>JAWNLM010000137.1:5112500-5702500 GCA_035042345.1 Drosophila fungiperda | reverse complement strand
AAAAAAAAAAATCTATCTAGTCAAAGCTTGAATATTTTTTAATTTATTCATTATTATATAAAAATGACAAAATATATACATATATATATATATATATAAAGTAAAAAACAAAATAAAAAATGAAAAAAAAAAAATTGATATTTACACTTAGTGAAGCAAAATGAATAAGAGAAGAGAAAAATGAAAGCAAAAAATGCAAATGTGTAAGAAATAAACCCCGTCCTGCGTAAATAAAATTAAACATAAATATCATAAATGAAAAACTTTACACAAAATTTAAATGCAAACTTTAACAAATTGCAAAAAAAAAAAAATCAAAAAAAAAAAAAAATGAACAACACACATATATAAGAAAACGTGTATTAAGTCGCATGTGTTTTTGTCGTAGTCTCATCATAAAGTAAAAAAAAAAAAAAACAAAGAAACAAACGTTTAATTCTTTATGTCAACTATGATTTTTGCATAGGTTCGAAATAAAAACGTAAACAATTTAAATATTAAATGTACTCAAGACAATTGTAATTGCAACAATAATTGTACGCTATATATATATATATATATTATTATTAAAGTGGAAAATGTAAACATTGAGCCATGCAGCTGACAAATGTAATTGCGATTTTCAATTTGGAATTTCAAAAACAATGCGAAAATAAAGAATGCTAAACATCTTAAAGTGCAGTGAAGTGAAGGAAGAAAAAAAAAAATTGCTAAATGGGATGGGAAACACAAGAGCCATGACAAATTATGCATAACAAATGTAAAATGTTTCACAAAAAAAAAAACAACAAAAAAATGAAAAGCAGAAACCAAAATGCAAAAACCAAACATAAAACGTAAGCGAACAAAACCAAATAAAAACCAACAAAAAAAAAAAAAAAAACTAAATGGCAAACAAAACAATTTTCATTGTATAATCATATAATTTAATTTACAATTTTTGTGTTCTTTTCGAAATATTTTGCATAAATAAAATAAAATAACAGAAAAACAAATATTCAAAGGCGTCCGTCTCTCTCGCAACACTTGCTCAATAAATCTCTCTCAGTTTCTCAATATCACTCTGTCTCCCTTCAACTCTTTCTCTCTCTCTTCTCTCTCTCTCTCTCTTTATATATCTTACACTTTGTTGCACTTTGAGCACTTCAATAACTCCGTTTGTCCCTTTCCTTCACATTGCATGGATTAAATTGATTTATTTAATAAACACTTTAATATTTTTTCCATAAATCATATTTAATTCTCATAATTGCCACTACAAGAAGTGAACTTTAATTTTATGTAAAAAAAAACGTGGCAGCTTTAATTGACGACTTTGGTAAACTGTGGCAACACTTGAGGCGCCTTGAAAATCAAAATTATTTTGCAATCATTTTCATTTCATTATTGCTTTCGAATTTGTAGCTTACATATTTATTTATTTCGTCAACAATATTTGGAAGCATGCAACAATATGTTTCTAGTGTATATCATATTAAAATCAGTTTAAAATCAGTAAAATAAATTGATTGGAAAATTGACCAATTTCACTTGAGACATGAGCTAAGCATAAATTTGGCTATCAAGTATTAATTTTGTGATGCAATTTTCGTGGTTTATTGCTATTTCTAATCAACTTCTCTCAATTGTAATTGCCGCTTTAACAATCAGTTGGTATCTGGTTATCTTTTTGAGACTTTTGCCATTGCGAACGAGACACTTGGTGTGTGTGTGTGTGTGTGTGGTTGGCCAGACAATTGGCAATGTTTCAAGTGGCCCTCGAAAGAAACTTGAGCGTCCTTCAAAGATGTGCGGCATTGCTTGGGCTAACTAAAATTGGCGTAACTGTTATCTGGCTAGTGCGGAAGGGACTAGAAGGAAGAGCTATATATATATAGAGAGAGAGAGAGAGATGGATGAAGAGAGAGATGGATGTGTTTGTGTGTGTTTGTGCTGTCCACTTAATAATTTGATTTGTATGACGCAGTGCTTACGTTTATTATGATGTGTGCTCATTATGAGTTTCAACTTTGAGTGCACGAACAAGCCTTTACAATAAATCACTTGAATGGTGTCTGGGTATTTGTGAAATCAATGTGAAGCACTTCACTCTATCAAGTGTCCAAAGCATGAAAATTGACGTACATTTTGATATATGAGTCAAACGGAGCAACCATTTGATACTTTGACTAGTTGAGTAGTTGTGTGCCCCGCCTACCCGACGAAGAAGAATAAAAAAAAAACACACACACACAATATGTGATCGATGTGTTGCAACAATGTGGGACACAGATAAAAATCACGCATTCGAGTTGAAAGTGCAGCTTGATAATTGATTTTTTTTTTTTGTACACAATTTCATTGGGTATTCTTCAACTCCATCAAAACGCCAAATTTGGAAAATAACATGCTGATTTCCTCTAAATCAACGATATATGTGAAAACTTATTTGATCTGAGTTTTACTACTTTCGGAATTTTCGCCATCTTTACATGTTTCTGGAAAGTAAATTTACTTGATTAAGCTGACTATTATTTTCTTGCTATTAATGTTAATATCAACTTGTTTCTTTTAATAATTGCCAAATTAATTTTTTTTTCAGTATCAGATGCAAAATTAATATTTGGGCTAATCATATCATGCAATTGATAACTATTTCATTTATAAATAATTAATGCAATTATTAATTCATATTTGGTTAAAATTTTTTGTAAATTTTTTCTAGTTTGAATTTGATGCTGGCTTATTCACAGTTGGGCATCATCGTCAGATCGATAGATACTTCTGACCAAATCTGGTTCTGAAGATTATGTACAATTAATAATAATGTTGTCCAGTTCGTATTCGAGGTATTTTATAGTGTTCTGGAATATCGTTGTGCAGTGAGCCTCCTTCGACTTGAGAACACTCCAACTTGTTACCGATTGTATTCATTGAGTGTTTTGATTGCAATAAATGAAGTAATTAAATTATGATAATTTAAATTAAATAAATATATATTTTTTTTGACAATAAAATACTAATAAACTTTCAGCAGAGAATCTGCTAGTCAATCAAACTCGGTTTGTTTTTTTTTTGTATTATTATTTTTTTTATTTTGTTGATTGGTTGGTCTACAAACTTTCCAAAGTGCATTTCGTGTTCGAAGTGGCCACCGTCGTCTACATGACAACTAACAAATAATGCACTTACAGAATGTGCACACAATGTACTAACACAAAAAGAAACAACAACAACAACAACAACAACAGAAACAGAAACAGAAACTGATACTGGTTCAGGTACTGGTTCTGGTTCTGGTTGGTGGTTTACAGATAGTAGATAGTAATTGTGGCAGAACAACTTTGAAATGCACTTGAAGTTCTGCTCAAAATTATTGAACACTAAAACGGCCTAAACTGATAAGCCGCACAAAGCGAATCCAAATCCAACAAACAACTTTTGCATATTAAAAAACATATTTTTTATATGTTAAATTCTTAGCCAGGTTCAACTGGAGTTGCTGCGGGGTCAGCCATTCAGTCGTAGAATGGCTATTAGAAAAGGCTAGAAGAGGCTGGCCAAGAGCGTAAGAATGGGCCAGCCATAGGCAGTTTTGGCGATAAGTAGCCAAATCATTGAATTGGCATCAGATAAGCGCAATGCCCCAATACACAAATGCTGCATGCAGTGCGACAGAGATGGCAACAGTGGCACTCTTTAATGTGGCAGTTGCCTGCTTTTGGGGGCCGAACATGCTACATATGTATGTACATATATATCTATGTGTGTGTGTGTGCAGTAGGCGATAACAAGCAGAGATTGTGTTTGTATTGCTGCAGTGCTAACTGAATATGATATATATATATATATATATATGAAAACAGGGCTACCGTTTATTGGGCCCGATAAGCTAAACTGCAATCGAGACCAGACCAGACCAGACCAGACCAGGTTGTTGAGTGTGTTCAGTGGAGCTAAATCATAATCAACTGCTGATCGTCAAATGATTTTAATGCCCACCGATATGGGAGCAACAACAAGAGGCAACAACAAGAGGCAAACAACAAGAGGCAACAACAAATGCGACTGGCATATAATATCTCCCTCAGAGGTGCTCACTGTTCCACTGTCCATATGTAGGTTGTTTCAGCTTGTACTTGGAGCACTATCACAGCGACCGTATCACAACTGATATCGCAACGAGTCGTGTACAAATAAAGTTGTTGTAAATGTGGCACTGTAGTAGAGCAGCAGCAGCAGCAGCAACAGCAGCAGCAACAGCAGCAACAGCAGCAACAGCAGCAACAGCAGCAGCAACAGGGAGTATTTGTGGCACGACTCGGGCATCGCCAGCTCTTGTTTGTCAATAAACATATGCGCCACATAATCGTCATCATAATAATATTGTTTGGCATTATTATAATATTTTTATTTATTTTATTCATTGCATTCGACTGGGGCAAAATCTGATCGTGCACAGGCAGCAGAAAGGGCTACCGAAAGGGACTGAATTTACGGTTACAGTGGTTCAGTGGTAGCCATACAAAGAGATTAAATATAAGATAATATGTACACTCAAAAAAAATCGCATGGTTAACTGGCAAAATGTTCTGATTCGTAGAAATTTCTACATTTATTCATTTTTTTTAATTTTTACTCAATAATAAAAAATATTTCTACAAATTAAAAATTTAAAAAAAGCCCTTGCAAAACAAACAATATCCGTTATAGATATATATTTTCTGAATAATCAGGTTAGTTAACCTTGGCGCCAAAACAAATGCAGCTCGTTTTTTTCTGAGTGTATTTTTGTGTAGTAATAAAAAAATATCAACTACCTACAGCAAATCAATTATTAAACAAAAAATTAAAAATTGTAACCTTTAATAAATTAAATTATTATTTTTTATTATTATTTAATTAATTTAATATCATTATTTATTTGCTATTTAAATTAATAAATGTAATCAAAATATAAGTTGGCTGATTATTACTACATATTTTTAATAATTTACAGAATATATTTTGTATTAGGAGGTTAATTAATAAATGGATATTTTCATGTCACTGTGACACAAATGACGACCAATGAAGCCATTGGGTAAAAAGGGGAACAAGAACAAATATAAGCAAAAACCATGATTTGGAATCAACAGCAATCGTTGCTGGTATCTGCCGAACGTGTGTGTGTATATGTGTGTGTGTGTGTGTGTGTATTGATGTGAGTGTGTATGTATAAACTAAACACATATTCATAAACACGAGTGTATTCGAATTCGTATTCATATATTCAACTCAGCGATATCTGCAACACACACACTCGCACACACACATGCACACACACACACACAGTGATATATTATCGACATGCGCTGGTCGTCGATGTTCTTGTGTACCTTATTTATATTTGTTTAACTCAGTTTTGTTGTTTTTTTTTTTTTTTTACATTTTTGTTTAATACCTATTTGACTTTAATAAGTGATTGTTGTAGCATTTAAAGTGTCGAACGTTGCGCCACTTCTCCGCTCTCCACAAAGCTCTATCTGTGTGTGTGTGTGTGTGTGTGATTGTGTGTATTTGGGTACCTCTGTGGATCAACGTTAAGTGAGGCGCAGGCAATGTGCCTGGCCCCCAGTTTGTCAGTGTCAGTTGAATCCATTTGACGCAGAGCCTCGAAACGCATTGCCGAAAACGTTGCATTTCCGTTGATTTATTTGCCAATTGCTGAAAGCTGATCGCTGATTGCCAATTGCCGATTGCCAATTGCCGATAGCCGATTGCCGATCGCTTATCGCTCATCGTTGTAATCGCCAAAAAGAACGAGTAAGCTACACAGAGAGAGAGAGAGAGAACGAGTGAGAGAGAGAGAGAAATGAGAGCGCATGCGTCTATGCCTATTTGGTGGCTTGTTTTAGCCTAGTTAGTCACCGTTGTGGCCATATCAGCGAGTGCGTAAATTTGGACCGCAGCCGCTCCGCTTGATCGCCGTTGGCATTTTTATGGCTTACTGGAATCGCCAACGACAGTCAAAGGCGCGCGCACCGCTCGATATCAACCAATAACACTCCGGCAACACTTGGGAACTGCAACGTGCCCCAACCGCGAATAACCGTCGCCACCGTTAACCGTTAAGTGGGTCCAACAGAACGTAATAATCACACCAAATGCATTGGCAATAAAAAAAAGTAATTGCCATAAATGAATTAGTATTTGAATTAAATGCAATAATAAATCAAAAGAAGTTGTGACGTGCCCAAATCGTGACCAATTAATTATTGTTTCGCTGTTCGTTATTTGTTATTTTGTTATTATATTTGTACACAAATTATAAAACGATCGCGCATTAAAAATCGATCCACCAACAGCGAATCGTGCAAATAATTGCAAACTGGCATTTTACCTAAAAATTAATTGAATCCAGTTGTGCAACCGCCGCCAACCCGCCCGCCCACAACTCACCCGTCCTTTGCCGAGTGCCAAGTGTCAAGTGCATACAAAGAGCCTATATATATATATATATATAAACACACACACACATATAAATATCAATTTTTGTTATTGTTTTTTTTTTTTGCATAATTATTTCGGTTGATTGTTGTTTTTTTTGTTGGCATTTCGGGTCCTTTTGGCCAACATTGCAAGACACGCAAACAAACAGCAAGTTTGAGTGAACAGTTTTAATTATGAGCAATTATAATCCGAATTGCGGTTACTTTGAGGATTGCGGCTATTATACAAATAATGTATATCAACAGGATTATTGCATGCAGCCGGATTATGAATACAAGCAACACGTCTACGAGTGAGTACCTAAAACAAATTGGCTCAGCGCCATTTCCAACTTCCAATTCTCTATTCATAATGTCATGTAATGAACGGATAATAGTAATAATAATAAAATATATTATCAGCGTCTTACGACTCGAGGGTCACCCAAAAAAAAAAAATAAATAATAATACCGACGGCAAATACATTTGAGACCCCTTTCTGCCCCCGGTGCAACAAATATGTTTTTTCCAAATAATCAATCAACAATCGCAGTGCAATTCCAGTCAAACTTTTGATTGATTCTAGGCTAAGTGACAACTTTTAATGAATGAATTGATATCAAATATATATTTAAAAAAAATAAATATAATCCTATATCTAATGTAAAACGTTTAGCTAAACGCTGTGAAAACTGTCAAAACATTTCTAAGAAATCGTAGCGACAATTAAAAACAATTTGATTTTAAATCAGTAAAGAAAACAAGAGATGGAGAGGGAGTAGGAGAGGTAGAGTCGAGGCACACGTATTACTATGGATCGGTCTACTCCTCAACTACAGAGATCGCATATCGTCCCGTTTTAAGCCCCTGATTGTCGTCGGGCTAAGCCAATGTTACAGCATTGTGACGATTGCAGCGATACAAATGCTCAATGGAACTGGGCAGGATTGGAAGGCCAGCTGACTGACTACTTGCGCAGACTGACTGGCTGGCATGGACTGACTGACTGTCTGGCTAGTTGGGCATGTGTGATAAGTCTGTGGCAAAAGGTGTCTCAGCAGCAGCAGCAGCAGCAATAACAATGAGCATTATTTCCACTTTGTCACCTTTTGCATTTTTGGCACAGCGATGCGTCGGGTTGATGTGGCCGGGGTTTTTCACGGCTGCAATTTGAAAACCCAAAACACATGTTTAGTGAAATCGTCTGGAAAATCACACACACCACACACAAACACACACACACACACACACACACACACACATACATAGCGAACAGCGGAGTGAGAGTTTCACAAATTTTACTTTAATTGGGTTTGCCCATAATCGTTGCATCGAACCCTCGGCTAATCTCGGATAATACTGTTTGCCAAATAAAAGCAATTCTATTTTGTATTTAACGCCTTTTGTTGTTGTTGTTTTTGTTGTTGTTGTTGTTGTTTTCGCTTTGCCACTGCGCTTTCATTGATGTTTTGCTCTTAAGCTGAACCTGGTCGATAGTTGTTTTTGGGATATTCCCCAGCTACAGGTTGCAATTTGGCATATTTTTATATTTCTGGATTTTCTTCACTCGATTTTCTTCTTTTTTTTTTTTTTTTGTCCCAGGACACAGGTCTTTCGCAATTTTGTGCCATTGTGCAGCGATAACCAAATCCGTGGTTAATCTTAATTAAGAAAGTATCTTTTAAGAAACTGTTGCATTGTCTAACATGAAATAATTTGTATATTTGTCTATTTGCATATGGGCTAACTGCGTGTTTAGCCACAAATTGTTTGCTTTACCAGAGTTGGTTGCTTCCACAAGCAGATTTCCACATGTTAAGAGAATTTGCAGATCGCGTTTGCTTAATGCCAACATATCTCACACACACAGATATCCCAACTCCAACAGATACGGATACAAAAATAAATAATAATAAATATAAAACCAGTTAGCCTTTTTTTTTTTTTTTTTTTTTTTTTGTTTTGCCCCTTTTGGGCACATTTTGCGCACTTGTCTTCTGGAGTAGAACAGGACACGCTATGCACTTGTCTGGCGCCCTGAAATATGAAGTTCGAAAACATAATTTTATTTGATGATACTATTTTTATTAATAAAACAAAAATACAAAAAAAAGGGAAGAAAAAAAGTCAAAGAAAAGCGTTACTAAACGCAATTCGAAAACGCAGCCAGTCAAGTTGAACGTACTCAAAAAATCGTAAGCTTCAAATGCCTGGGAATCGGTGCACATGTTGAGGTCGTCGTCGGATGAGCCAGGAAGTAAACAAAAAAAAAAACACACACACACACACACATACACACACGAATAGTCAGGCAGTATTTAAAACGTTGCCTGACAGGCTGCCAAGAACTTTGAATGCTCTAAATATCAACGCAAATTATTTCAAATAAATTTCCAAGTTTTGTTTTCGATTCATCATTTCGCAGAAGAATAGGAAATTCAAACATAAAAACATAAAAATTCAAACATAAAAATGTTTAAATTTTAACATGTACGAAAAATTTGATTTATTAAATGTTTATTGATTTCAATATCTAAGAAATTATTTCAAATAAATTTCCAAGGTTTCTTTCGATTTAACATTTCTTAGAAGAATCGGAAATTCTTCTGGCGCATCTTAAAAGGAGTAACATAAAAATGTGTCAATTTTAACATGTACGAAAAATTTGATTTATTAAATGACAATAGAAAGGTGTAAAATATATATTTTCATAATTTGAAATAAAAACAAATTTCTGTCATTAAATGTAGGGAAATACATAGCAACCTCAGTTGGGATTGTAGGGTGTGGCAAGTGTGGCATGTTGCATGCTTTCAATGCGTTTAATACGCCCCCCTTACGCGGCATAATTTGTGTTTCTTTTTTTGTCATTTTCATATACATTTTTTTGTCCTTTTGAAAGTAAATATTAACGTTAAGTCGCGCTTCTTGGCTGCATATTTGATTATTTTTTGGCAAGCAGCGTGCAGAGTTGTCGAGGGTTAACAGAAAAAAAAACGAACAAAACTAATGCACTTAAGACCAACTTTTTGTTATTTTTTTTGATGATTTTGCTTAAGATAAGAGTTGCGAAATAGCGCGCAATTTGGATTTAATAATAAAGACACACACTGATATCAGTTGGATGCACTCGACAGCCCTGGTCGCGCTTGCTTGGCCAACTCTTAGTTGTTGTTGTTGCCTGAACTGTCACCCGCGAACCATTTTATTTTAGTGCTGTTTCTTTTTTTTTTGTTTTTTTTGTTTCTTTCGTCAAAGCGTCCACTTGCCGGAGCTGTCTGTCATTGTTGTTACCATTCAGTTCTGTTCTGTTGTCTGTGCCACATGTCATTTGTGGGGGTTGGGGGCGAGTAAACGTAAAAAAAATGTTGGCAGTAAGTTGGTCTCAAACGGCGACAGTTTGCGACAAATCAGAAATTGATACATTTAACAAAATGTTGCACAGCTTTCGAGTTGACTCGACACGACGCGACGCGACGCGTGACTTTCTGACATTTAATGCCCGTTTGTCAGGCAGCCCGTCAGTCAGTCAGTCAGCCCGTCAGTCAGTCAACCAACCAGTTTGCAGAATCGACAAACATCGCATGCGCCATGCGAATGCGAAAATAACACAATGAAATTTACATCTACTGGCAACTCAGGCATACATCATTTCGCAGGTCGGAGGTCGCCAGCTCTACTTGGTTTTCATTTTCGATTTGATGGGCCTATAATGAAGCATGTGATTGGCTGAAGTGTCACGGGCATTGCCACATGCAATTGGGGAGTAACCGGGCCCCCCCCCCTCCACCAAGCAGAGACTCCTTGGAGTTGTGCTCTAATATTTCACAAATCTGACGCGCGACTCAAAAAAAAAAAAAAAATTCGCCCACAAATCAAAGGCTAACAAAACGCAGCAATTAAATGGACAAAAGGATGGCCAAATGCAGAGCTAGAAACACCGACATTTAACAACTAAAAACAATACCACAAAAATGGGCAAGGTGTGTGTAAATGTGTGTGTGTGTGTGTGTGTGAAAGGCCGCTGTGCCATTCATAAAAATATTGCAATTGAAATTGTTTGGCATTTGAAATAAATTGCAAATGTGTGTCTGGTTTCAAGCTGTGAAGGAAGTAGGAAGTGTGCAGAGGAAGTTGGCCAGCAATATGCATGACTGACAAAACTGAACTGGCTAACCAGCTAGCTGGCAAACTGACCCAACTGACAAACTGACCCAACTGGCACTGGCACAGTGGGACACACGGCACAAACCCATTTGTCAAGTTTTGGGTTTATTTTATGGCTGTGGCACTCACAATTAGCTGCCTCTTGCAGCTGTAGCTCTGCGACGCACACACAGTGTGTGTAGTTTGTGTATTGTTGTTGTATTTTTTTTGTTGTATTCTTTTTTTTTTTATTAGTCAATCAGCTTGTCCCGCCCTTTGTGCGACGCTGCCTGCCTTCAATCGTTTAGCGATCCATTGACTCGCCATCGATGGAATTGAGGCTTCTGCTTCTGGAGTAGAGAACATCCGCTTTTCGATTTGTAGTCAGATTCCAAATTTTGATTCCGATTCCGATTCGTATGTCCTTTTCAATAAAACCCATGAAATGGCATTAGCCCCGCACTGTGCGGAAGGGGCAAATCTGAAAGTAGGAAGTAATTTATCTAAATTTTGTAAGCCGAACGCATTTCGAATGGAACTGTTTTTTTTTTTTTATTTTTTTTTTTACTTACATTAATGACAATTGTGTGAAAGTCTTCTAAGCTGATTAATGTCATATGCCCAACACTTATAGATATTTAATTAAACTAAAGAGAAAGAAAGAGTACAATTTGTAAAATAAATAAACTTCAATTTAACACAAATAATTATGGTTTATTTGGATGAACTGCATCAAATAATGCTAACAAGTATATATTCCCAGTTATTCCAATTTATAGGCAAACAAATATTCTATGTACTTTAACTAGAAAATACAGAGAACTCTGATTTGCAACTCTTTCATAAAAAAGTGGATTTACTCATAAATCATTTAAGTATTTCACTACACGCAATTTAATTTTACTATAAATTGTCAATTTTATCAATTTAAATTATAGAAATGCTATTTAAAAAATACAATTGTATATAAATAGTTATATTTGCTAACAAGTCGGGTATATATTCCAAGTTATATAATTTATAGGCTAACAAATATTTGATCACCTTTTACTAGAAAATACAGAAAACTCTGATTTGGAACTCTTTCATAAAAAAGTTAATTTACTCACTAGTCGCAATCTAATTTACTATAAATTGATCATTTTATTAATTATACAATTGTACATTTATATTTTTATTTACGTACGTTCCAAATGCAATTTTCTTAAGAAAGTTAATTCTTGGAGAATGGAGATTTAAAGTATCTTCCATGTGCAGCTGTATTTGCACAGATAGAGCATGAAAATTAGAACAAGATCCTTAAGAATGAATGTGGATGAATGAGAGCAGCCGAAGTAACGCCCATCCCAAATTGGCAATAACGACAGATACCGCAGTGTGAATGAAATGGGACAAGGGGAGTGATGGCGACAAAGATCACGCCGGCAACTGACCGTGTTTTTGGGCAGGGGACTTGTTAAACAAACCGGAGATCAATCAATATCAAATGGGCCGAGAACTGGATGGAAGATTGCGCAACAAAAAAAAAAAAAAAGAAAAGGTGAGCACTGAATGAGGCACTTCCGTCCATACGTAACTCCTTGGAACAAAGTCAGTTTTTGGGTAAATCACTTCCGCGCAACGAATCTGGAACCCAAATTGTCATGGCCGTCAATTGACAACACGAGCTGAGTCCGACTCCGACTCCGAGTCGAAGTGGAGGGTACAACAAAAACAAAAGAGTGGAAAAGAGAAGAGAGACACAGAACGAAATGAATGGAAAACCGGAAGGTAAATTAAAATGGATGACAATGGATGAGACGAGCTGCTTCTGCTGCTGCTTCTGCTGCTATTTTCTAAACGAGCATTGAATGAATGGCTGCGCTCATCGAGACTGAGTGCCACTGCGAGTGTGTGTATGTGTGAGTGTGTGTAAAGGTGTGCATAGCATGCCACTCGGCTGTCATGGCTGCAAAGTATCTCGTTGTTAGCAATGCTCTGCAGCTAAGCAAACACCTTTTGCAAAATCAAAAAAACAAAAAACAAAAAAAAAAAAACAAGCAAGGCACGCCATGACCCCTGCTACATGTATTTAACAAGCCAACTGCATATATACATATATAAATAATACATACAAATGATGCTGATTTTGAACGCTCAATGCAACAGCAGCAGCAGCCGCCGCATATTGCTGCCAAAAGGAAGCGTTTAATTGGGGTTGTTACCCCGCCCGCCCCTAAATGCCTGGAAAAGTGTCGCGCGGTTTATGCCTGGCCAACAAATTCTGACAGTGAACATATTTTATTGGGATTGCATTTCGTATGGCAATGGCAATGTCGATGCCGATCCGCTGCATCGGGCAACAACATTAGCAGTCACCGTGTCGAGTTATTGTTGTTAATTGTATCTGCAGGAAACGGCATGTTTGAGTGGGCTACGCATTGTCACACTTCAGTTTGAGTTGGCAACTCGAGAAACGAGTTGTTCGTGGGGCAGCTGCAAACGGCAAACACCAACAAAAAAAAACTCACATAAATTAGTACTTTATTAGCAAAGTTTATTATTCCTCACAGATCTTAATTCAAATAGCAATTGTAATTTTTTAAAAATCATTTTGACAGTCTAGTCACAAATGTGTGTTAGCTATAGCAACAGCAATAAAATGAAAATCATAAAATTTGTCATGTGTCATGGTAAAAATGATTGGCACTAACAAATGTATAAATGAATGCGTACTACAAGATATTGGTAATTAGATCTAGATTACCAAAGTGTGTACTTAGCAATAGAACACGCAATTTCCTCACTCCGTTCTCTGCTTTGATTTACCATTTAACAATTTTACCAGAAGATTACAAATAATCTATTGTTAAGAGAAACAAAAAATGAACGTTAGACTTTCGACTATTTGTTGTTGTTTCAATCGTTTAACTTAACTTTGTTAAGTTTTTGTCCTTTTTTAATTTAATTTATTTCAATTTACAAGATCAACTTTTTCAATATTACAGCAATATTTTAGCATAAAATTTAACAGGCAGAATGAAGCATTGGCAAATAAAATATTTAAATTATATACATTTTACAATTTTGGTACAGTTTCATCATTTAATTAATCAGTCTAATATGATATTTAGTAAATTTAAATAATTTTCATGATTTGTATTAAGTCTGCTAATCATCCGAAAACACCTCTTTTATTATAAGTGAATTTACTGCTTAAAAAGAGAGTTCGCTTTCGAAAAATGTTTTTTCTACTTATGTAAATTAAAGATCAGAAATCCTTTAGATAACCAAATAGAAAAAGGGACAACGAAAACATGAGGATATTGAATTGAGCTACTTAGCCCGAAATAAAACACACAAAACATCAGCAATAACAGTAACAAGAAGCGTAACAACAACAAGAACAACAACAATAACAATAAAAACAACAACCAGTTAAAGTAGTTTGAAGTGTTGGGAAAAAATAAATAAATAAATAAATAGATAGGTGAAGTGAAGTGAAGTAAAAAGAACGCAACTGAGCAGAGTTGCAACTGCAGTGGAAACGAAGCGAGTTTTATGCGCGAAATTCAATTGAATTTGTTTGTAATTCAAATGCCACAATACAGACACAAATTCAAATACAAAATACAAGATACAAGATATGCACGAGAGACTCATTTATGATGTTGTTGTAATTGTTGGCGTTGATTTTGCTGTTGTTGTTATTGTTGTTGTTGCCGCTGACTGGCTACTTAAACTTCCTGCGGAAGCTAAAACTACAACACCAACAACGAAGCGTCGCAGCGGCTTCGCTGCCCGATTTGAAAGGCTTTTACTTTGGTTTGTTCGCGTCCTGTTGTTGTTGTTGTTGTTATTGTTGCTGCTATTGTTAAATACAACATCATCATTAAGCGCATAACAATGGCTATCACACACACAAACACACACACACACACAGGCACACACAAATCTTACTCTACATACGCACATAGGGTTCTATATACTCGCATTTAGCAAGAGCAGCGCTCAAAATGGGCGTGCTGCTGCTGATTCTGCTGCTTCTAAAAAAAATATCCCTTGCACTGTTATCCTTATGCAGGGCAATTTGGGAAATTTCCCAAGAGCAGCGCGCAAGTGCGCCATGCACGACTAGCCATCTCACTCGCGCAGACCTACGATTGGCCAGCGGCAACGCAGCGTCGCGCCCACTTTTACAGTGCCATGCACAGCACAAGCACCAGCACCAGCAGCAGCAGCAGCAGCAGCAGCAGCAACAACAGCAGCAACAGCGACGCCGACGGCATTACACGTAATTTCCCCTGGCGTGCTTATCAGTGTATGTTTTTAGATGAGGTGTGTGCGTGTTTTACCCATTTCCATTTGTAATCCGACCCATGAGCGTCAATAGAGTGCCAGTGGCCTCTCATGTGGCACATATATATATAAATTACATATAATATATATATATATATATATATGTATGCTTGTTATGTAAAGGAACAGTCCCCAACCCCCCATATATATATATATAAATATGTATAGAATGGGAGCTTTAGCACGCCATGTCTACCATATTATTTTTTCAATTGCTAAAACTTTTTCTCCTCTTTGCCATTGTTCAAGTTAGCTAATGGTCGTTTTGATTATGTTCCTTATAGCATGGCCCCCCTTGCCCCCCACCCCCCATCCCACACCATACAGCAATGGGTGTGTGCTGTAACATTATACAATGGCCAACTTCACACATATGTAGATAGATGTGGACTATATACTGGCCTAAACATAGCTATAGCTGCACATGTGTTGCCAGACATGCATTTATAAAAAGTTTGTGTTGTGCAGGATCTGAGCTAATCATGGCTTTAGTCATGAAGCCGAATATCAAATGTGCCCTCAAGTGCCTTGGCAAGTCCGCACGACAACCAGAAACAACCAGTTCAACGAGTTCATTCTCAACTTGAACAACATTTAAGATACTTACACTTCTCAGAATATATATAAATTATTCGCATATATTCTGTTTATTTTTTTTAAAGCTGGCAATTTGCAACACCAAATCAAGGAAAATTAAATTGTTTTTCTAGTCGAAAAACAGAAATTTGCATGTAAAGCATATCTTGTTTTATTAATTAAGTCAAACGATCTTAAGAATATTATTGAATAGCTCGTATAATTTAATACCAAACAAATAATTACTTTATTAAATTCTAAGATTATATTCAACATATAAAACATATCTTCCTCATTTGCATTCCTGAACATGTTTTTATAGACAACTCTTAAAAATACTTGTTAGGTGCTTGAATAAAAGTGAACCATTATTCAAATGTTCATTTGATAATTGTTTGTTGGTATTACTTGGAAATGGTTTGTCTGAGATTGTTGGAGTACTAAATTTCAAATATCAAATACGGCTTATTGAATATCGAATCGGGTATAGATAATGACTGATTTTGTCAATTCTCCATTTAAATTTTTTATCCACTTCAATGCTTATAGTGTATATATGTTTATGTGAATTGATAAAGACATTGATTAAATTATCTTCTAACTGAAATTACCATTATAGCAACTGTTCTTTTTGAACTGAGTATTTTCCCTTTTCTCCCTTTTAAAACCAATCCTAATGTTCTTATCTGACGTGCAATAATAGGTTGTAAGCATTATATATATATATGTTTCACGATTTTTTTGAAAATAGCTATTTTTCTAGCTAACGCGAATCGTTTTAAAATGGTAACTAATAAAATAAACAAATATATATAATATATATGATACAAATAAATAAATCGAAAAAATAAACTAAATTAATAATAAGTAAATTAATAAATTTCAATATAAATGGAGGCTAATATAATAAAAAAAACACTGATTCAGAAATCGATATATTCTTTGAATAAATAAGTTGAATGAATCAAATCCCGAATAGACTCACTATTAAAAATATCCAAAAAGAAGACAGAGTAATACACAGTAATACAAAGAGTCCCGAATAAATGGATCCGCACAACCTTGAGGAGATTTGATGGCTTCTGTAAACGCATAAATAAGTAGCCAACAGAGAGGCAGCCAGGCAGGCAGGAGGGCAGAGAGCTGCTTGCCCACTGGAGAGATGATAATGATAAATACAATATAATGAAACGGCAATTGTTGACAACATCAAGTGCAGGACCGGGCAAGAGTCGAGTCGAGTCAGACCGGTTGAGCGTCGTGTCCATGAATGAAAGAGGTCCAGCGGAGCAGAGAAACTGAGAAACTGACTGCTCGGAGATGCAGCGGCTTGTCTGACTGGCTAACTGGCTGACTGGTGCCTCTGACCGCCTCTAACTAGACACAGGCCCGATACTCGAGCGGCACAATGGCAGCTCTCGTCTCAACACACACACACACAGACACACACACACACTCATGCTCAGCGAGGGCATAGAGAGGCGGCTCAAGTGGACACTCGTCGAGCTGGGCTGAGTCGCTCTGACCGGGTGCAAGCGAGATGGCAAGCTGCACACAAAATCTATGCTGGCCTTGTTCAACGCAAGGATCTGCGAGGCCCAACAAATGGTGGTGGTTGTTGTTGCTGCTGCTGTTGCTGCTGCTGCTGCTGGTGGTTGAATGAGCCACTCACATAGTTGCTGCTGCTGCTGCTGCCGTCGTCGTCGTCGTCGTTGTGGTATCCTTGTTGAAAAGGACATGAGAAGCCACTTAGTGAAAATGCGACGAGCGCGACGCGACTAAACAACAGCCAGAGAGACTCTCAATATATGTGTGAGAGTGTGTGTGTAAGTGTGTGTGTGTGTGTGTTAGACTATATACCCAATGGTGGATGGATGCGCCATATACAATACTTATATGCATGCATGTGTGTGTGTGTCTGTGTGCAAAGTAGTTTTTGGTACTTTTGCGCCGTTGGCTGCTTGGACTCGTGTCGAGTTCTTGATGTCTCGTTAGTTGTTGATGACACTTCAGTTTGGAATGTTTAGAGTGCGGCTGACAAAGCAATCCGACGAGCTCGAGCCGACATTCAGATAAAATCACAGAACCCACAAAGCTCTGAACATGAATCTAACTAACTAAATCAACATTTTAAGTCGAAACTTTAAGCCAGCACAATTGGAAAATAAATTTCTTTGCATCTTCTCGTTCAGCGCGGAAAAGTGCATCACATTAAAGAATATTAAACGGTTTTCTGCTTGTGAATTGTGCATTGGTTGTGCGTGTGTTGTGTTGTGTTTATATTGTGTTGTTTTTTTTTTTGCACGTGTGACACTTATTAATTGAACGGCCGCAAAGTGGCGGAGAAACGCAAAGGTTCGCCGTCGCCAACGCCGCCGCCCGCGCAGCAGCGACGTAAATCGGGCGAAAACGCGACGCCGGCAGCGGCTGCAAGTACCGTTATCACAATACCAATACCACCAACGACGCCCACAACGGCCACGGACATGACCACCACCACGCACAGCCAGGCGGCATTGGAGCGCACGCCGGCCAAGCACAAGGAGCGAGCGTCGCGGGAGCGGGATCGTGAACGGGAAAGGGATAGGGATCAGGAACAGGACCGAGAACGGGAAAGGGAACGGGAACGGGATACGACAAACAGCAGCAGTGCTGGCGGCAATAGCAGCGGGAATAGCAGTGGATTGGGCAGCGCCGGCAGCCTGCCCGCTTCGCCACAAAGTGCGGCAACGATCAGTTTGGGCACACCCACAACGCCCAAGCGGCCGTTGCGTACATCGACGCCATCGTTGGAACAGCCGCGCGCATCGAAGATCATCAGCACGGCGAGCACAACGGTGCCAACAACAACGCCCAGCCATGGCGCCAACTTCTCCGCCGCCGAGCAATTGCGCATCCCGACCGGAGCGGCGGCATTCAGTGGCTTTCCCGGCCTGCACAGCATGAGCAGCTTAATGGTGCCGACATCGGCGGCTGTCGCCGCTGCTGCAGCAGCCCCCTTCCTGCCCTGGTCACCCATATTGCTGCCACCTTGGAGCCATGCCCTGCTCCCTGCCGCCTTTTATCCGGCTGCTCTGCGCAACGCGTTGCCCGGGTAAGCGATCTGATTACAATACCACCCACTCAACCGCAGACCGCCTTATAATCCGCGGATTAGAACTCTCCTCTCTCTCTTTCACACACTCTCTCTCTCTCTCTTCTCTCTCTTTGGGCCTCTTGTCTTCTTCTTTATTGAACGATTTCAAATCGCACTTTTTCAATTTTTATAAAATACAAGTTAAGAATTTCCCTTAACTGGTTTTTTCCTTTTAGCCATTGTATAACAATTAGCCATCTGAATTTTTTTTATAACTTAAAATATTTAAGTTTTGAGGAGATTAGCTTTTGGTACAAAATTCTACATAATTAAGCACATATGAAATATTATATTTATTTATTTATGATGAGGGCAAAATTCTTTAAAAAACCCATCGAATATGGCTAAAAACTTGAAAGTCGACGCAGTTAAGGAAAATAATAAAGATGTGCAAATGAATATAGATTCCTGATTCTCGTACTACTCTACAGATAATTAAAGCAAAATTGCTATTTCTGTGTATAATTTTTATATAAGTTATATTTCCCAATAATTTCGATTTATCGATAAGCAAGAAAAACATTTTGGTTTTCAAAGTGATTTTTACTTTAGCCTTAATTTTCCAAAAGTCCAATTGAAGTCAATAAATGACACTTGATTGTAATGGGAATGTTGAGATTACAGCGCCTCTCAGGAGGCACTCCAAGTGGCCAATCAGGTTGGTCTAAATTGTCCCATCCGTAAATGTTATTTTAGGCCCCGTTTGGCTAATTTACTTTGCTGCCTAATCCAGTTGCAAGTAACGAGATAACAATCAAATCAATCCACATGTCAGAGGCACTTGCCCCGAGCCGTGCCGAGCCTACACAAAATTGTGTCTGCAATTTGTGGCAGTTGTGACCACGTAATTCCCCCTGAGATGATCTACAGATCTGGGCTGGGCTGGTGCAGGTTTAGATGTGCTCAAGGCACTATTCCCTGTTGTGTGTTTTTGCATTGGCGATCACAGCTCGGATGATCAGTTTGGCCTGTTTGGCTTAGAAATTCCCATAGGTGAGTGGCATGGGAAACCCCCAACCTGGCAACATGTGTGCAGCAGACACCAGCAGACGCAGCAACAGCAGACGCAAAAACGGCGACACACTGTCTGCGTCGAAGGTTGTGCGAGTGCAAAGGGAATTCCGCTGAGATGTGCGGGGAATGCCCCGCGTCCTGGTGTGGACCTGAGCGCGTGGGAATTTCGCGCGCACATTTGGGAAAATTGTGCATGGAAAAACCGGAAGCAAGAACGCTTTTTACTTGCGCCAACATGTGGCCGAATAATGCTTAACGTACACGGTGTGTCTTAGCCTGGCCAAAAACCAGGTACCAAAATCGGATTTACGTTTAATTGTTGATGGTATTAGTGGAAAATCAAATTTGTATTAGCCATGGCTTAGACAAACTAAAACTAAGCATGCAACTGCGATTGGGTCTCTCTCTCCATTTCTCTTCCATGTCTCTTCATCTTGGGATAGGTGTCAATAATCCAGCGATTTGGCTGCACTTAATCAAAGTTAATTCCAAGCAAGTGTGAACAAATCGTTGCCCAAAATGTCGCTCAGTGCAATTTATTTTCTGAAAGTCAGTCTTAGTTTCTTACCTGTCCTGCAGACAGACAGACAGACAGACAGACGGACAGACAGACGGACAGATAGAGAAATAGGCATTCAGGTAGATATTTCTCAGTGCATTGTCCATTGTGACATTTTCCGGCCAATCCATTCATGACACCATCGACCGGATGTCGGATATAGGAAATGTTGAATGTGGAACGCAGCAAGTGCACCCAAAAAATGAATCGACAATTAAAAACGATGCTTTTGTCTTCTGTCTTTGCAGCCTCTTTGATGCCAAGGTGCCGTCTTCGCAGCGCTCCGGCTTTCATATATCCGACATCCTCAACTTGGATGGTTCGGAGTTGAAGAGCGCAGCGGCGGCAGCAGCAGCAGCGGCTCATCACACGCACAGCCATAGCGTGGAGCTGGGCGCCGAGTCCGGTCATGGACATGGCCATCCGACACCAACGGCACTGTCGCCCACACCCAGCTCAGTGCTGCCGCCACCCAGTGGCACAGATGTGGATCATGCGGTGCCATCGGCGGCACACGGTGATCATCAGACCACGGAGCATAGCGCTCAGGCATCTCACCTTCATCCGCACCACCATACGCAGCATCAACAGCAGCAGCAGCAGCACCAGCAACAGCAGCATCACAATCCGCATCTCCATCAGCATCCGCTGCATCAGCAGCCAGTGGCGCCACTTCCCCTGCCGCATCATCAGAGCGCTGGCGGCGCTCAGCCACCCATGCCCCATATGGGCAGCCACGCCCATGCTGCCTCAGCGCAGGCCGCTGCCCATCTGCTGGCCAGTCACAATGCAGCAACCGCCGTCGCTGTCGCCGCCGGCCAATATCTGCCAAAGAACTTTCCGGGCACCTTCGGCGATGAGATGTCCTCCTACCATCACATGGCCCACACAATGCTCACCCACTCCGGTCGCAGTGCGTGGATCAAAGAGAACGAACTATATGGTAAGTGTCACCTCCAAAAAAAAATGCCCAAACAACTTTTCCATAACGAAATCAGATTTTTAGATATTTATTTATTGAGCAACAAATTAAGTTTTTTTTTTTACTAAATTGAATCTTCAAATGAAAAATTATTTTGTTTACAATGCTAAACAATATTTAATGCTGATAAATTGCTTAGTTTACAAATAAAATTACAAAGTCAAAAATTGCTAATTTTAAAAAACTAAGTAAAAAATATGAAATCCGTTGAATTTGATAATTATAAGCCGAAAATTGGCCACACAATTTGAAAAAAAAAAAAAAACCGCTTAGTAGAAATTTCGTTGCTCTAAGGGTTAATCAGGGAGAAGCAGAGGGGTAGTGGTGGGGGGGGAGGTGAAACTGAAGAGCTGAACTCAACGTAATAATATTGTTCAATAATTGCCTCACAAAAGGCAGCTGTGTTTGCATATCGACAAGCGACTTTAGTGCAACTGCAACAGCAGCATTTAGTTGCTTGCCACTGCGAGTCGCCGCCTCGTTGAGGGCAAAAACCCTTGGCTGTTGGCATGCCACGCCCCGTGTGTGCTGCATTAGAAGCGAAGCGATATGTGTCGATTCAGGTGCTTGAAACGCGAAGTGGCCCTGCCGTTGAACCACCCCTTTTTTTTGGGGGCATGTGCCTCACGAGTGAATACCCTAGAAACTGCGGCCTGGCCTAATCTTGACTAATAGTTTGTATGCGCTTCACACTTGAGGATTAATTTTGTTATTTCTTTTTTTTTTGTTTTCGATTTTTTGTTGTTTAGTTTTTTGTTATATTTTTTTTTTTGTTGTTTTCTTCTCCCCCCATTTTTTTACAGTCATTCATTTCACATATAAGCCTGGAAATTTATGGCACGCACTTCCGTTTCGTCCTTTTTTCGCTTTTGCATTGCCTTTCCTTTATTTTATTATTACGTTCTTTTTGTTGTTGTTGTTGTTGTTGTTGTATTTGTCTCTATGTTAGCTACAAATTATAATTGTTGCCTGTTATTTTTTTGTTGCTGTTGCTTTTTTTTTTTGGGAAATTTCACAGCTGTAAGTCGAGTCGAGTCGAGTCGAGTCGATTTGATTATATTAAGTTATTAATTTGTTGAGTTGTCATGGTGAGGATGTTTCTGAAAGTAAAGCACTGGACTTGGAGTGGGACGGGTACGGGGATTGGCATTAGGGATGGGGCTGCTTTGCGGGTCTGACTTTGGATGTTGGATCTAAGTTTTGTTTAGTCAATTGTCACGGAATGCGAACAACAATGACCATGGGTGGTCATTGAAGCCAGGCTTCAGCGATGACGACCACATTGCCAGCCGAATCACACACAGAGATCACACCCAGGACACAAAAAAAAAAGAGAAAAAAAGAGTAGGATAAACGCCCATTAGCGATAAATCAATGTGTCCCTAAATCACAAAGTGGGCGTGTGCTGGTTGGATTGCAAAAAGAGAGAAAAGAGAAGAAGAAGAAAAAAATAGAAGTAAATAAATTGTGGCAAAAACGGAGGAAACGTCTGCAAGGGAGCCGGATGCAGGCAGAGGGACAGCCAAAAGTCAGAGGAGGAGGGAGACCATTAGAAGGCAGCTCTGTTTGAGGTTTGGCTTTTGTGCTGCATCCCATTGTCTCCCAGGTTTATCAGCCTTAATGTATTTTTATTAGCATTGCTGATGTACACACTCTCCCTCTCCCTCTCTCTCTCTCTCTCGCTCGCTCACTCGCTCAATACAGCAAACAATGACATAAGCAAAAAAGATCGCACACACACTTACACACACACATGGCAAAAGGCAACACTTCGAAGGTCAGAAGGCAGCCGAGCAATTGCCCAAAAGGTGTAACTCGGCAGGGTTGCCCCGCAGGAGCGGGCATGTCCTGCCAGGTAGCTGCCGATCAATCGAGCCTAGTCAATGGCCTGGCCCTCTAATTGACGTTATTAGTTGGGTTGCGGTGCGCTGCGGTGCGGTGCGGTGCGTTATGGTTTGAGGGTAACTCAAACTGGCATCTGGCATCACCCCGATCCGCATAGCTGCAGCTCTGCAGCATAATCCAATTGAGCGAGTTGTTGGCGGTTCTGCTCTGTGTTTACTTCCACTGACTTCTCATTTAGCCAACGCTGCCAATTTCTGCCAGCTCATGCTAATTTGGGGTGTGCTAGTGTATGTGTGTGTGTGTGCGTGCGCATTAATTTTATCGATATTGTTAACAAATTGGATCAACACTAAGCAACAAAAATGATGAGCACAGAACGAGTTAAATGAAGATCGAATAAAATGTAATTTCAGGTATATGTTTTAGATAAATTAAAGGCACATAATAAAGTGCCATTTAACTGGCAAAAGGTATATATTCTTATTTAGAATATCGATAAAAATC
Organism: Drosophila fungiperda; assembly: GCA_035042345.1. Lineage (NCBI taxonomy): Eukaryota > Metazoa > Arthropoda > Insecta > Diptera > Drosophilidae > Drosophila > Drosophila fungiperda. The sequence continues at coordinate 5,678,950 of JAWNLM010000137.1, read as the reverse complement.
GATTTATAGATAGCCATAACACTTGTTGTAAGTCAGATTTATAGATAGCCATAAGACTTGTAACAAGTGAGAACTTGAGTTCAGAGCATCTGCTATCCACTTCAACATTGGCATATACATTTTTTTATCGTTTATCGAATATCGATAAGAAACGATTAGCTTGCCTAGAAGCAATCTTCGATTTCAATCTGTTTGTGGTTTTCTTTTAGGCTTATTCAATTTGATATTTTGCAACTTGACTAACCATTTGCTCACTTTGGTTCTCCTCTGCAGGCACTCAACAGCCGGCCAGCCCGGACAGCACGTCGCCAGTGACTTCGGAGGTGTCCTACACATACATCGGCTCCAATTGCCAAACGTCGCCGGCACTCTCTGGGGATTACAAGAGCTACAGCCGCTCGGCGGACAGCGATGCGCTTTCCGTTGGTGATGCGTTGCACACTTTGCATGGTGGCGCCACAGCCGGCGGCAGCTCGGCGGCGCATGCGTTGCACAACAACAACAATAACAACAATAACAACAACAACAACAACAATAGTTTGAAGCACGACGGTGGCGCAGGAAGTGGCAGTGCCCACGATGACAGCTTGAACGAGGATGGCATCGAGGAGGACATCGATGATGTGGACGATGCGGACGGCAGCGGCGGTGGCGTCAACGCCGACGGCATGCCCAACAAGAAGCGCAAGCGGCGCGTCCTCTTCACCAAGGCGCAGACCTATGAATTGGAGCGACGCTTCCGACAGCAGCGCTATCTGAGTGCACCGGAGCGGGAGCATTTGGCCAGTCTGATACGGCTGACGCCGACGCAGGTGAAGATCTGGTTCCAGAATCATCGCTACAAGACCAAGCGTGCCCAGAACGAGAAGGGCTATGAGCATTCCGGCCTGATGCATGGCCATGCCACACATCCGCATCATCCGTCGGCGCTGCCCTCGCCACGCCGAGTCGCCGTGCCCGTCCTGGTGCGCAATGGCAAGCCATGTCTGGGTGATGGACCCAAGCTGACGCAGGAATGTGTGAACACTGCCGCCGCCATGCAGAATGCCGCCGCTGCCCATCATCTGGTTGCACTCAACGGTGCCGCTGCCTATCAGCATGCGGCGGCTGCCGCTGCCGCTGGCCTCCATGTCCATGCCCACGCCCACGCCCACGCCCATGCCCATCCGCATGCGCAGCGCGCCCCTTGGTGGTCCTAATATTGCTAGCTGCCTAGGTTCGAGTTGGCCGCACTGGGTGGTGGGAGCGGCCAAATGACTGCTAACTCGAATACTGGACAATAATGTGGCATTGCCACGGCTTGTTGCACAATTCGGTTTACGAATTTTCGAACAAACAAACAAAAATTGGTGCAATAATAGATAAAAATTCGTTCGACAGACAACAAGCCACTGAGACACATCTATCTTCTCTGCTCCACTGCGCTCCTTCCCCTTCTTTCCTCATCCCGCATCCCTTACACCACACCCCTCCCCCAAAACCTAACCAAACATGATACATAAACTAAATGGGAGCTTGTGGCATGGCCAAGCCAAGTGCTCAACTTGAAGGATTCTTCGGCAAGCGCTGCAGCATTAATAATTTAAATTGTTTGTTGCATGTGCAACAAACTGCAGCAAATATCATTCGTGTAATAGAAACTGCTATAATTAATAATACTATTTTTTTTTCCTGCAGCTCAAAAGCAGCGGGCTAATTAGTCATAAGATATTTTTTTTCCACAAAAGTCAATAATACTTAATAATTTTTAGGCGTAGAACCAAGTTTTTATTTTTTTTTTGTTAGCGTTTAACTAAATAAAATATTAAAACTATATTAATAAAAATATATAAAAACAAAATTTAATTTCGGCTTGTACATACAGAAATAAATACAAAAAAATGCATATTAAAAATGCTAATATTTAATTAATAATTATAAAAAGTAATGTAAATATTTTTGACAGGTTAAAAATTTAGTGTTCAATTTTTAGGCAGAATCACACTTTTTATACAATATATATATATTAATATATATATAAATATATATATATATATATGCGTAGTCGTATCTGTAAAAAATATAATTATTAAAATCCTAATAATCAATTTTTTTTATAGTGCATTAATCAATAAAACACAAAACAAACTCTTTGAATTTATAGAGCGTAATGAGTTCATACATGTTAACACACACACACACATAAGCACACACACAGAAAATTCAACAAATGTAATTGTATTATAAACAAAAAAAAATAAAATTTTAAAACTGAAAACAAAAAGCGTATTCATTGCATATAAAAAATATAATAAAATAAAAATTGAAAAAAAAAGATTTGATGTTTAAGATTGGCGAGCGGGAAATGATTCGAATAATTTATGAACATATAATAATTTGATGGGGGTATTCCGCAAACAATATAAAAAAATTATTAACAATATATTTGATATTTAATAAATTTTTTATATATCGATAAAATCGTATTACTATTGCAAATATTTAACATAAAATTGCACAAGTTAATGCGATTTTTAAAAAGTTGGCTTTTATGATCGTATAATACCATAGATTAGCAATTCTAAAAATACATATAAAAATGTATTTTTTGTATACAATATTTCATAATATTCTGTCACGATTAGTCAGCATAGAAAAAAACGTTATTCAATTCGGATCTGATCAGTGGACAGGTGCTAGTAAAAATGTTGAAGCATTAAGCAGCCAATAAATACGCCTTTATTGTGGCTTTTAGCTACCGTTTAAGTCTATTGCGACCGATTGGGATCGTAATCCATTAATGATTATACGAATTGGTAGTACTACCAGCAATAATAATAATAATAATATCATAATACTCACGTACATTCGGACTTTGGAAATGCCCCCAAACCGATAAGCAAGCCTCGGTGCATGTTGTAAAAAAAAAAAAAAAAAAAAAAAAAACGTTTATGCGATATATGTAATATGGCTACTAATATAATTGCCGGGTTACCAAAAACAAGTTGACTTTATTGTATGGCCTGATGATGTGGATGGCCAAATGGTAATATTCGCTGCAGACAATTGATATATGTCTGTGGGATGTACAGCATATATATATATATATATATATAGTGTGTGTTGTACAACAAAATCAAATCACATCAATAGAGACAATCAACAATCGTAGGACACGGACATGAGGTATCCCCTGAGTGTACATAATTTGCGCAAATAAACAACTTGAAGTCAAGTATATATTTTGGAGTATCTCATAAAATAAACAAGTGCTTTTCGAATAAACGACAAATTAAATTACCCATCAATGAGCTCTGACAAAGCTCTCCAAAGCTAAGAACCAAATACTATATACACATATATATATATATATATATTTGTATGTAATTAGGTATCAATTTCAACTGGTGCGCCATTAACTTCTGAGTATTCCGTTTGACATCTGAACATTTTGATATACAATTATCAAACAAATAGTCGAAGCTCAAAATGCTGTTGCCCATTCAGTATTTGGCATGTGAATTCATTAATAAATATATCATTCAAAATATAGTTGACTACAATCTAAAACATATGATTCGACAAATTAAAATCTTTAAGGTTTTAGTTTATTGAGAAGTGAATATTAAATGATGTGTTTCACATCTGAATAGAATTTTAAATATTTTCAAATTGAACTCAGTCACAATCAAAGCAAATTCAAAAGTTATAATCAAATTTGAAATGAAAACAGATAATAAAAACTGAAATTTAAAATAAAACTGTTTTTTTTTAATTTATCGTAGAAAATTATCGAGTTTAGTTATGAAAACTTACATTCTGTAGTTTGTTATAGTTAATGTGCCAAGTCAAAGGGTATTCAAACCATAACAATACCAATACCGAAAATCGAGTGCCTGGCCATATATTTTCACAACAACAAAAGCAACATTTTTACACAGGCCATAAACTCGACGATATCTGAAGTACCATAAATATTGTATATTCCTATGATTGCATTAGTTGTTCAGTTTTATTAGATTTATCAACATCTGGGAGCTCCACCCACGAATTCACATATATAAATGAGCTCTAAGTACTTTATTAAAAATAAATATGATTTAAGTTTAAGGCCCTGTTTAACATTAATTGTTTCATCTCAAGACCCAACGATTGTTCCTATAACAGAATATGTCAATCTTTATAATCTGCTTACTGTTTAATAGTAGCTGAAAAATTGTTAACCCATTTATTTTAATATACATAATTAATTTATGTGTTATAACAATTATCACGTTTATTATACAAATTGCGACTGAACATTTTATTTATTCTTTTATGTATTATAAATTAACTTTTTAATTAATCTTAATACTTTTAGATTTATTATAGAATTTTCTAATACCTCGTTATAATTTACTGATATCCGGCAATAATTCATGTTCCTCATATATTTATATTCCATATTATTATACTATTTTCTATGTTGAGAGACATCGTAAAAATACGTCCGCCATTAATTGGCTTATAAATTTGGGTTGTTAAAAATAGGCCCCCCCTTGCAGATTATTAAAATGTATTTGCATATCGGCCAGGATGTTGATTATATGGGGCATTAGCTGGGTACATTTCAGCAATACAATTCACTACAAAGATCTAGATTAGACGTAATAACAGCTCAAAACTGATATAGACCGGCAGCGACTGTTTGCGTTAACACAATAATAAAGTTTCTGTATTTTATTATTATTATTTTTCTATTCGTTATTATTGTTGCTCGCTTTGCTTTCAGATAAGCTCCCAAAAAGGTACAAACTGATTGCCTCCGCTTATGACTGTGTGTCCGAGCCCTATCATCAATATGTCTAACACTGCCGGACATCGGCACATATATATATATATATATATATATATTGACACATTGGTCAGCATGCGTGGACGTCATGTCAAAAACAAACATTTGCTCTTATCAATTTTAACACCAGCACGCGGCAAACCGGTTGATGGATGGATGAGGTGTGCAGGTGGTTACCAAATCTTGAAGGGGAAGCAGGCTACGTTCCAGCTACGTAGGCGATTCTGTAGATTGATCTGACCCACTATCGACGTTTCAATTGAGAACACACTTAATATCACATAATCAACTAGACTCTCCCAGCGGCTATATGCCCGAAAAAAAAAATATAGTAAAACTATCAGATTTAGTACGAAATAGTTTGGGCAGACAAAAGCATTAAATCACTTCAATACTTTCAATACTATTAAAAAGAAAAATAATCGAATTGGTTTCGATCTTCATTTTGCAAATTCACAGAGGAAAAATTATAAATAAAAATATAGTAAATATATGAAAATTAATATAAATATTAATTTGTATAAAATTTAAATCATTTAGAACAGGATTTATAGTATAGGGATTTTAACATGTATTCAGAGCTTTATTTATAAATGCACAGTTTTAATTCCATAAAAATATTCTATTTAAGCAAACACACAATTTTCCCACCAATTTTTTATTGAAATTGAATCCAATTTTTTTTTCTACAACAATAAAAAAAATAAAATAAATGAGTGAACTACCTGCAGCAAAATGAATATATTCCAAGCTTAACCAACTCTTAAACTAAGACAAAACACATTTTATTCAATGAGGAAAAACTAGCGAATCCTCTGCAAGTTTTTTTTTCTTCAAATAGCTTTTACTTTATTCTCATGTAACTTTTCCAGGGATATTTGTTCAAATTGCTTTTGACTTATTTCTGATGTAAGTGTTCCAATATGATATATCGTAGGGATTTATAATGTTTAATATTATATTTATATATATGTTTGTTTGCCTTGAATTCATTTGCAGGCACATTGAAATAGGTTCTCATCATAAGTGGGCAAATACTTGGCAAAAAAAAACTTGTAATTGGGTAATGAGAACAAGGTAAGGTAAATGAATGGTTAATAACAAAAACAATAACAATAACAATAACAACAACAAGAAAAAAATACATATGATGAACACTTGAAGTGAAACAGAGAGCTCCAAGCACTTGGCAACAATCCCCAAGAACAAGGAGTACGTCGAATGTCATGTGAATTGAACGCCACTTACAACACTTAATCAGGGCCGATTTCTGTTCTGGAAATTCATATTGCTGTTTTTGTTATTTGTTGTTGTTTTTAGTTATTGTTGCTGTTCAAATTTGGCATTGATAAAGTTGGCAGACGGTGCCAGACAACGGCAACACAATAAAGCAAATATCGACGACGACGACATTGATTCGAGTTTATAATGAAAAATTGATTAACGCTATATAATATGATATTGACACTAGAATAAATAAATGAAATGTAATATAAATGTATATCTATATGTCTATTTATATATATATATATATATATATGCACAATTCTCAGACGATGGAACAAATAAATTGATCACAAACAAAAAAAACAAGAAGAACAAAATTATCTTGGCACGCCGAAGATTTCATACCCTTTTAGATCAGAAAAGTATAATAAATTAAATGAATTTCAGTCTAGTGCTGATGAAAACTAGTGTACAGTTAATGCGCTTGCAAATCTGAAAAGATAATACAAATACCATCGGCAAGGGTATCAAAATGGTAAATCAGTGAACAGAAAGCTGGAAATTAAACAGGCCGCGTGAAGGCAGTAAAACAAACAAATGAGATTAAAATTAATAAAATAATCGATAAGTGAACGAGTTCTGCTCCCAAAGCACTTCTCTTGATTTCAATACATATTTTTCTTTTCTTTTTTTTTTTGTTTTTTTTTTGTTATTTATATTTGATTGTGGGCCATAGTTAATTGCATTTTTGATTTAACAACGCCCACTGCGATGCTTCAAGGCACTTGAGCTGGCTTTCCCCGGTGCTCCAAGTCCATGTCCAATCGTATCTGGAATATTGTTGTTGCGTGTGAAATGCTCGAGTGACATTTAATTGGCATATGTAATGCGCTGCCACTTGTTCCAAGTGGGCGTCAACCATTTCGATGTATGATTTATCAATTGGGTATTTTCGCCACACACACACTAACACACTAACACACACACACACACACACATAAGTGGGCTGGCCATTTGATAAGCCGCCCATGCAGTCACTTTCCATTGGTCAAAGTTATTTCCAGTTATTTTCCCTGCTTTCGTTTACAGCTCATTTCAATAAAAGTTTCAAATATCCCTAAGTGAAAAATAAGAACATTTTGAAATTTTAGATTATCTCTTTTTCTGTTTTGGCATTTGCAGTTGAAAATTGGAAAACATATTCGATTTCAGCTACAAATGCATACACATTCAAAAAATTGCAAAATTTGCACTCGATCTAAATAAATAGCTTAATCTTAATCTTAACTAAATAGCTAATTTTTTCACATTTTTTAATATAGTTTAATTTAGTTTATTTCTTGATCACTGCAGCAAATTTAATGCATGTAAGTTAATTCTCTTTTTCACTTCTAATTAAAAATTTATTATAATATTTTAGTTACAAAAAATTTGAAATATTTTTGTTTGCAATTTTACTTCGGTAATTTTTTTTATTAATTTTTTTATTATGTAAAATTAAATGAAAACAGACGTGAAAACCATTATATTATATTAAAAAATTTAAAATAATTATTTGTTTTAAAGATATGTATGTAGTTAATAATGTTAATAAATAAGCTGTTGTTTATTCAAATGGATGCACAAATCTTTCTCGAATAGATAATAAGTTTCCTGAACATATTTTATGGTGAAGGGCGCTTTCCAAAGACAGCGTTTCAATTAGTTGACAATGGTTGGATTTCTCGGCTTGACTGTTGTCCGCAAATAAAATGCAATTTTAATGACAAAACTCTCACACGTTGTGGCATGTGGCATGTGGCATGGCTACAAAGTCGCAATTCTAATTAGCCAACGTGCTGCAATAAAGCGCCGGAAAACATCGCCCTGGGGCGCCGCGTCGAGGTGTGCTGGGAAACTGCGGAATGGTTTCGGTTCGGCTCGTTTCAGTTGTGGCTCGCTTTGATTTTGTGTAGGCTGTGGAGGCAAGTGTGGGGGGATGGAATGGAAGGGAAGGGTAGCGTAGGGTTTTTGGTCTGCATTTGTGTGGGTGGCTTGCAAATCAAATCAAATTAAGTCAAAGTTGATGGCGCATTTTACAGTTGTTGCCATCCCCAGAGTATGGATGGGCAGCCAGTGGGAGGATGTGGTTGTCGTGAGGGGGGGGGAGTGAAAAATTTAATAACGCCTTTCAATGTGGTTGCTGTTGTTGTTGTTGTTGTTGCCGCCTGCGGTTGTTTGTTGTTCATTTCGCGGCCATCGTCATTATCTGCATGTAATTTCTCATTTTCATAGTCAATTAAGTCAATCACACGCCCTTTTAGCCACCGCAGCGCCGTCGCCGTCGCCGTCGTCGTCGCAGTCGCCGTCGTCAGCGTCGTTGTCAGCGTCAGCGTCGGCGTTGATATTGCCATCGGCTTGAAAGCCACCCTGCAAATTAACACGTCGTCGCCGCAGTTTTTATTCTTATTATTGTTGTTGTTGTTGTTGTTGTCGTGGGTTGCTGGTTTGTTGAATTGGTGGGTTGATGGGCTGACGGGCCTTTCGTGTGTTGGCGGACTTATGGGCTGGTGGCGAGGGTTCCGTTTCCGTTGCTGTTGCTGTTGCCGTTGCCGTTGCCAGCGTTGCCAGCGTTGCCTGCGTCGCCTTTTGTTTATTTGTAACGCAATGCAGCGGCGCGTTCATTACTCAATTTTCATCGATGTTGCCAAAATTACGTATTCATAGTTTTTGGCCGCTGCGGCCCAACAAATCCACCACCACCACAAACACTAACACCGACACAGTCACCACCATCGCCACCGTCAGCATTACGAATAGCATTACCAAAAGCGCATCCAACAACAACAACAACAACAGGACGTTACCAGGACCAGCTCAATAACTGTAACAATTTCAAGCACTAAAAGGACACGTGGCAGCTGCTTTTAAAATTGAATTTCCTGCATGTAATCTTGTCGAGTCAATTGTTTCTGCGTGGGCTCTGCTTGTGGCGTGGGCAAAACCGAGACCCTCTGCCTTTACCACACCCCCCATCCATCCTCCACCCCTCTGTGTGTGTGTTGTTCTCGATGTTGTTTTTCGGGTGAATCGCACACGTGCAACTTCTGGGTGTGCAGACGCGTGCGCCTTGCCCTTGCCCCCGCTCCATCCCGGTTCTGCACTCCGCACCAGCCACACTTCTTTATTTATGAAGATGCGGCCAATATGTTGACTATTTGTGAACACCACCCACTCCCACACCCAGGAGCAACATGAGTAAGGCATAAATGGGTGTGCGGTGTTATGTGCTTAGCCACTGGCATTGTGACCAGGATTAGCTTTTGACTTCAGACACCTAACCACAATGCTTTGTCAGGGGGGAACAAGGGCTAATTGTTAAAAGAAATAAATTCATTCAGATTGGAAAAAATTATGTGTAAATACTAATTTATTACTAGCAATCTATTCCAATACGATAATAAATAAAATTTTTGCTCAGACTATGTGAAATGAATTTAATAAATATTTCTTGTTATACTAAACTGTATAAAATTTATAAGTTAATTTACACTAAATCAACATGTCCAATATTAAAATTTGACATAAAAAAGCGATTTGAACTAATTTAAAAATTATATCTTCATTTTGTTTATTTAATTTTGCAGCAGCTTTCAACAAGAATTCAACAAATATTTCAAAAAAAAATAAATGTAAGAAATTTATTTACTTTATTTTTGTGTCCCAATAAGCAGAACAAAAATTCATTTGATTATTAAATCTATTTGCCGCAACTCCCACAACTTGAGAATTCACACGAAATGATGATTCGCAGTTCATTTGTGCCATAATTAACATGTCAAAAACGAAGGGAAAATGGGTGAGGGGAAAACCTTTTGCCCGATTCTATACCAACATATACCACCGGAAAACGGGAGCACTTTATGGCCCAAGTTGCGTGTCTCGCAACGTTTGCCATTTAAAAGCCACCAAACATCAATTTAAATATTGCATTACAATGATTTGCATAAAGGGCCGAAAGTCAAAGCCAAAGTAGAGTGAGTCAGTCAGTGAGTGAGTGAGTGAGTGAGTGATTGAATGAGTGTGTGAATGAGTGTGTGAATGAGTGTGTGAATACTGATGACTGAGAACAAGTCGCTGTCTCAGAACTCAAAGTCAACTAATGATACACATACATATACATATACATATATATATATATATATATATATATACCCTGTACAGATTTGAATACTACACAAAACTACCCTCTCAGAACTTATGAGATGCCTTGAATAATACTAAATTTATTTGCATGTATATCACAAGTAAAGCGAGACTAAAAGTTTCTAATTATACAAAACAAAAATTATAAATTATAAAATACATAGATATAAAATTATAGATACAAAAGTATTTTAAAAATTCAATTCTCGAAAAATATATATGGGTATTAAAAAATTTTGATAGCAGTCTGAAACAACATTTTTGAATTAAATATAATTTACGACATCTTCGAAAAGAATACTCCAAATTTATTGCATTAGTCAAAAGCTTAATATTCAATTTTTAAATATTTTAAAATTTGACATTATTTCTAGTGAACCGACTATATGCTCAGTAATATTTGGCATTAACTATAAATTTTACCTGCTCCTATTGTGAAGAAATACAACAGAATTTTAACAATTTAAATCAGGAACAGATTTTTTATATAGTTTGATGTCCTCTTTTTAAAATGTAAAAATAATTAAGTTGTGTATGCCCGACGGAATTATAAAGTTTATCGAAGTATATTACAAATAAAAAAAAAACACACAAAATATATTTAGATTAATTAATCAAAAATCATATGTAATAAAATAATAAAAATAAAATAAATATAAGTTATTAATTAACATTACAAAGAGGAAAAATATTTGCAGTATTTTGTATCTTGAAATCGGTATATTAAATATATAGATAAGATCGTATATGCTTCATAAAGACAGTTGGAATATGCTGGAGATCTGTTACATAAATATTCCGAATTTTATACAACCATTTTTATCACATTTTCATGTCGAGGATATGAAAACCATTAAACCAATATAAATTTGCACTTTCACATGACCTCGGCTCGCCTCGCCTCGCCTCGTCGGTTGGCGGTTGATATTCCTCCTCAATATTGGTGTCACAGTCAGTCTGACTTTGTTTATGTGTATGTGTGTGTGTGTGTGTGTGTTTGTTGGCTAATTTGAATATGCCGAAACTCGAGCGTGTGTATGTTTAATGCTTCCCACGATATTGATATGACTTTGTCGTGCCGCTGGGGTTCGCTTCAAATCAAAATTCAAATCAACAAACAATAGAGTTGTGGCAGCCATTAGTGGCAGCAACGCACGTCAACTCAGTCATTAGCAAGGGGGAAAATTCACACGTGCAACACCTGAGCAGTGGCATGATCATTTTTGCCTTTTATTTTCCTCCAGATCCTGGCTCAGATCGACAGAAAAAAAAAACCAAAAAGCCCTCTCAATTATTTATTCTTTGATTTTGATTGCATTACTATTTGTAAATATCAACAAAAAAAAAAGCAAAACAAACAGCGATTTGTATGCAAACACAGTGAAACTCCGCAGTGAACTGTGAGTTGAGGGTGCAGTCAACGCTTGTCCCACAATAGACAAATCAATCAATATAAAATTCTTAACCCCGACCTCCTCCACTTCCACGTCCACGTTCACGTCCTCGTCCTGGTCGTTCACGTCACAACATTTGGGCGCCGCCGCTGAGGAGCATTCAGCAATTAACTGGCTGAGCATTTTGAAACCGAACCGACCCGACCCGAACCGAACCGCACCGCACCAAACGGAAGTCATTAAATTGGCCATTCAAAAAAGGGTTGCGGTGAGCGGTTCACGGCTGCCACATCGCGACGTGTGCTGCCTAATTGCAACAGAGTGGGAGTCACACGACCAGGGGCACAACATGAAATTCGAGTAGACAGTAGACGGCTTGGAGGAATCAGCCGACAGATGCCCCAAGTTGTTGCAACGTGCCATGAGGCAATCAGCTCAACTCACAACAAGTGTTTAGCGGCATTCAAAAAGAAAAAGAAGAAAATTAACAAATATTTTGCAGCCATCATTAAATCTAAAATGATCATTATCAATTTCAATTTTTACGACTTTAATTTGTTCCATATATCCCAATATATTTATATAATATTTTACTATATCTTATCTACAACTATATCTCAAGATACAACTAAACATATAATAATCTCTACGGAATATTTCTTTTGATTTTTTGTAAATTATGATAAACAAAAAGGCGCATAAAACAGTTTTCCACAATTTTGCCAAAATTGCGGATTGTATTTCTGAAAATTCTGATAATACTGATATGCCTTCCTAAATTTTATTAAATATTCAGACTTCTTTTATACATATATATTCATATATTATATTCAAGGATTACTTGAACCCGGAATTCCTTGTTTTGTACACATAATTAAAATATGGTTTGTCGAATAACTCATTTAACAGTTAAATTCGAACTTTTTTTCCTAACCTAACTGATGAAATTATTAACTAATTTTAACGATGACTTTAAATATAAACTACTTATTATATAGAATATATACTGAGGATTGGACTTTAATATTTTTCTTTAAGTTTGATCCCAAATGCTTTTCCTATCTATCTCCTCAAGACGGATATTTTCACAGAGTTTTAGTTGGCTGGAATAATAAAAAATAATAAAATGAAATAGTTGTATTTATATATTTCGATGATCACCTTCTGATATCAAATATATAGTTAAGCATATGTGTGAAGGAGTTGTTTTATATGACTTGGATTATAGCATAAACTATCCAATACAAAAATCATACAAACAATGACAATGCCCGAAAAGGGAACAAAACACAGGACACTGGACACTGGACAGTGGATACTGGACAGTGGATACTGGACATGGATGAAGTAACGAGGCACCAAGTGCCACATAAATCACTGGTGCGAGTCGGACTCGTAGTGAGTGCCGTGGGTTGAGGCGGGGGAGGAGTAGTTGGGTTGGGGGGGGCCAGGACAATTGACGTCAACAATAACTAACAATGATGTCAACTTGTAATTGAATTGATTGACAATATTTTATATGGAAGTAGAATGGACCAAGTATAGCTGACATTTCCGAGTCAGTCGGCCCCGTTGGGCATTAATGATAAAATTTGTTTAGATTAGCATTAATGGATCCCGCTCGACGCACAATGATGGCCAACAACATAACATGGATGTTAAGGGGCTCTGACCCTGCCTGTGTCCTGTGTCTCCCTGGCCCAGAACCGGCCCCCTGTCTCTGTCCTTGAAACGCCGACGCTGACGCACAGGACACGGGCGAGTGGCTGGTTGGCCATAAAAAACGATAAGACGACTATTCAATAAAAATACTTTGAGCGGAAAAACAAACTTGAATGGCGATAAAAAAAAATACAAAAAGAGAAAGAATGAAAGACGCATCGATAAGGGTCACAAAATTGGCATACAACTCAAGTCCAGCACCCACTCCGCCCACTCGATTTGAACAGCTTGTGGCACAACGAGGATGACGAGGACGAGGACGAGGACGAGGACAGGGACAGGGACAGGGGCAGGGACAATATGCACCCTTCAGTTGGGCTGCGCTTTTTAGTTAATGAAATCGTTTGCTAAATGAAACGTAAAGCCAACATAAGCAGCAAACATAAGCCAAATGGGATAAAGGCCAACCGAAATCAAGTCAATCCTTTTTGTGTATTAGCAATGGCAACGGCAATAGCAACGGCAATAGCAACAGTAATAGTTTCAGCCAAGCGGAAGCGGAAATGTGTCGCCGTTCAATACCAGCGTCAAGATTTTAAAATCAAATTTGAAGTTTTCTTCTTTTTTTTTTGATATCGTTGATTTTAAAAAATCAGCCACAAAATGAGTTTAAAGCCACTTCAAATTGATATTTGTTGCTTGGCCCTGGCCACATTCGATTTGATGTGGCTAACTGTGTGTGCGTTTCCGTTTCCGGTTTCAGATTCGCTTTCGCTTTTATGCTGTGGTCTGCACTCGGCCATTGCGATTAATTTGTTGATTTATTTAATACGGAAGGGTTGCTTAATTCCCTTTTGACAGACGGGCAGACACACAGACCGAGTCAAATTCCAGGCGAGAGATTTTCACCATTGCCACAGAAATTGTGTTGCAAGTGTTTCACAAATGCCGAGAAATCGAATTAAATAATTGGCATAACTTGCGAAATAAAGCTAATCAATTTTAAATATATTTTATTTATATTATATGCATATGGTACAATTTATTTATTTACTTTGCAATATTATAATAAATGAAATAGCATTTTGCATTGCAGGGCATTTGCTGGGCCTGTCTTGGCCCAGGCTTGAAATGCCTTTTTAACGTGATTTTATTTTTGTTGTCGGAATAGCGATATACAAATTGCGAACCGGGCGCTGACAGCAGCCAATTACTGCAATGTATTCTCAGTTAGGACAGACCCAAGCCCAGTCAAAGTTCCACTCCCACTCCCAGACCCACACACAGACCCAGACCAGGTCCAAGTCCAAGTTCTGGTCGCAGTCATATCTTTTGCATTTGCATTTGCGAATTTTGTATTTGTACTTGTTGTCTGGTTATCAACACACACTTCCGGAACTTAATGGCCTGAATCCTTTTGCTGCTGCTGCTGCTGTTTCTGCCTTGATTTGCCTTTTTGAGTTTCTGTGTTATTGCTGCCGCCAAATTTGTTTGCCGCCGTTATTTGCCCAGGACACTTGTAAAGTGCATTGGCCTGTAATAATTCCATGCCCAATTCATTCTGTTTCCATGAGAGAGAGAGAGAGAGAGGAAGAGCGAGGGGGGAAGAGTGGGGAGAGAGAGAGACAGAGAGTGGAAGAGAAAGTCAAAATAAAATCGGCGCATTCTGATTTTGCTGTCGTATGTTTTTTTTATATTTTTTACACCGCAAGCAAATGTGCTTTGTACACCAGTCTATTTACAGGGTATTCGCCAGTCGATTATGTTCGACTTTTCTTATTTTGCCTTCGTTATTTGTCTTCTGGTTGTCTGCTCTCGTAATTATTTGGAAACGTTCCTTTTGCTCGTATATCTTGCAGTTTGTGTAAATCATTTGCAACGTTGACTTTGAATTATGGAAAAATTGGCAAATTTACGAGCATTGTTTTTCGTATAAGAATTGAAATTGGAGCTGAACTCGGGTTTTTTGGGTTTATTCGAATGCCGTTTTTGTTGACATTTTAGGACGGTTCAGCTGAATCTGATGTGCTGTTGCCATTGTTTTGTTTGCATTGTTTGTCATGTTTATTAAACGCAATTTACACGCTTTGTTTTTAATGCGCTTTTGATGAAGCCATCATGTCACATTACATCAAAAGTAGCAGCTAAATCAGCAAGCTGCGCATCAAGTTGCCCATTCGTTCAGCAATGTGTGAGGGTGTTAATACACACACACACACACACACACACACAAAGAGAGAGAGAGAGTGGGTACACACAATAACAACACAATAAAACAACACAAATCTCCAGGCAGTCATCTCTATACCCATTCTCATCTCCGACTCCCGTCCCGATCCGGCCATTTAGCAGCACGTCTCATTGCAAAAATCTCATAAACACTTTCCTCCTGCTTGGGGCCGGGCGAACAAATTGAAATCTGGTTAGGCACAAGGGTGTTCTTCGAGGGTGTTGGCTGGGCAAAAGGGCGATGTGCGATGTGCGGCGT
The DNA here is from genome assembly GCA_035042345.1 of Drosophila fungiperda. Taxonomy (NCBI): domain Eukaryota; kingdom Metazoa; phylum Arthropoda; class Insecta; order Diptera; family Drosophilidae; genus Drosophila; species Drosophila fungiperda. The sequence goes on along the minus strand of JAWNLM010000137.1, from coordinate 5,663,181 downwards.
TTAACTGCCAAAACAAACATTTGGCCAAAGGCAAAAGCGTTTTGGGCATTCATGAGTAGCTCAAAATCAAAGCGAGCTAGCAGAAAATGAACTGAAGGCGAGTTTGATGGAAGGGGGGAGGGGGGGGAGAGTATGGACTATATAGCCGGAACAGATCAAATCCCAACCCTAAATGATTCGACTCGTTTTACTACAAATACATATATATATTTATTTATTTGTATGTTGCATTTAGACTGATGTGCTACATATTAACTGACACACACACACACATAGGCATGTCTCTGTGTATGTGTGTGTGTGTGTGTGTGTATTGTTGGCCATCTACAGATACATGATTTCGTTATCCTCTTATCAAATGAAAGCAGTTATCCATATCTATGTAAATTGATTTCGATGTGCAATGAGTCAAAGAGTAATCAAAATTGTTGTGAATTATCCTAAGTTCTTAAAAAAAATTATGCGAATTATTATAATGCTAAACTGTATGCAAAAATATATATGCAACAATTTTATATATATATTTAATATATTATTTATATATCGCATGTAATAATAAATTGAAGTTTTATCAATAGTGGCGAAAATGTGATGAATAATAATGTCCATTGAGGCTCAGTTCCTCCTCTCTTTCTCCCTCCCTCTCTCTCTCGCTCTCTCTCTGTCTCGCTCTCTCTAATATATATTAATTTAGTTTAATACCTGTTTTAAAGTTGAAGGATTTCTGCTTGACTTATAGTAATTAGTATAGATTTCAATACAGAAAAGAATTTATATAAATTAAATACAATAAAAAATATGTTATATAAATAAAAATTAATTTTTTTAATATGTTTGATCAACAAATAAAAAAACAACAATTAAGTGAATAGAAAATAAATTTAACCTACATTAAACGGACTTAAATGTTATACATTAAAAAATCAATGCGATTATTATCGGCATTTAAGAGAACCACTTGGGAATGTCCTTAAGGACTTTCTAAACAAAAACCTGAAGTGCATGGAAAACGAACTCGAATCCAAAAAAGAATTTATTGCTCATTATCATCTATGAATGGGCCAAAACGAAGCCGGCTTGTTCAGATTTCAATGGGATGGGAAGAAAGGCATTGGAAATGGGCTGGGAAATGAAAGATGCTGACCAAAAAAAAATGGGAAGATACAAAAAAATGAAGAGTAAAGTCAATTCAGCCACTTGCTCATTGTTATTGCACTGAGAGTATCTTTTTTTTAATGCTGCCTCAGCATCAACAGCAACAACAACAAAAGCAACAACAACAACAGCAACAACAACAATAGCAACAGCGACAATGCCAATGTGTCATGCTTGTTGATTTGTAAGGATGCATTGCAGCCGTTGTCAGTTGTATTGACCGGAAAATCATAAAGCTCTTTGTGCCCGGCACCAGCAGCCAGAGTAGAGGAAGTCAAATGGAAGCGGCAGCGTCATGTTCGTGACCCCCGACCCCCGATCCCTGATCCCCGACCCCCCGTCTTGGCCTTTGGTCATTTTGTTTCATCATCTCACAGTTGGCACTCAATTCTTGTGTGATTCGGTCTCTCCTTGTGCCCAAACCGGAAATGTTGCCCAATGCATTCAATCTGTGTCGTTTGCTCTTCGATTTTCCATTACATAATTATAATCCTTTCTTTTTATCATTTTATTTGTTAGTTTGTAGTTTGGAGTTTTCAGTTTTCAGTTTTTGTCTAAAGTCTCAGCGTATTTCCGCCGCAAAAGTTCTTCTTTATTATGGAATACTGTTCATAAGTTGACAGGCAGTAAACAGGATTTGCTCAGACGCAATCGGAAATGCTAAGACGCCAACATCCATTCCATTGGGGTCGCTGATCGAAACAACTTTCAACATTCAACATACATATGACAGGAAGTCAACTTTCTTGGATTTGTGTTGCCATCTCCCTCTCTCTCTCTCTCTCTCTCTCACACTCACACTCACTTTCCTCTATATTTATCTCTGTGTGCTGTGGTTTGGTTAATCAAATTAGAGCAAGTGCACAAATTGCGCACATATCATTTTTTGGTATATATAAATATCATAAGAATATAATTTGAATAAAATCTTTCTAATGATGAAATACCATTTTTGACCACATATTTTGTCAGTTGAATTAACTCAAGTGCCTTAAACGAAGTTTATTTCGGGCTTTAAAAATTATTTATCATGCAGAAAACGCAAAAAAAAAACATAAACGTTAAATTAAACTATCGGTTTAATTAGCATTTAATTAATTAATTATTATGCATTAATTAATTATGCATTAAATTATGGACTTGCTTTCATGCACATATTTACCAGTAAAATATAAAATGGGTTTATTTTAAGTCTGATATGTTTGATGTATTAAATTGCAATCAGCCTAAAAAAAACTCATAGGAAAATTGGGCAAAATATTTTCAAAAGCTACAAAATTTTTCTTAAAAGCGCAAAAACTCATAATCCTAATATTAATATATGTTTTGTAAAAAAAAAACAACTTGAATTTCTAGTAAAACGAATCGATATTGCTATGGCACCACTTGAAAATTCAAAATTTCAAGATTTACATCTATTTTTAGTATATATCGGAGGATACCAAAAAAAAAGAACACAAAGAAAAACATATTTTTTTTTAATTGAGTTCACAACTAACTTTTTGAACATATTTCAAGTGTAAAGAAGTTTAAGAAATTCTTCAGAACTAAGAAAAATTCAAAAAAAAAAAAAAAAAAAAAAAACTGAGATAGGGCATTATTAATTCGATTGTGATCAACTTTAGTCGAGCAAATGACCCATAAATGACACGCACACAAAATATAATTTTGCCGGAGTTGCGCTCATGGACAGTTCCAAGTGAGGATAGTTGGACACGCAGAGCCACCGAGCCACCGAGACCATCGCCCGAAAAGCATATGGCATGCGCTTATCCTTTTATGAGTGCACATTAGCCATTATATGATGCCGTTATGATTTACGCCCCACCAACCACTAACAGGAGCCGGTTGAATTGACTCAACCCACCCACACAACCCAAGCCATCCAGGACACCATCGGTGAGCGGCGTCGTCCTCGTCCTCGTCGTCGTCGTCGTCGTCGTCCGGTAAGTGCCACCGTTGTGCAGCTAAGTGGAAACTATAGATAGTATAATTGTAGTTGCAGTGTGAGGTGCATTGTCTCTGTGCCGACCGACTATTTTGTATATTAAAATGTTGGCGCATTGAAATTTATTTGCCGATTTCTTGATTTATGACATCGCATTTCTTTTATTTCACCGGACTCAAATGACCGGGCCTGGCCAAGCGCTCCGCTGTCCGTTGGTCAACAACAAATGATGCGTCAGCGTTCATTTCATGCCTCGCCATGTAGCACGCATTAAAGCACACACTTACCTCCCCATACACATGCCCCAAAAACACAGCCCACACCCCACCCACCAAGTCAGGCCCAAGTCAGATCGCTTAATTGAAAATGTCTCTTTGTGCGGTTTCTTGTTGTCACCAGGGGTCACGGGACACGGGTCACGGGTAGGGCGCGGGGCACCACCGATACCTTCAACTCGGTACGTGTCGTGGCTGGCAATTAACAGATTTACGTTTGCTGCATTTGCAACTGAACTCTTTCAGCTTAATTTGCACGATGATAATACAAAGAATTTTGAATCAACCAAAGAGTTCAAAGCAGACAGCTGAATAATTTACAAATTGACTGCAAAAAATAACGTTTTTCTGCAATTGGTAAAATTGCTGAAAAATTAAAATCGCCCTGCAAAATACATTTTTTTTTTCCTTTATATAAAAATAAATAATTTATATAAAAATAAATAATTTATAAAAAATAATAATATATACACATGTATCTAAATATTATTTTAACATTTTGAAATTCTGAAAATAAAACTAATGTAAAAGTTCGCATAAAAAATAAAAATTACAAATAGTCTTTATTAATTAATTAATACAAAATAGAGTCTTTTAGACATTAAACGAAGTCTATCTTTGAAATATCATTTCTTCGATCAATAAAATGAGTTTTGTAAAATTCAATTCCATTCCATGCAACATATTTATTTTTAATTTAAAAAAATTAAAACTCGCTTTCACAGATTTATATTTATTGCCAAATTTAATGTAGAAGTAGAAACAGTTCTTCAAATATAAATAATAATTAACAAAATTGGGGTGTAAATTAGTGCATAAAATAATTAATTCACGACTGTATTCAATATAGATAATTTAGGGTCATTTTTAATTGATTATTGCATATATATCTCTCTGACAGATCCATGTACAGTCGAGAAAAACCAGTAAAATAAAATGTTGGCAACAATTGTGGCACGCAAGTAGAAAAAATTGTGAATTGAAATAGTGAATTTTGAAACGCATTGAAAGATAAGTCTTCGGTTTATATGCATAGAAATTACTCAGCATTCCAAGAATTGGTTTTGAATATAAAAGAAAAGAAAAAAAGAAAAGTTAATTCGAATTCAGAAAAGTTATTAATATTTCTAGCTGAGGTGTACAATTTGATGTATGCCTAAGAAAGCAGTTCTTTATTATTTTAATATTATTATTTCATTACTGATGAATCGCTTGCCAACGTCGACTAAATTTCCCACAATAGATCGCAATTGGACGCATTTGACTATTGTTTTTTATGTGTATTGTTTTTTGATGATGCTTTTAATATGCGAATAAAATGAATTATTCATTACAGCTGCGATTGCTCGGCAACCAACGACTTTGCAGCACATTGTTGCTGTCAACTGTCTCTCTCTCTCTCTGCAACTATCTCTCACTCTCACTCTCACTCTCCCTCTTCTCTCTCTCTCTCTCTCTCTGCCACTCTGCAGCTTAAGTTGCCGCACAGCAACAAACTTGCCGACACTTATTAGCCTCGAGTACATCAATCATCGGCTTGTTTTAATTTTAAAAAATCGCACGCTGTTCAACTGTATCCTTCTGATCGTCCTGTTTGTCGTGTAGTATATGAAATAGGAGGGGGGGAGGAAGGGGCGCTCGATGGTACGTGTGGCCTCCGCCAGGGGGTTGTGCGCAAGTTGTAGCACTTAATTAAATGCCACAGGCCACACGCCCCCTGTTGGGCGACGTTGCTCTGAATGGAATCCCGCCCACTGTGCAGCATGTGCGGTATCTCTTTCTGGCAAAACCTTCTCTATCTCTCTTCTCTCTCCCTTCTCTTTCTCTCTCTCTCTCTCTCTCTCTCTCTCTCTCTCTCTCTCGTTGTGTCTGTGTGTATCCTTGGGAAATTTCCAAAAGACGCAAGGAAATTTTAGTATCACGTTTAAAGACCGCCATTTTCTTTTGTTCTATTTTCACTTGAATTCACTTAGTGTTTTGGGCTGATGGTTCTGGTTGTGGTTGTGTGTCGGGTCTTGGGGTTGGTATTCGCTACAAAATTCAACTTAAGCATTTTTCTTGTGGTCTACAGACAGACTGGGTTGGGGGTGGGCGTAACTGGCTTATCTGTCGGCACAAATATGCTTATGTGGCGCACAAGATTGATCTGTTTAATAAGCAACCTTAAATTTTGATTACGAAAAGTGTAAACCTTTTTTAATCTACTTTTATATCCGCTATGAACATATTTTTCCAGCGCCTATCTCATTATGAATACAAATTCCGTAAGTCCCTGTTGATGAAATTTTTATCGCTGAAAGCTCTAAAAACCTAACAAAGCTGGCATTTTTTATAAATATGCTTGTACATTGTCAAATTCAAATTAATTAAATTCACTGAAAGAACCTTCTACAAAAAATTACTCTTAATAATGTATTAAATTGTATTACAAGTGAGTATATAATATGTGTTACATTTATTAAGTTTTATAACTTACATATATGGTATTTGTCCTTTCCAGTATTATTAATTAATTAAGATATTTGTGGAAATATAAACAGCTTACAACTTAAATAAATTTTTAGTTAACTCAAAAGATAAAGTTTTAGGAAATCAATTTTTTTTGTTTTATTTGTTATTGTTTTTTTTTTCATAAATAACAATGATACTTGTTGGTTTTGCAGTGCTCATTTGAGTTACGCGATATTTTAATTTTTCTTATTTTATCAGCCGAAAGCAAAATAATATTTAATACCTCCATCCAAATCAAGAAAAATGCTTCCATAGTAATTAATTCATTCAATTTATTATAAACGTCAATGAAACAGAGAAAATCTGTATTTTATATTAATTTAAATTTTTCGCGCCCTGACAGCCTTGCCAACATAGCCGTTAGTTCAATCAGAAATGTTAACGTACAGAAAAAGTTGATTTGACATATTAAAGCCAATGATGAATCGTTAACAGTAATAATCAGCATGCGCAATGTCAGCTAGTATTTTTGTATATGGGCTTCAATTATTGAATTGGAAATAGCTAATTTTTGTGTGGCTTTGATACAATTTCAAAAGCATAGAACAATTTGCGCTCAGATGTAGGAAAAGCATAAGGTGTTAGGCTGGTGCTCATTCGCTGCAATGCTATCGGCTGTTATTGAATAACAGAAAAATTACAGTGCTGCATGAAACAGCTAACAAAGGGCGCAATAATTCAAATAGACAAAAGTGGAAAATTTTTATAAAAGTTATTTCATATAAAGTTAATGATATAAAAATGGTGTGACCCGAAGAGGGCACTTAGCATTTGCTTGAGCTGCCTTGCACTTAGCTATAGATTATGTAATATATATTAGAATGCAGAAAACCCCAAAAAGATATTCCGGTACAAAGCGCTATCATATTACTGATTGGCAAGTTTTTGCTTACACATTGGCAGATTAATTTGTGCCGTTAACACTACCGTTTTGTGGCTGTACTGTTACTGCAAACGTAAAAGACTCTGTTAACTATGTAATGGTGTGAAAAGGCTGTTAGTGCAATCGATACATCGATATAAGAATATCGGTAAGATTTTCGCTTCGCATTGGAATGCAGACAGTTCACCGCTATTCGTATTTGTGGGCCGAACGTTCGATTGTGATGCAATTGTTGTTTTTTTTTTGGTGAGTGAGAGAAAGTGAAAGTTGCGCTTGGCTCTCTGCAGATAGGTAGGTAAACTCAGTTCATATCAAACCAGATCCACGCCATTGCATGCTGAATGTGGAACCAATCCAAAAGGTCAACCACCAGAAGCAGCAACAACAACAACAACAAACACGCGATCCACAAGGAGTGTGTGAACGGGGGGAAGAAAAAAGCGGCCAATGTTCACGCGACTTGAAAGTTGCGCGCGTAACTGGGCCACAGCCAGTATAACCTCAAAGCGGGCCCAAATTATTGCACAGCGATTTGAGCCATGAGCCGCATGGCGTCCAGTTCAGGTTGGAGCATTCTGCCCTTTCGAGTCTCCACCACAACAAAAGTGAGTTTATGACAGAATTGGAATCAGTTCATGCTCATCTTCAATCGCTTTCAGGTGGTGCTTTTCTCGCTGACCGCTGGAGTGGCGCTGATGGGCGTCCTTTCACGTTACTTGCGGCGCCGAAAACCGCCGCGTCCACAGCGACGGGTGCGTAAATATACTGGACGACGGACACGGAACAGTATGCGTAGTCCCAATGATCTGGCATCGATAGCCGGCTCCAAGGCATCGGCACGTTCAGCCAGTCCAGTTGGCTCCACCGTCGCGTATTCGGATCGTTTGTCATTGGCCTCGGGCTCCGTTGGCGCTGGGGCACAGAATCAGCTGACGACGCCTAGCGTTGGCATTGGTGCTGCTGGTATCGTTACACAGCTGACGGCGCAGCAGCTGGGCGTGATGGGCATGGAGGCGCTGGACACGGTGATTAACTTTTGGGAGGATGCACTGGCCGCACATTATTCACCGGGCGGTATGCCCGCCTCGCTGACAACCGCTGAGGATTCAGAGTTTTGTCGTGAGATCCAAAATTTGCTGGAAATGTCGTATACGCTGCAGGAGCATAGCGAACTCCTATTTCTCGATCAGCGGTCGGTGCTATTTCGCGAGGAACATTCCATAGACGAGGCCGCGGAGGATGGAATGGCCGCGGGGACGTCGGCCATCAGTTACGATGACGATGATCGACACTCCCGCAAATCGGGCAGCGTAGTAAGTCGCACTGGTTCCGATCCCAATTTCGATTCGGCAGAAAGTTTCGCCTCGGCCCTCGACCAGGTGGCTGATCTGCGCGAATTTGAATCGTTCATTGAGACGGCGTACGAGGAGTATCCGCTGTTTCAGACGGCGCTCAAGCATCATGACGAGTACACAGTGCCCTGTCGCACAATACGATCGGACCTGATGCACTGCAGCAGCGACACCGAATATCTGGCAAAGCTGCACTGTGTACGGCTCGCCTTTCAATTTCTATTCAAGGATCCGGCAGTGGGCCAATGGATCTGCGATGCGGGCAGACAGATACTGACCGATCTGTTGTGCCTGAGCGACAAGGATACCAAAGAGTTCCTTGTCGGCTACGAGGATATGATTAACTTCCTACACGAGCCCAGCAACTGGCCCTGCATCCAAATGGAGCTGGAGCAGCGTAACGTCAAAGCCATGACATTCTACGACATTTGCCTTGACTTCATCATACTGGACTCGTTCCGTGACTTGGATGCGCCACCAGCCAGCGTTACGGCTGTCGTCCAGAATCGTTGGCTCTCCAATGGCTTCAAGGAAACGGTAAACTTACAATTAATTCGAAATATATCATAAAATATGCCAAGTTTCAATTCTTAAATAGCATCTGCAAAAATTCCAAAACCAAAAATACACCTTCAATTTTTCGAGAAATCAAATTTGCAAGTGCATTTTCAAGAGTGGATTCTTTGTCGAATAAATATTGATGATTCGTTTACAAGATGAGAATACACTGCCATAACTATCGGTTATATATATATATATATATATATACAACTGCATATAGCATACCTAAATCGGACAAATACACTGAATAAATAAGCCATTATGAATCACGAATCAAGCTCATTGAATTGGAAGATATATATATATATATGTATATATATCGTGTGTATATATTATTTACTTAGTTGGCAAATAGCACTGGAATTGATCAAATTCCAAAGTATTTTATTGATATTCATTTTTTTAGTGAATTTATTGATTAATCTGAAATTATTTGCAGGCGCTGGCGACGGCCGTGTGGTCGGTGCTGAAGGCCAAGAAGCGTATGCTCAAATATCCGAATGGTTTTATGGCGCATTTCTATGTCATATCGGAGCAGATATCACCGCTGATGGCCTGGGGCTTCTTCGGACCCAATGAGAATCTGCGCGATATTTGCCATTATTTTCGGGAGCAGCTGCTCGCATTTCTCGCTGACATTTTTAGCTTCCAGAAGAGTCGCTTCACCACCATCGAGGACTTTTCCCAGGATGTGCTCCAGCACATGCAGACACGTGTCAACAACATTGGCGTCAAGTTTAGCCAATAAAGTTACACACAGAGAGTAACAGAGAAAGAGAGAGAGAGAGAGAGACAGAGCACAAAGGATATTCATGCTTGAAAAGATGATGAATGGATTCTCCAGCCCAAAATTATTGGCTTATTTTTGATGGCAATCAATGCATACCACACAAACATGTTGACTAATTTTAAAGCCACCTACACACACACACACACTTAGACACACACACACACACTCAGACACACACACACCCAGACACACACACACTCAGACACACACATGCTTAAACACACACAGACATTGACATTTATGATTAAGATTAAATTCGCCAAAAACATTTGTAAAATGAAACTGTTTACTTGACTATCGCAAAATGCGAAAAGCAGCTGTTGCTCAACCCACCTGGCAGCTGTCTTGGAGCGGGTCTTGGAGCAGACCCATAGAGTGATCGTTAGTCGCTGCCGTCAGTTCGTTGCTGCAACATGGCCAAGGGTTGGGGCTTCATCGCTGGATTTGTAGCGATCCTTGCATTTGTGAGTAGCATCCAACTGTGGGCACATTTTAAATGGAATCAGTGCGATGATGTTTTCTTTAGATCTACTGCTTTGGTGCGCTCCACTTGCTCAATCAGATTGTCCACATCGATGGGGAGGCGGCATTAGCTGAGGAACTTCAACGGCCACCGCACGCAGGCCATCGCTGTCCGCGCACACTTATTGTTGAAGCTGAGGGAAATGCGCATCTAACCTGGATGGAACTCTTCTTTGTGAAATGGATACTGATGCTGACCATATGGTACTCGTTCGTAGTCATGCTACTCATACGTGCCCTGTGCATGAGTAACGTTTATATCAATTTTCTTACCTCGAATGTGGTAAGCAACTGTTGCACTACTTTCGCATACACCCCACACGCCCCTCACATTCCTCCTCAGTGCCCCTAGTTTTGTACCGTATATGTATTGTAGATGATACTCGTTGGCGGCCTCCTCTCCATTGTCCTGGTTATAGCCACTGTCATTATGCACGACCGGTTGCCATTCAAGGAGATGTGGTGCAATAAGCTCATCATCGGATTCATGTACTTCATAGCCACCAATATTGACATCGCCGTCGTCTTCTTCGTCATCCTCTCCTGTCAACATTACTTTCACTTGGATCAGCCCCCCCACTTCTAGTTATGGAGCAACTAGAATCGAAAAAACTTACTCATTATTATTATTCATTCAAACGAAAGAAGTCCAAGTAATATTTAATTTTCTACATTTTAGAACCGCAGAGATAAGAAATCGTATTTATATATATATATATATATATATATATATATATATATATATGCATTCCGTCAGTCATCACAGTTTCACTTTATATTTTAGTCTAATCAGAGACAGGGATTAGTTTTCAGGCATTTTTAACCTAGTTAATAATTTGAATTTAAATTTTACATTTTTTAAATTATTTTTTTTTGACATTATTATAAACTTCTTAGCAATATATATCAAAATTGATATAAAAAAAAAGTTGAATTCACTACTCACCAAATGCAGATTTAATCAATATTTTGTAATAATATTTTTGTTAATATTTTATTCATGTTTTTTAGTTTTATTGGTGTAGAATGTTGTACGCCTTATATACAATAAAAATGAAATAACAGTAAGGATTACAAAGACTGTCCCCGGTGTCCAAATGCAGTTTGTTTTTCCTATGATTTGCAAGTCCAATATTGATGGGGTGTAAGCAGCTTTATAACATTCCTAAGTATTAAGTTTGGGCAATCGGCAAAACTTTAATATTCATACAATTTATGTATATCGGCAACATCTGCCTTATAACATAATTATAACATCCATCGTAGGTCTGATAATATATATATATAAATATAAATCTCTATCATATTTTGTGCATAATGCTAGAATTCTTTTTCTTCCTCAAGAAAGAATTCGATTTGAAATCAAAGATAATTTACCCTATCTATGAATATGCAAAAATGAAATAATCTTTATATATTGAGTAACAAATTGTTGAGTTTTTCATTTTAATTCTGCTTGTAGAGCGAAGTAGAAGTCGGACTAATAACTCATTCGGGAATCGGGATAGCAACTCAATTAATTTCAGATCGGCTAGCAATATGAATAGAAAAAATGCATGTATACAAACATATAGACACGTTTATTCGAATACAATATATGCAGTTCGGTATAAAAGACGGACAAGTGAGATGATAATAATAATAATAATAACGTGTAATAATTTTTGTAGATAGTATTATTGTCAGCACAAAACAGCACCACAAATATTTAACAGTACAAACAAAAAGATTCTCTGGTATGGCTTATGCGATAATTGAATTAAGCTGTAGCTATATATAAATATATATGTACATATATATATATATATATATTTAGCTATAGCCGATATTGATATTGTGCTGCTGTTGTGCGCCTTCAGTAAAATGCCAGCGACTGTTTGGGTCGCTTAAATGCCGCGATACGAGCGATGTGCCAGGAATGCACTAATGAAGTACAGCACACAGTTGACCAGGCCAAGGATGGCAGCTGCCATATATTGGTCGTGTTTGTAGTCGCGCAGCTTGACCAGGAGAAGAGCGGACGAGGCTAGCAGCAGAATGACCGCAACGCTATGATAGATCAGCTCCTGTGGATCAAAATTTTAGAGTTACTATCATCAATCGAAATCAAGTTAATCAAAAATGTCACTCACATAGATTGTTTTGGCGATGAGGCCGCCCGTGCTGAGCGATGTGAGGCACGCGAGGAATAAACAAAATGTTCCTATCATAAATGTGGTGGCCATCAGGAAATGAAACAGTTCCTGTTGTCCGCGATAGAACAACGAATTGGAGTTGAAGTTTACCGCCATCAGGGTGACAATGGCAATGCCAATGATCTATGTAAGAAATATATTTATTTTTATTAATAATTTTTTAAAATCCATTCCGGTAGAGAGTATCACTTACCAGCTGGAAGAGCTTAAGAATGCCCGGAAAGGATTTGATGTAGCCCGTATTGAGCACAATGTAGGAGGTGTTGGTGGTGCTGGTGGTGGTGCGTGTTATGGTTACGGAGTGAGACATCTTGGCGGTTAATGCTACAACGGTGGTTGGTTACGATGGGTTTGTTGGGTCTACAAAAAAGTATAATCAAATTAGCAACGATTGCGGGAAAATATAAATTTCGCCAAACTTAATCATATATATTCAATTATATCAGATTATCTATAAGGCTATGCAGATTATTATTTTTATAAATTAATCTACAAAAAGACTCTTTTGAAAGATGGAAGAGACAAAAAAAAAAAGATAAAGTTCGAGATAAAAACTTGTACGTAAATTTCTACACTGTTTTCGAAAGAAGAAATACATTTTTGGTATTGACTTCTTAGCTATATAAGGTATATGACGTTTTATCAATCGAATATTAATATCTATAAAAATACTAATAATTTCAAGAACACTCTTTGAATCACAATTTAAATTTTGTTACTCCAGCCGAATAATAGATTTATAATTACTATAATTTAAGTATATAATTATTCCAAAGTAATTCTACAGCTTATAGAAAAAAACGTGTTTTGAGGATAAGAGAAGAAAAAATGGTTCTACAATTTATAGAAAATAAAAGTAAAAAACCCGTTGAAACCAAATTTAGAATTTAGATTTTTGCAGTGGGTTTTCTCTCTATTTTGGAATCATTAGTTTTTATTACGTTGATAATGTTTTCTTGGCAAATAAATGTTGTACGATATATAAAATTTGTAACTGTGCAAAATTTGTATTTTTCATCGGAATGTTTTCCATGCATTTATTTCCAATTGTGTGAGTGTGTTCATCATAACATTCGATGATATTAGATTTAATCTTCCACGGACTCAAATGTGTAAAAACATACAATTTAATAAAAAAAAAAAAAAAAAAAAAAAAACATAAAGAAGTACTTAAAACAGTGTTACAAGTTTTTATTTATATATATATTTTATTTAATTCGTATTTGAACAACAATTTAGTTGGGCAAGTGTTTATATATATATATCTAAACAGTGAATTGCAACAAACAAACAACATTTGTATAAAATTGTTACTCATTTGATGCCCTAGCCGCGCCCATTGCCCACAAACAGTTGTATTTTTGGCCATATATTTTGTTATTATTTTTTCTAAAATTAAACATTTTTCAATGCCGGCCTCGCCCAAACGCCAAATGTTGTTGAAGCAACGCATGAGAAATTGAAAATTCTATTTACTGTCATCGTGTCTCTCTACAACAAACACACACACACAGAAACGCACACACATGTGTGTATACACACACTCCACATGAGTGTATCTAGTTTGAGTGACGTCATAAGCTTTATGGTCGCAGCCTTTTTGTGTTCAGCAACTTCCCGATCAGAATATACAAATCTTTTCAATATCTATGTACTTCTCTGTACACACATACCTACACCTACGTACATAATATACAAATTTATGCATCTGCACATTTTTTGTCTATATATTCTGAAATGGGGACGCGCGTAAGAATGTGTATATATAAATATATACACATATATGTGTGTGTGTGTGTGTATTTGTGTGAGCTTTGGGCAAGTGTTGAGCGAGTGGAAGCAATTGGGGATTTCTTAAAGATCAACATTTTAATGCGCACGTGTGTGTGTGTGTGAGTGTGTGTGTGTATGTAATACTTGTGTGCTTGCATTGAAGGATCGATTTGTATTGGTTGATCTGTCCGATCCGATTCGAATCAATTAAAATCGAGTGGATTGCAATAAATACTCATGACTCAAAATTAATCTCGCTTTTCTTTACACAACTGTTAACCACAATCTCTGTTGTTGTGTGGCATTAGTCAGACGCAACGCAGTTAAAAAAAAACATCCCTCCACAACCCATCCTATTCCGCTCAATGCGTCCTCTACGATGACGCAATTGCTTACAACAACGCAGCCAAATACGAGACTCAAAACATTTTTTTCTTCTATTTGTAACTGGCTTTGAATTTCAAGTTTTTGTCGTTTGTGTGTGTGTGTGTATGTGTCTGTCTGTCTGCTTTTTAGCAGTCAAAACAATACGAACCACATTTTATGTTGATTAGTGGACGATTTCCGCTGATTTTTTTTTTTTAATTTAGTTTTTGTTTTTGCTTTTAGTTAACAATCATAACAATGGGTAGCAACAGGCGCCGGTTTTTTTGAAAATGATATCATGCACAATCTATGTATATATGTATATATATGTCTTGGACAGGCGTGGAACAATCAACATGATGAGCAGCTCTGTAACCAAACAAACATCTTTAACAAATAACAAAGAAAAAAAAAATGCCTCAAAGCAAAAATTCTGATAACTTCGAAGTTAACAAAAAAAACCAACATCAAAATGATAACAGTTTTTTTTGACAACTTTGACTTTATATACTAAATTTTGCTGTTTTATTGCTGAATGAGATCATCGCCAACAGTTGCATATTGTTTATGACCTACTCTCAATGAACCCCAGGAAATCCTTGTGTGCTTTTAGCTGGCATTTCATTAATGAGACACGCCCTGCAATTGAACACTGTTTTTAAAAATTAAAAATTTTTTCTAATTTGCATGCACTGAGCGACAAGTAAACGTGTCGATTTTGAATTTTAAAATATGCTTACACACATACACACATACACAAAACAAACGCATAAATATGTATATCTATGTGCGTAAAAAATAATATGAGATCGCTGCTGGGTGGTTGTTGTTCTTACGTTTTGAATTCACGAAGCTAATTCGCTGACTCTGGTCACTCTTGCGATTGCTTAAATTTCGTGTCTTTGCACGCGTACGTTCAAAACGAGACTGACACTACAAAAGTATTTTCTAACGCAGCGCCGCGGCGTCAACGCTCACGCTCGCTGCTCACCGAAACACAAAAACAACAAGCAAGAAGCGATAAAGAAGCCGAAGCACAACAACTTGTTGTTGTACTGCAGGTTACTCATTCATCAGGCAGCGAGCGAGATTATGACGACCATAACGTAATGATGTCACAATAAGAAAAAACACAAGCAAAACAAACTTCATTCTACGAACACCGAATAGCGATGAGCAACGTAACCAAAAACAATAACAACAACAAATTGAACAAAATAATGAGAGCGCCGATTAAAAAAAATAATAGATGACAGATGTTTTTATCAATGCGTAATACATCTTATTCAGTTGCACGAATATGACAAAGGAATACAAATATGTTTTTTTTTCTTTACTTATCAATGCGATTTAATATTATCAAGTACACTCACAAAAAAAGCTGATTCAGTCATTCATTTAGCCTTCAGGTCAAATTGTTAATATGCAAATAATGAGCAGGTTGTAAATTGCAAGTATCTTAATTATAAATTCCAATCTCATAGTATTCATCTTCAAAAATAGCGAGAGTTGCCTACTCCAAAGAGTGAAAGCAATCCGAAACACACAATTGTTAAAGTATATTTATATATATATATATATATATATATATATATATATGGAATGGATGCACTCACCTGCAATTGTGGCCACAATCATGTACTGCACAAATTTGCACTCCGGCAGAACATAGTTTGTTCCGGGACGGCCAAGTTATTTGTGGTTGAACGCATTTGCTGGTTAACGGCATAACACAATGCATAATATATATAGAGAGAGAGAGAGGGAGAAACATACTGAGAGATAGAGAGAGAAATAGTTCATTCATCAAAATTAAATTTTAGTTTAGTATCATTGTTAATTAATATGGTATTATTATGCCAAGTTACTCTAGCTGAGAGTACATTAATAGTCTAGGTGTTCTCTATCGAAATTAGAACTTGTGTATATTTCGTGCAAAATAATTATATCAGTTTCTCAACAAATTCAAATCAACTTAACGCTCTCAATAATTTATTATATTCGTCTTCTGGGAAATTTAATCATCGGTACTTTGAAAAGAATTGTTTGTCTTGTTATTTAGCTATTTTCGGCAGACTTTGTTTGCATTGGCAGTACGCCTTTAAGCCTTCTCATATTTGTTTACTTTCCTACAGCCTAAAGGCTTCAGTTAATTGGCTGTTTTTTTGTTATTCATTATTTATTATACAGGATATAGTGCTCATTAGAAGGCATTTCATGATTAGCACCTTCATTGTTTGCATTTATATCACTTCTTATCGGTTAATAATGTTTTCATTTTGCTTGCATTTCCAATCAATTTCAATGCTCTGCATCGATTTGATGTGGAATTTAATTTAATTTGATTTATTCATGACACTAGATAAATACGAAATCAATTTAAATGCTGAGCCAGTTCGTAAGAAATATTCACACTTCGATGTGAAATTACATATAAATAATCCATGTAAGCCTGTCCTAAATTATTGTTTGGTTGTGTAGCCAAACCAATAAAAATAGATAAACCAATCAAATTATTATTCGATTGCTCGAAAAACAATTTAAAATTGATACAATATATATATATATATATATATATATGCAAAAGGTGCAGTAAAAGTCAGTTATGATTCAACCCGAAATTTTGAAAATTTATTTCATCGAGAATCAAAAAGATTCTGTGTCAACAAAGTAACAAAAATGATTTATCGAAGCACATCAATTCTTGACTTAATATTTAAGTCATTATTTGTTTCAACTGTTTTATTATGTTCGCATCGTAATTGGTTTTCGTTAGAATTGTTTGTAAACAATGCCTCAACTATTTTTGATTGACTACTTATAGTTTTACCCAAAATGCACGCCAATTTGGAGGAGCTGACTCTTGTTCCCCGAATTGTGCTGAATGTCCCTGCACAGTCGCTGCAAAGGCAACGCCCCCAAACTACTTAGAGCTGGAAGTGGAGCTGTCGCTGGAACAGAATTGTTTACAAGCAGATCTTAAGACTTGTTCTTGTTGTTGTTGCATTTGTTGCTCCTTCGCGATGCTCTTTGTTGTTGCTGTTGTCGCTCCACGATTTTTTTGGGGAAGCAACAAGCAGCGGACGGATAGGCGCCAAGTCGCATGCAAGTTGATGGAACAGGGGAGGGGCATGGTGTGCGCGGTCGCACATGCCTGATATGAGCACTTCAATGGATTGATGTGGCAGAGGCGGAACGATGATTGCCACAGTCTCTCTTTCTGTGTGTGTGTGTGTATGTTGTTGCCAGGCAACAAGCAAACAATGCATTGCAAAGAGAGACAATAAAGTTGCACATACCCCATAAAAAAGAATCTCAACAGCAGTCATTTTGCGGCCGCATTCGTTCATGTTTTTGTATGTGAGTGTGATGTGTGTGTGTGGGTGTGCTTGTGTGTTTGTGTAGGCCTGCAAGCAGGTGCAACATTCGATAATGAAAGTAAGAAACGCTAAAAATAAATGCCTTCCAGTCAAAGGCTTTCGCTGAAAAAATGAATGTTCCCATTTCGATACTGCATTCCATGTGAGAAAGAAATCCCTCAAAGGTAACACTTTCATTGTAAGTAAAACGTTTTTATACACCTTTTTGGTTGTCTTATTCTCTTTTTTCTTTGGTTTTCTTGATAAGCACTGTCCCAAAATAATACTAGACGAGTTGGGTAAATAAGTGAAGACTGACTTCAATTATCCTAAGTATCCAACACTATATTTATTAAGAAAACTCCGTCTTCGGGTACTTCGTAATATAAAGCTGATTAACAAATCTTTTATAATAGTTTATTGATAACGAATCGTAGAATATGCAGAATATGACGCCTGAGCCAGGAAAAGATACAGCATCCTAGGAATGCCCTGAAAGCAACAAAGGTTTTGGTATTCCTTCAGGAACTGGGCTCAGAAGGAGCATTGGATTGCAGACAATCCCATTTATAATAATTGTTTTTCCATTTTGATATTTCAAAATAATTATAATGAATGAAGACAAACTTTATATATCTCTACAAGAGTTACAAAATGTGTGAAGAGCTTTGAATATTTATTAAATATGTATTTGTCGATTTTGTTATCAAAAGTAATTTAAATGTAATTTGAATTCAACTGAAATTTACACTTTTTCACATTAAGCCTAAAAGCAATGAAGAACTTTGAAATTTCCAAATGAAACCCAATTAGGAAAATTTGTAATTCACATTGAAAATTTATTATGAGTTCCGATTTACATTAATTTATATATGTGTGTTTTGGGGTTTATGAACGATGAATTTTTGTATGATATTCATGAAGGTGACCACAATGCATCTGGTTATCGATTGGAATTTGGCCGTTAAATGTGTTTTGGTGTGTGTGTTTTACATAATCCTCAGAATCGAATCGAAATTAGGGCTAATTAACCTTTAAATGTGTATGCTTAAGTGTATTACTCTCTCCATTTTCTTGCGTTTTGTTTTTTGTTTCTCTCATCGAGCTTTAGTTCAACTAGATATCATCGATAAACATTTAAATGTTAATAAGGAAACATTGAATTTTTCTTGGTTAGACGCAGCAGCTCTTAACCCATGAAGAACAGTAGTTGATAACGGTTTTGTAATTGGTTAAACATTAAATATATCGTTATGTATGTATCTATGCATATATAGAATATATATATATAAAGAATATACATATATATATATATATATATATATATATTCTTTCATTCCATGTCGCACAATTTGTTTGCTGTCCTGCTCTAATGCGTAAATTTCTGTTGTTTATATATGTTTTACTGTTTTGCTGTTTTGTTGGTAGTTTGAAATATATTTTTATGTATTCTCTTGTTCTTCCCACTGCTGCTAGTTTTGTTTGCTTTGCATCTTAATCAAGTCCATCGTCAACGAATTTCGACGTCTCCTTCTTGTCCTTTGGTTCGCTGCTTTTGGTTGGCTTGGCGCCGCCGTCGGCATTGGAAAAGGCACCAGGGAGGCCGTCGGGGAAAAAGGTCTTGATTACATCGAATAGCTTCGGATTCGAGACATATTTGGAAGCATTTTCCGGATTTTCAAATATGTCTTGCATCGTAGCAGCCACTTCGGGATCCTTTAATTTGGACATAAACTCGGTCATATCGAAGTCATCCGGAATGCCCGTACTAAATCCGCCGCCAGGAGCAGCACTTCGTTTCTCCTGCTCTTTGCGCGCATCGCGATGCGCACGCTGGCGATCCTTGTCATTGCGCTCGGCCTGCTTGCGCTCCAACTTGATGCGATGCTGTTCGATCTTTTTGGCATTGGGTGTCACCTCGCGCAGCCACTCGTCGGCCTCCTCATCAAAATCGAGCTTGCACGCCTGTCGCAAATCCCTCGCCGCCTCCTCGAACTGGCCGAGCAGACGATGGGCACGTCCACGAAACTTGTACGCCGCCGCCGAATCACAGTTCAGCTCCAGAGCCTTGTCACAGTCCCGTATACAGGCATTCGGCTTTTTCAGCTTAAGGAACGCCTGGCCGCGCTTTGCATGGAACAGTGCATTGCCTGGATTCAGTTCAATGGCCTTCGTATACAAGGCGATGGCCTCATCGAATTTCTGTTCGCTATATGCGCCGGCTGCCTGGGCACGCAAATCGCCAGCCTGATCGATTTCCTCGTCAGTGGGTGCCTTTTCCGAATCGCCCATTGGCTGGGCGGGATCCGTGTCGGCTTCAATAACGCCTGAAATTGAACCGAGCGACAAACAAGCACAAATTGTGAGGTTAGAAGAACACATGATATTTTTTTATATTTTAATTTTTTGGATTTTTCGATTTACCTTCCCTATCTAATTCAACATCTGATTCTGGCTCCGAAGTGCTTTCATCTTTATCGCTTTCATTAGATTTGGCGCCTGGTGCCGATTTACCCGGCTTTTCATTGTAGCCGTAAAAAGGGCATTTACTGCTGCTGCAGCAAAAAAAAAAAAAGGTAACAAACAAATGCACACACTCATACACACATACTTACCCAGTTTCCGGCTTCTTGAACTCAAAGTCGGGCACTTTGCCACCAAGCTTCTCGATGAAATCCTTTACAAACTTTAATTGGGGCAAATGCAGCGCCGTCGGATTTGTATTGACAAAATCAATGAAGCCCTTCAGCGTTAGCATATTTTCGTGTTGCGTTGGCGCCGCCATTTTTTTTCTTTCTTTCTTTGCGATCGATATATATAAATAAATTATATATATAAATAAATATATGTAGCAATGTTCTTAGTTAATTATGTGTGTAAAATGCCGCTTGCACAAAATGCTGAAACTAATTTTTTTCTTTTCTTCTCCAGTTGTCAGTGTGACCGTTTCTCGAAAAATATGATGACAAATGCTTTTGTTATCGAGTTAAATTTTGAGTATATTATGTTGCTCAGGCATTTATCGATAGTTGCACATGCGAGGCGGTTGGTCCAAAAGTGCCCATCCCCATGCGAAATACACAAAGCAAAAGTGAAAAAAGCAAAAGCGTACCAAAAAAACTAAACTAAAATATAAATACAAATTTCAATTAAAAATTGCACGCCGAATTGCACTAACAACATTGGAACAAAGAGAAACTGCTGCAGAAAATAAGAAGGGGGTGCAAACAAAATCAAATTGCATCGAAGACGCAGCGCGTTAAAAATAAACCAATAAAAGCCACACAAAATGGCCACCAGCGAGATTTCCAGCTCCAATGAGCGGCATTATTACGCCAAGCTGGAGGCAATTAAGGATATCAGGGACAAAACACTGGCGCTTGAGAAGCTTAAGGTGCGCATTATCAAGGAGGTGAAGCTGAGTGATGACGAGGAGAAATGCCTCGACGAATACCGCAAGGAAATGGAGCATCTGCTTGAGGAGAAGATGTCGCACGTGGAGGAGCTGCGTCAGATCCATGCCGACATCAACGACATGGAAAACATCATCAAGCAGACGAAGGAGAATCAGACGCGCTCATTCGACATGGCCAATCGGGTCTACGAGGAATATCTTGCCCTCAAATATCAAATCGATCACATGCGTCGCGACTATCTCGGATTGAGTCCGTTGCGCGATCTGCACGAGGAGGAGGGCAGCCCCATTTCGAAAGATCGTTTTCAGACCAACTTTCTTAAAGTTGCCGCCCAATCGGCGGCAGCGGCAGCAGCAGCAGCAGCCGCCGCAGCAGCAGCTGCCGGTGGTGCACAACCCACATCCCTGGCTCGTCCGCATGCTCGTCATCCGCTGATGGCGGAGGCAACGGTCACTGCCCTGCCACCGAATGCAGCCGGTGGCGCTGGCGGCATGGCTGGCACCGGCAGCGGTGGTCAAAACATGCCAAGCGGCGGTGGTGGTGGCGTTGGTGGTGGCGGTGGCGGTGGTCCTGGTCATGCCTTCATGCCACCTGCACCGCCGGGCGGAGCTGGCAGCGTCGCAGCTGCTGCTGCTGCCGTGGCTGCAGCGCGTCTGGGCAAGAGCGATTTCTCGGCACCGCCGCCGCCGCCACCAAGCACAAATCGCTTGCAGCAATCGCCATCGATTGGAATTGGACATCATCCGTCATTTCGCTCCGATTTCAATGTGAATCTGCGCCAACAGCCGCCGCCGATGAAGTCCTGTTTGTCCTGCCACCAGCAGATCCATCGCAATGCCCCCATTTGTCCCCTTTGCAAGGCAAAGTCGCGTTCTCGCAATCCCAAGAAGCCCAAAAAGAAGAACAACTAAGCAAAACACCCAACAATTCTCTCAGTGTAAATGTTTAAATTTGTTTCACTTAAGTCACTTATTTTTAACATCCTGTTTTTGGTTTTTTTACATACATATTTATTTATTATTCATATTAACCCATCGAAAGTATTACATTTTGTCACACATTAACCATTATCCTGTAAGCTGCAGCCAATTATTATATAAATAATAATAATAATAGTATTGTTCTCATATTTTCGGTCATTTATGCAGGTTTTTCTGTTCTATCAGTTTAAGTTAATGTTCTACGTTTAAGAAGCCTACATAAGTCCTTATATCGTGTGTCAAATTACGTCTAATTACATTTTTTTATATGTACACGTAAGCAATCAAATAGTGATTCAATAATAATAACATTTTTTTCCAATTGTGTGTCTTTAACTCATAGATCATAAATTATGCTTAAGAATTGCGGGCTTTAGGCCTGGAAAATTGAGCGCCAAACGATCGCGTTTAATTTTCAAATAAACTCAACGGATATGGTAACTCCGATCGATGCGTAATCGTTTTGCAGCACTTCAACTGGCACTTTACAATACTGGGCGCGCTTAGCCAGGCTTGCTAACATTTTAACAGCGCGCACTGATGTGGCTCAAACAACAGTACAAATAACTTTTTCTTTCAAATTTCACCAGATCATCTGGTTGCGCACAAGTGGCACAGGTGGCACAAAAACAAATTAGATCCAAGCCAAACATTCTTTTAGCAATTGTTATCATCACTGCTGAATATAAGTAAGTTCAAGAACAAAACTAATTTTAAATGCAGCTGTTTAAACATAAATAATGATTTCTTACTTGTCGTGTTGTTGCTGCTGCTGTTGTTGTTGTTGCTGTTGTTCTTGCCGCATGAACAGAATATGTGAAAAGAGAAAGTTTCTGAAATGCGGTCGACTGAGTTGATTCGACTCAAGAAAGCAGCAAAAACAATAAGCTCAGTAATTTTACACAAATATTAAATATAAAGTTGGGTTTGTCGACTAAAATTCAAATTGATTAAATTTTAAAACGGCTTCTCTCTCCATGCAATACAGGAACAGCAATAACTATGGGCAATAAAATGTTGGCCGATAATCCAACCGTTTCGTCGGAGTCCAGCAACCGCAAACACAAAAAACTAGGCCAGCCGCCCACAACCAAAAATATGCGCGAACAAAATGCGCTGCCGTCGCAGAAATCATTGATTGTTGCGTACTTGTTGTGGCTGGTTGGTGGCATCTTTGGATTGCATCATTTGTACTTGCATCGCGATCGACATGCGTTCGTCTGGTGGTGTTCGCTGGGTGGCTATTTTTTTGGCTGCATCAGTGATGTGTGGCTAATACCCGGATATGTGCGCGATGCCAACGAGGATCCGCGTTTTGTCAAACAGTTTGTGGTTAAGTTGCAGCTGCATCCAACGCCTCCATATTCGGGCATGCGTCTGATGGGCGAGGTGATGATTGGCTATTTGTTTGGGCAGCTCTGCCTCTCGGCCATACCGCAAACGATTACGTTTGGCATCGATTTCACCTGGCTGCACTGGTGCATTCCGATCTTTGTGTCGCTGGGCGTGTGGACCGTTGGCAACATTGGACGCGAGTGTGGCGTCTGGTGGCACTGCCTTGTCGGCGCTCTGGTCACCTATCCGGTGCGCTATTTGATTTATGACGAAACGTATTCCCTGCTATTGACAGCCGTCGTTTCTGCACTGATCTTCGATTCCAAGTCCAAGCAGTGGCTCCGCACACCGCCACGCAGGCGTGGCACGATGGAGCGCAGCGTTAAAATTGGTGGAGCCGTTTGCATTTATTTGAGTCTGTGGTGCTGTGTGCTCATCTTCAATGGCACCATCACGGATGAGTATGGCAGCGAGGTACCGCTACGCGAAGCGTTGCAAAATTTCTTAGCCTCTGCCTGGTGGACGGATCTGAAGCAGGCGCTGACCGACACGGTCAGCTATGCCCAGCATCATGGCTGGAGTCAGGTGTGGCGCGAGATACTCGAGAGCATGGATGTGCATGGTGAGCGCAATGCGTACAAGGTGCTGGACATTAGTGCAACAGCATCGCAGGCGGAGATTACCGCTGCGTATCGCCGGCTCTCCAAGGAGCATCATCCCGACAAGGTCAAGGACGAGGCCCAGCGCACCGCTGCCAATCAGCGTTTCATTGAAATCCAGCAGGCCTACAGTGTCCTCAGCAAAATCAAGTCGAATCGCCACCGCAAGAACCGACAGTTCAACGAAGACGAACCCATTGTCCTCTAGTTGACTTCTCCATCTAATCTTGGTCGTCTTCAAAATATATTTAAGTTATTGCATTATTTATTTTGTCGTTTTTTTTTCCCCCCCACACGTTCCATAAATTTAAGTATTTAATAAATTATTTTAGCCAAAGTATTCCAAATTCATTTTCTTAACCGCTTTGCGCATATCGATTTAAATCGATTTCGATTGTAATAAAGTATCCCTGCACTTAATATTTTATATACCTCTTATTAAATTTAAGGCAAATATGAAACTAATAGTTTTAAGATTTTCTCACGCTAATTGTTAATAATTGAATTTTTCAATCAAAACTAGAAGCGAGATGTTCTTTCTGCTAAATAATTATTTATTTCTTGGAATATATTAAATATTTCTTCACTAAATTTATGGAAAATTTAGAAATACTTGTAAATTTCCAACTGAAACTTTTCATCAATCATATTTATAAATTAATGCAAGGATCCAAAATAAAATCGTTAACTTGTTTAACGGATGAATGAACTTTATAGATATTAATGCGTCCGACTCCGTTCTAAAAAAATATATATAATATAAAGCAAATATAAAATAAAATTAAGAACAACAAGCATATAAAATATTTATATTCATTTATTTATTTTCATATTTTTCATAATATAATGAACTACTTAAAGTGCTAAGCAAAAAAAAAAAAAGAAAATGTATGCATTACAATTATTTTTTGTTTTGTTTTAGTAATTTTTTTCTTTCTCATTTGTTTATATTTACGTAAAACGTTTCATCAAAACTAAAAGTTTTTGTATACATATACAAATATATGTATGTGTGTGTGTGTGTATGTGTATTTTATTTTATGCAAAATTATTTAAATAATTATAATTGCAATCGAAGGGAGGTTGTTTAATAATGCTTCCTCAACACAAAATTAAACATTTATGAATTTTTTTTTTTTTTTTTGTGTGTTTGTTGCAAATATTTTTTTCATGAAAATGAAAAAAATAATTAAATAAAAAAAAACAGGAAACAATAACTCACTTAAATTTAGTTTATAACATAATACTGAGCAAAAAATGTGTTTATCATTTTGCATGCTATATTTTCTGCTTTTGCATTTATTAAATTTGTTTTAATCGCTTGCCCTCTATTTTTTTTTTGTTTATCTTTTTTAGTTTTTTCTTTTTGTTTTCTTTTGTGTCTGCATTTTATTGGTATTTTAGTGTTTCATTTATTTTGTTGTTATTTTCTTTTTCGACGGCTTAATGATAATCATTTTTAATATTAGTTTTCGCGGCCGGTTTTTGTTTAGAAATTTGACTATTTTGTGACTTTGTATATATATGTGTGTGTGTGTGTGTGTGTGCGTGTGTGCATTCGTGTATGTGCTTATGTGTGTGTGTGTGTTTATTTATCACTTTTGTTGTTTGTATAATTGATTCTTGTTGTTTTGTATATATAAGCAGAAACCAAGAAAAAAAAATTGAAAAAATTTCTTTGTATACATATACATATATATATATATATATATATATATATATATATAGATTTAATGCTAGCATTTAAAATAAAATAACAATTTAATAGGCATATTTGACACACATACTGCTACAGCATGTTGTCAGTGTGCGTGATGCATGCGTACTAGTGAGTGTGTGTGTGTGTGTGTGAGTGTGTGCATGCGTGCATGTGTGTGTGTGTGTGTGTTTCAAGTTCTAATTGGCACTGCCTAAAGTTAAAGGCGCCCTCTGTAGTCAGTTTGTAAAACAACTAACAAAACCTGTCTGCATTCAAATCGCTGGCACTGTCTCTCTCTCTCTCTCTCTCTCTCTCTGTCTCTCTCTCATTCTCACTCTATCACTGTCGCTTGCATATATGCACAAAACTGATGTTACTTTCGCACACACTTACACTTGCACCTACACTTAACAGGCACACAGCACAGACACACACACACACACACACACATACGCACACACCCATACATATTGTATGTAAATTAATAGCATGGTGCGTTAAATGGACTTGGGAAGGGGGAATGTACTAAGTACTACGACAACTACAACGACAAAAGTTCGGACGCATCGCCGATAGACCGACGAAAAAATCTACGCGCCTGCGGCTATGCAACAGCTTTAATTGGCATTTTGTGTATTCTGCTTATCTATTTTTTTCTATTTGTTTTTGTTTTTGTTTTTATAATTTGCTCTTACATATTTATGTGTGTGTGTGTGAGAGTGTATGTGTGTGCTCTGCTTTATGTGTGCGTATAGGTTAACAGAGTTGTTAACAGCTAACTGTGGCAACCGCTAACAGTTAGCGGTTAACAGCGCAGCTGCTGCAGCCGCAACGACGCGTCGTCGTCGGCAAAAATAAACAAAATGAACGTACAACAATTAACAAAATACGATTATTACAGGCGCGTGACTACAATATCTTCTTCGAGATCGTCCAACTCATCATCGGTCTCCTCGACGCCTTCGCCAAACGCATTTGCCTGGGCAGCGGCTGCAGCAGCAGCCGCAGCGGCAGCTGCCTCCTTCTCCTTTTCGGCAGCCTCGATTTTCTCCTGCTTCTTCACCTTGCGTTGCTGCAAAAAGCGAATACGAAAATTAACCGTTAGTTGATAAGCTCAAATAATGGAAATTTTACTAACAAATGAAGAAGAAGATGCATAATAATAATAAACATAAAAAAGAACTAAGAAATAATTCATCAAATATGAAATTTAATTTCGATTGCAAAGCAAAAGAGAATAAATTAAAAAAAAAAAAACTAATTTAATTTAATTGGCAAATCAAAAAGAAAGTTTATAAAATATATATTTGAAGCAATTTTCAAACAGGCTGCTTGGAATATTATTTTTTTTATTTACAGAACTTAATTTTTGGTTGTATTATTTTTTTTGCAGTATTATACTCAATATTTGGTATTAGAGTTGTGGTTTAGCTTACCTTCTTCCTGTAGAGAATCTCGACGACGACATAACCAATGCAGCCCAGCGTCAGCACAGCCAACAGAATGTAGAGCTTCATCCGGGTGCAGAGCGTTGTGGCATAGGCATAGGCGATGACGAAGCCAGCGGACTCCCAGAGGCGATAGTTGGAGAAGGCGGCCTCCTTGTTGCGACGGAAGAGCAGGCCGTAGAGGCCGTTGATTTGTGTCTGCCACACGGCATCCCCAACACCCCACAGACCGGACATGGCATAGAAGATGAGCGGATTGTCGGGATTGGGTCGCCAGAAGAGCATCACAGAGATAAGCGTGAAATGAACGACAGCGCCAAGGACAATGATTGGCAGGCGTCCAATGTACTTCATCACAGAGCCAAACAGGATGGAGCAAAGAGCGTTCACCACACCAAAGCAGATCATGACGAAGCCAATCTGATGGACGCCCAAGGCGCAGGCGACATACGCCTGGGTGAAGTCAGCGCCAATGAATGCCTGCTCCATACCAATGAATACAGTGATGGGAATTAGCAGCTGCAGGTTAGGTTTCTTCATCTGGCGGAATGTCGCCGATAGCAATTGCAATCCGGAAAGCTCCGCTGCCGAATTTGAACCCTTGCGCTTCTCACCGTAACGCTTGAGCGGATCGAGAAAGAAGGCAATGATGCAAACGGCCGCCACAATGCACATCAGATAGATCATTGTGATCTCAAAGATTTCATCCTCTGGCGGACGCTCCAAATTGCCATGACCACCGGTGCTGGTGGTGCAGAAATTGGCGCCACAATACTGCAAATCCTCGTCGGTGATTGTGGCATTTGAGCTGCTGGAACCGCCATGTGCGCTGTTCGACAGAACTGTTTAAAAGAGAGGACAGTGGATTAGAGCGGGGTACATGGGGAATGGCAAATGGTAATTATGATGCATACCCAGGCTGGAGATGAGATTGCCCCAGAGCTCGGCGGATTGCCAGGCAAGGAAGAAGAAGCCAAAGAATCGCACAATAATGGCATCGACAGCCTGTTCAGTTATCTTAGCATATACCTGCCCGACCTGTGTCAGATATGTGGCCTGGGATGCCCAC
Source organism: Drosophila fungiperda (assembly GCA_035042345.1). Lineage (NCBI taxonomy): Eukaryota > Metazoa > Arthropoda > Insecta > Diptera > Drosophilidae > Drosophila > Drosophila fungiperda. Next base: position 5,634,885 of record JAWNLM010000137.1, on the reverse strand, counting down.
ATGGGCGCCGCGCCCATACCCACAAGAATGCCAGCCGGCACCAGGGTGTAGAAGCGCGGGAACAGCTGGAAGGCAATGTACGGCGCATAGCAGAGCATGCTGCAAACGAGCGTCCATTTAACCGTCAGCTTCCTAATGATCAGCGTGGGCAGGAAGATGCACGAGACAACCAGCGCCGCATAAATGGCACTTAGCGATACGGTGCCGAGGCCATCCTTTGAATTGATCGACGATTGCAGATTGGCCGTGCCCTAAATATAACCCCAACAAAAAGAAAAAAAACAAAAATAAATATAATTATAGATTTTTTATTGGAATTAAATCAATGCAGTTCTCAGTTCGGATCTGGCGGATCTGATGGGACTGGATTGGGTAACTCACCTGAAACGCAGTAAACTGCACCATGAATGCTATCGAGATGATTGAGATATTCTTTAAGATGCGCCATTTCTCACCGGGATTCAGCACAACTTTCTCTCGCAGCGAGGCCGTGTCGGGCTCAAAACCAGCTTTTGGCTAAAAATACAAAAAAAATACCAAAAAAAAAATATTACAAATAATGCAAAACACAGTGAAAATTAATTGGCATCTCGTTTGTCGATTCGAAAATCAGTTAAGCAATAAACTCCTTGAAGCAATACTCTATCTTTGATCCAATAAACGAGAATTATAATTATTATTATGTTTCAACAGTAAATTGACATATTTTTCAATTTAATTCATTTTATATGCCATAAGAACTTTTGCACTTTTGCTTATCAAAGGATTGTCTAAAATATTGTGCTATAGAATGTTAAATTAAATTTGAAATTAATCTCAATATAAATCATATCAATAATAAGTAATTTTTCATTTTTCAATTCGAAAGAAATTTATTAGTTAAGCCCATCGATGGTAATCGGAGGCGAATACAATCAAAAGATAAGATTGACAATTGTTTCTATCAGCGTCACTAAAATCAAGAAATTCACAAACAGATTATCTATATATAAATCCAAGTAACTTATATAATAATCGCATGACTAATATTATATATTGAAATACCACTTATTCAACTTTCGAGCATGCTAAGAATCTTTTATTTAATGAACAAATCAAAATGAAACTAAAAATAAAGGGTATTTGTCAAATGGCTTTGCTGCGTTTCGATGTCTTTGGCTCACACACACACACACACACACACACACACACACACACACACAGAAACACATACACACACACACATACACACGCATAAAAATGGACAGTTTTAATTGATTATTTATGTGTTGGTTTTGGGATTTAACGCTTTTAGTTTCTAAAATTAACCGCGATGCCTGCAAAGCATTTTCTGTGCGCGCGTTTTACATTGGACATGCGCAGCGCGGCCTTTAAATGGTCATAAAAAATGCGCAAGGCACCTGCTGAAAGCTGATAACTGGGCTCGGTCGTAGAACTGGCCAAAAACAAAAAAAAAAAACTCACACACACACACACAAAAAATCACAAATTGTTTGTATTTTGCATGCGTTGCCGCACTGCTCAGAAGGTTGCACACACACACACACGCACGCACACACACACACACCTGTGGCGAAGGTGTTGGTGGCTAGGCGAGGCGGGGTGGTGGAAAGTCAAGTGATTTTGAGCGCGAAACGCATTTTACGTAAAGTTTGCATTGTTTTTTTTTTTTTTTTTTTTTTTTGCTGTTGCTATTTGTTGATGGGAGGTACGAAACTGTAAATCGACGTTTAACGGGGCACACAATTCGATCGAGCTTCGGGTCCACGTCCCCTGGCCAATTAGGTGGGCAACAACAACAACAATAACAACAACAACAACAACAACAATAAGAGCAAAAATAACATGAGCACGCGGCAAGCGTTATGCAAGCGTGAATCGATTACTGCTGTATTTTTTTTTATTTTATTTTTATTATTTTTTTTAACAACAATTTCGTATGTAAGTAGTTTAAATATTATCTCATAATACGATAGGGTTCACAGCCAGCTTCAGCTTGGTGCAGCGAGGCATTAATGTGTCGATCGCGTTTTGTTTGTATGCAAATATCAGAGTAGAAAAATAAAAAAAAAATAATAATTAAATCAGCCCACACTCGCAACACACAACAACAACTGCTGTGAATTTAAGGAAAAATCCCGGGATGATAAAAAAAAAAAATAATAAACACAAAATTTAAATGCTTTTCAATTGCCAAATAACAAAAAAGAAATAAGCAGAACATTTATGGACATTAAAACTGCAAAATAAAACTTTACTCTTGGTTTTTAGTGTGATTGTTTTTTTATTAATATTGTTTTGTGGGCTGCTGGTTAAACAATAATAAAAACTGCACTAAACGAAACACAAAATCAAGTTTGAATAATTAGATATGCGACAAACAACAGTTATTATGTCCACGTCAGTGCATTGGCCGCAAAGAAATGGGAATAACAAAGGCAAATTACTCATACGCCGCAGTTGCCACAAAGACTTGGCGGTATTTGGTGGCCAAGAAGTAGCTGCCACATCGAAACATAATCAACAAATATATATTCAATATTATTGAATAGCATCGCACATCGAATGAATATTTATAAAATTGTATTTAGCCTCTTAATTAATTTATTAAAATTTGCGATTAGCTTGGGGTTCTCAAATGTGTAATTTCGAGAAATTACAAAAACAAACAAGAACATTTAAAGATCAAAAACACGTCAAAGATTTAATTTTTAGACCAGAGATCAAATGATTATTATGTTTTTAATATTATTCAGTTTGTTTTCAGTTTTAATTACTATTGTATTAGAAAGGATATAAATCCATTTTACAAATCGAATGAACAACAAACATATATACATATATATCAAGTATATATATATATGATACAAATTTGTATATATTTTATGCACATTCAGGTGTAAAAGAATTTGTGTAGGATTAAAAGAAAAAAATGGTCAATAAGCAATTTCATTGGTTGCTGTGATTCTCAGCAAACGCTGCCTGCCGTCAAATACCAATATTAATTACAGTATTTCAAATCCCAACGCCAGCAATGTGCATTAGTAATAAAAATAATCAAAATAATAATAATAGTAACAGTAATGATCATTTGGCAAGTGCGAAGCGTGCATAAAATACTATAAAATATGACAAGGAGAGCAGCGCAAAGAAGCGGCAAGAAAAACACAAGACACAAATAACACTTTGAGCGCAGCAGCAGCAGCAGCAGCAGCAGCAGCAGCAACAGGCTGCAAACCAGTTACATGAGGAGTCTTTGGCAGCGTAAGGGGTATATGGGTATGGCTAGGGAAATGAAGTGCAGAGTGGGGGGGTGTGTGTGTGTGTGTATGTCTGTCATGTAGTAGTTGTAGAAGCGCACAGAGCGCACGAGATTTGCGTTGTTTTATTTTTAAACTCGGCACGTTTCGTGTTTGCTTTTTGGTTTTCAGTCTCTTCGTCTGTCCGTCTCTTCGTCCGTCTGTTCAACCGTCTGCCGTGTCTGCCGTGTGTGTGTGTTTGTCTGTCTGTGGCTATGTTTCTCGCCATATTTATTGTTTTTATTATTTTTCTTCTTTTTTTTTTTTTTACATATCTTTTGACTTTACATAAATTTGTGTTTGTTATTGGGTTTTTGGTTATTTGTTGCTGTTCTCTGGTTTCTTAGCTGTAGGATCAAAATAAAAGAAAAAACAAACAAACTGGTTTACCCATTGAGAACTCTCTGTGCAGTGTAATTGGAACTGGCCAAGAGTTGAGCACACTTGGATGCTGTGCTGGGTGGTGTTTGGCTTTACAAGACTCATTATAAAATGCCAATATTTATTAATATGAAACCTTGTCATGTGTATGTGTCCGACTGTGTGTGCGTGTGTGTGTAATTTGTTGGCCTGTAACACGCAGAAACCCAATTCAAGTCCACCAACTGTGGCTCAGTTTCAATTAGGACAGGCTCATATATTTACCTGCGGCAAATTTCTGTCAGTCTGTCTGTCTGTGTGTGTGTGTGTGTGTGTGAGTGTGTGAGTGTGTGTGTATCTTGTTATCGTGTTCGTATTTTGCTTTTAAGCGCTTTCTGCTGTCACATTTCTTTTTTTTTGCCTGACTGTCTTCGCGTGGGCTTTGAACGTTGTCACTGTTTCTGTTTCTTGAGGTGAAATTTATTTGTATGTCTTTTTTTAGGAGTGCCCAAATCACTTGATTCCGCAAACCCCTTCATCTTCTCCATCTTCTGTATGCCTCACTCACTCTCTTCATCAGTTTACGACCTCATCACTCATAATCAGCACATTATCTCGTGATAATCAAATCGATATATATATATTTATATATGCATTAAAATAATACAGACAAGTCAGCTGATTTTCAATACTTCCTTCTTTCATTGGCTTGTTGTGTGTTTTTGTGTGACATGTGTAAATATAAAATATGATTTCTATCCGAAGGCAAACACAGTCATTAAGAAATATTGCCATGTCTCAAAGTGTTAGAATATATTGAATGAAATTGTCTGAATATATTTCATAATCCGATATTGCATGTATTCTGTATTTAGGAATTTTGATTGGTTTATTGTTGTTTAACACACACACACATTTTAATCAAATGCTGTTCTATGTGAACCAGTCTTCCAGCTGAGGAATTTACAGAAAACTTGATTTCAACACGAGTACATTTCAAATAAATATGGACACGCTTCAGTAATGATAATTTTCGTTTTGAAAACTTGTTTCCACCACAGCACAAAATAATAACAATAATAATAATAATAATAATAATAATAACTATGCAATTGATACGAATACAAATATCTCCATCCGTTGACTGAAAACAATAGGTCAAGTAATGCATTCGATTTGGGTCAGTTAACATCCAATTATTATAAATAACTTGAAAGGTCTCCGAGCTTTGCTCATTTCCACTTAAAAACTAATTATCTCTTCTTCTTCTTCTTCTGCTCAATTTTGGCTTAATTATTAGCTAACAAAATACCCAAAGAACTATCTGGTTTTCAAGCAGGCATTTTCAATGTTTTTCTCAGGTTTTTTTTTTGTTAAAGTAAACGTAAAAAATGTAAATACATTGAAATTGTTTTCTCTTTGCTCAGCTCCTGATCAAGCTATCCCATCTATATGTATATATATAAAATATATAAAATATATATCTATGATTAGTATAAGACTCACCTTGACGGGCTCATCGTTCTCAAAGCCTCCGTTGGTAAAACCAGTCATTTTGCTGGCCTTTTCAGTATAACTTCTGTGTTTTTATTGTTGTTGCTAAGTTTTCCAATTTCTTGTCCGACAGAATTGGGTAAAGTTGCCGTTTTAATCAATTAACCTAGTTAAATGTTTGCTGTAATGAGAAATAAAAGAGAGAAAATGTTGTTGAATAAAATCCATTAAATGTCTCTAAAACAAATAAAACGGGCAGAAAAAAATAAATAATAAATTAAATAAAATCACGTGTTTTTGCAAAACTAAATTGTGCAAGTATTGTTCAAAATAAATATCCATCATCGAGATGGGCAATAATAATAATAAAAACACTAGTACAGACAGCTGATATATATATATATATATATGTATATATATATATATGTATGTATATATATATAGACAGATATAATTCTATAAGCAGAACCATGACAAAAACAATAATAATATTAACCAAAAACAACAACACTAATGAGAATTTCGTTATTCAAATGGCAAACCATAATTGTTAGAAAATTTGATAGACAAAATGTTTTAATTTGATTGGATTTGTTGGATGTTGATGTCAACTGTGACGATCAATTGTCCCTTCTATCAATATGTGTATGAAATTATATTCATTTAATTTTTCGGCTTAATAAAACATTAAGCAATCAAAATCAGAGTGTGTGAAAATGGTCAACTAAAAACCTTCGCGTCGAGCTGTGATTTGCTTTACTTATTAAGTATAAATAAATAATTTTTGAATTTTACTACCTATCATAAATGGTATGACATCTTTTAATGCTAATCAAGCATAATCTATATATGTACATATCTAACATTTGGGATCGAAGTTGCTTGCTTCTGCCTAAAATTGTTGGCCATCTTTCATTTAATGTATGAAAATGTTATGCAGAATGCGATTTCAGCAATTAGCATGAAGGTCATAATTAAAGTGATGACAGTGTTGGAACCAGGAACTATCTGGCCACGGAGATCCAGTAATTAAATTCAAATAAATATCAAACGTGATGCATTAAAAAATTTGTCTATTTGCCGGAATAAAGTTCTACAAATGTTGCGAAGTAGACCGACTTGGGTTTTATGTGATTATTATGTGAATTGTGGTTTATAGCATAAAAAATAAAAGATGATGTTCCCATCGTTTGGATAGTAATGAAGCCATTGTCAGTTCAATGTTTAATATATTGCTGATTGTTGTTGTTGTTGTTGTTCGTGTTGTTGCCTGGTTTTTTTTTTTTTGCCTTTCTGCGCTTTGTTGCATGTACAACTAGATAAGGCCGATGGACTGGTACAGGTAAAGGTAGAGGCAGAGGTAGAAATACAACATCAATTAATTGCATATTAGTACTTCACATCCACAATTATTCACAACTCTGCCTATCGCTTCAATGAAGCGATAAAAAACGAGCTAGCGCTAAATTAGGCAAACACCTTGAAGACAAACGACAAACTGGCATGAAAAATGCTTGAAGTAAAATAAAAAACCAATAATTACATCATACAAAATTTAAAAGTTGAAGCGGCTGCATTTTTTTTTTTTTTCTATTTTTGGCCAATGAGGAGTGATGTGCTTGAATTGAAAATTTGATAGGGGTACATTTTGTACAATAAATACAAAAATTATTATTATTTGTTGTGCATCAAAATGTGCGGGTTTATGAAAAATTTAATGTTTGAGCGAAGAGCGAGAAGGATTTAATGCGAGTGAGGGAATTGGAGATTATAGTAAAATTCAAATAAAAATCTCAAATTAGTTTGGAAAACACTTGCAACATGTGAGTTGGCATGCTCAAATGTTAAGCTTAGTTCGTACATGCCACATAAATACCATATATATATATGTATATATAAAAAGATTATGCTTGGAGTGAACTGAGCTTAATTTGGGTATTATGCGGTTAATTGAACACCGTTTTGAAAATGTCAACTTAGCTGTGTCTGTAATGATGGTTACAGAGAAATGCAGACCGTGATCCCAAGTGCCCAAGTTGCTGTTAGCTAGCTGTGAAATACGTATAACTGTTATAATATTAGATTAAACTACCAATTCTTAAACGGATCGGGAGTTGCATACAAGCTAGTTCAAGTTGCCAGCTATCGAGCAGGTGGGGCAAGTTAAGTAAAAAGTGTTATAAACGCTGACAAACACGAATTTCAAAGCCGAAGCCAAAGCCAAAGCCAATGCTGAAACTTTGTTTTTGCCCATTGTAAATAGCGTGCGAATGTACAGCATATAATAATAAAAATGAAAACGGGCTATTTATAAAATACAACATGCCACAACGAGAAGAACTTGCAACAACAACAACAACAACAACAACATATCATAATAATAGCAATTAGGATGATTGTAATGATGCTGACGTCAGCAGAGTCAATTATGATGAGGCTTTGACCAATTCTGTTTGCCACCACGCACCACAAATTTTACCTCAAATTAATGAGAATTTTTATTTCAATTTCATTTATATATAAATATACACATATATATATATATATCTCTTTATTTGACTCGTGCACGTGCCTGTGTTAAAAATGTATATATATATATATATGTAAATATTTTTCATTTCTGGTATTTAATTGTGGTTTTACGGTCTTCTCTGCTTTTGCAGAGTACCAACTACTCTGGCAAATTTGAGAGGCGTATTATTATTAGTTTGGCATTTAATTATAGAGTGATAAACAGCTAATTTATATTTCAATAGCAAACCATTCATCGATATACGTATTTAATAAATATATATATATATTTTTATTTTTTTTTTTTTCGCTAGCAACATTTAACAATTTAATGGAACCGCTACTAGAAATGGTACAATTATGGCCCATTTTCTTCATTTGTGCTTGATTTTTTTATATTTTTATTTTTTTTTTTCAATAATAGCTGCTGCGTGTGGGCGTCGCTTTTTTGCCACTGCTATTTTTATATTTTTACTATTATTCTCTTTTTTTGTATTTATTTTTTTTATGTTTTTGGACAGACACACGCCCGTCACATACAACAACAATAACGGCAATATTATTAATTATAAGCAACAAACAAAAAAAATTATTATTCTAAGAACACGACACATTCACATTCCAAGTTTGTAAGCTGCATGCCAAGATTGCTACACTTTTGTTGATATTTTGTGGTTTCAATCGTTGACTTTTTGCATTAAATTAGTCACTTTACAATTTGTCTTTTGGCCATTTTTGAGCGCGCCCAATTACAAATCACAAAACCAGAGATACGAAAATATGCAAAGAGAGGTAAAAACATCGTGTATATATATATGTATATATATATATATATATATCTGAGTATATACGATTAATCTGCATTATACGTGTGCACACACAATATAGATTGAGCCCTAAGTGGCCATGTTTTGGCATGTGCCAGAAACTCGTGTACAAAAACATACGAAAACAAAACGAAAAATTACAAATACCAAAAGCAAAAGTTTTTTTTGTTTTTGGTTTCGCTGACTGCCAAAACGAGGCTGCCGCTGCCCTTTTCAACAATAACTGGCCACTTGGTGAACGGACGAGCTTTAGCCGGCCTTTCAAAAACACAACAACAACAAGAAACACATAAATAAATAAATAAATAAAAATTAAAAGAAAAAAAAAACACTAACAACTTTAAAATAAAACCCCTCATTGAGATAATGAGCTGAGGCTCATTTGAGGCGACCTGCCAGATTTGTGTTAAAACCAATTCTAAACTCTTCCCAAATGCTCTTTCTTTACATTGTTGTTGATCTATTATTATTCTTATGTAAGAACTATTCGAATGCACAAAATGCACAATTTGGAAACTAATTTATAAAAGCTTTCTATTTAAATCAATTGAAAATAGTGATTTATATTACATTCTAAATTTGTAAAACTAATTAAAATTGTTTTTAAATAAAAAATATAAATAAATTCTAAGTTTCAGTGAAACTATTTCACAAGTCAGTATTTGTAGCACATAAATTGTAGATTGAGTTAGTTTAGTTTAGTTTAGTTTCAAGAGTAATCAAGTTTCGTTGCAATAATATTTATTGTTGCTGTCAGTTGCTATTTGGCTGGCACTGTGTGTTTGCCATGCATTCAAAGTTTGCCGTGCGGTTTATTATGTTTTTTTTTTGGCTCTTTTGCATTGATTTGCTCTGGTTTTTCGCCATTGTCTAGTTTATTTATTTTTTGTTATTAATTCATTTTATAGTTTTTATACTTTTATTGGTATTTCTGTTGTTGGTTGATCGTTGGTTGCCGTCCTTTTTTTTTTTTGTTTATATGATCATTTAACTTTAAGCACTTGTATAGAGAAGAAGGATCACTCACACAATTACACTGAAAAAACAATCGTCCTGCTTCTGGATCTTTGCTGGCCAAGCGTCTGACTGGCTGCCTGCCTGCTTCACGATACAATGCCAAGAAACGGCGACAACGTGCGAATTTTAAACGAAAAACACTTTCTAGCTAATTGGAGTGATTAGTGGCCGGCGTCGCAGTCAGCGTTGACGCAGCTGCTGCTGCTGCTGCTGCTGCTGCTGTTGGCGTAATCGCAACACGGTTCGGTCCAAGAGCGGGCCAAGAGTTAAGTTGCCAAAGTTATCTATCTAAATTGTTAGCCGGAATATCAAGTGTGAATGATGACGACTAACTGTAAATAATCAGGGGAGGAAGTTTGGCGACAATCTCTGCTCGGCCCCAAATCGTTTGCCAATTTGTCGGCTGGCCACAAATCGGATCGGATCGGAGCACACTCCAAAGATTACACGGATCGAAGTCTTGAAAAGAAGAAGGCAAATAATATAAAAAAAAAAATGCGGCTCTTTTGAATTTGTCTACATGACACTAAAATAATCGCGCACTCTGCGCACTGTGGTTTCGGCGTGTGCCGGTCAATATCTGGCTACACTGGGCGAAAAAAAGTATCCATAAAATTCACAATTTCAAGCAAAGTTTGTCGAGCATTTTAAATGGATTTTAGTTTTACTTTTTATGTGTTTTCAGTCAAGTAGCTAGATAAGTTGGATTAACGCAACATTTCTCTGAGTGTATACGTATATTCAGTTTAGTTTAGGCGGATGGTTCTTCCATTTAGCGATAAGATTATTAACTGCCGTAAAGAACCCAAGTATCTAATGGCTATTTATTGTCACTGCGCGTTTTTGTCAGTCGTAAATACGAATTAAAAATTCTAAGAATTGTCCAAAAGATTAAGTTATATATACATAAAATACTACTGTGCCTATCAAAAGTGCTGATCTTCTGGTGTTAAGTGTAACTCGAGGAGCTCATCTAGCCTGAAGGTAGCTGAAACGGTAGTTGGTTACCTTATCGGGTCTATCGGGTCTATCGGCTGACTGCTCAGTTATTAGTTCGTGATTAGGCGCTGTGATTTGTCGCAGATTGTAAATCATAAATATTATGATAAGCCGAGGATTGGGCGACACTTGTGACTTTTATTAAAATTTAAGAAGATTTTTTTTTTTTTTTGCGCCATCACTTTAAGTGTGACTAAGTGGGATTTTTATTTTTTAATTATATATTATATATACATAATTCATGAGCGGCACTTCAAAGCACAAAAAAGTAAAAAAAAAACTGCATTGCTAAACAATAATAAATATTTGATGGCATTTGGAGTGAAACAGAAGCGTTTCTCGTTACACGTTTGAATAGCAAAGCAAAGACAGAAACGGAAATTTTTGAGACGATCTGAGAAACAGTCACAACAATATACGATAACTGTAAAATTGTAGGGTAAACCACTTGAATCGCATCTTCATCTGTGTGTGAAGTGCTCCAAAGTGGAACAGGACAACAAGCCAGGAGAGAGAGCCAAGATTACAATTAAGCTCAGCTCGTTAACAAGTCAAGTTATAAGTTTTTTTTTTTTTTTTTTTTTGTTTTTTTTTTGGATTTCTTTTTTTTTTTTATGATCAGCTGACCTAGTTATACAAAAATTGATTGGCATTGAAACTCTACAGTTGGCAGCTTTGCTAAAGCACGAAGAGTGAAAATGTTAGCAGTCAAAAAAATGTAAACAATCAATTTTTTTTTTTTTTTTTGTTGTACAAACATTGTCTGACAATGATGATGATTTGCACGAAGAGTTACGACATAATGTGGCAAGCTCGGAAATGAAAAATAATGAAAATTTTTGCATATACATATATATCTATATTTATATATATATATATATATATATATATAAATATTTTTACTGTTAAGCTGTAAGAGTCAATGTCTGATTTGTTAGAGAGTTTATCTCATTGGAGATAAACGCGCTGCCCAGTTAAAGGCTAAGGGAATCTAATTGATAAGAAACCAATCAAATTTATTCCTTAATATATATAAAAAAAATATATATGATTAGTATTTGCTATGCGCTAAATTAAAATCAAACACTTTATATTAAATTGTCTACAATTTCCAAAGAAATTGAAACCGGTTCTTTTTCTTCAGACTTCGAAGTGCGAAAACAGAATGAATTGTTGTAATTATAAAATATTGTTTGCTGATTAGCAGCCGTAATCAAATAATTGCTGTAATCAATTAAAGATTATCTTACAAATGAAGCAGCACACTCTCCGATATATATATATATATATATATATATGTATGAACTTGAACTTAGTCGGTGCATTAACTCTAGTTGCTCATTTTAAAATAGCATTTCTCCATTTAGAGGACGCTACGAGCAGCTGTTAAATGCCCATTGTCACCGTTACTCGCAACGGATATCAATCATTTATATATAATGTACAGATATTTGCATTTATATATATATATATATGTATATATATGTATATACATGGACTGCTCTGTAGAGTTTCTAAATAAGTGTTAATTTGACTTCGATTGATGATTGACGCTGTTTATTTTTACCACTTTGTCACTTTTTTTTTCTATTTGTTTTTTTTTTTTGCTAGACAGTCACGTGTCAACTGTCTTCTTATCTATGTGTGTGTGTGTGTGTGTATGTGTGTGTCTGTGTCTGAAGTGTACTTGAGTACTGATTTTTGACTATTTTTAGGCAAAACATTTTTAGCTGCTGATTTCATTTTATTGAAAGTGTTATTTGAAATTTGAATGCTTTGTTTGTTTTAATTTTTGCTGGTCATTTGTTGTTCATATCGAATTTTTAATTAAATCCAACCAAAAGCACAACGGCTGTAATCAAAGAATCTTTTCAATTAACTATGCGTATACGTAATTATTTCCTTATATATTACTTTTTTTTAATATTAAATCGTTGATTATACAATCAAAGTTGGCAACATTAATATGGATTGGCTTTTGATAGTTACAGAAAGCGATAAAGAGAGAGAGAGATAGAGAGAGAGAAGTAGAGTGCGAGAGAGAAGAAGAATATTGATCGTATGACAAATCCTAGTTGAAAATCAAAATCACAAAAGATACGCAAAAAGTTCTTGATTAAATAACAAAATCTATTAAAAATTTAACAATTCAAAAATGCGCTAAATAAAGTTTTTTTTTTTTTTTGCTCTAAAATTAAATTTTTAACATCTATGTAAAGGAAAAATTGAAAATTGAATGGAATTGCATATAAAAATATTTTGGTATTTTTTAACAAAATTTTCTGACTAATTTGTGTTTTTGTAGGTGTCAGTTGATAGTCGAAGGCTAAAAGCGAATGCTAACCATAAATTGTGGCAGAAACATATATATATATATATGGCTTATCGGAATGCAGAATCTGAATTTTTCAAACTGATAAAATTCAAAAGTTGCTAATCTTTATGGCAATAAAATCAAATGATTTTAATTTGATTAAGCTTTGATTTCACCTGATTGTTGCCAATGCAATAAATGCCAATATTTAATAAATATTTATGGCCAAGGATTATAAAGGTGCACACTTTCACACACACACACACACACACGCACACGCACAGTAGTTTATGAGCCGAGAGTCACGCAAAGCACTCGAAGAACGCGAGCAACAAATTAAAATAACAGTTATTTTCGGTATGGAAAATCGCTTGATATACAAATGAACCGAACACTTATGTATTGCATATATATAAAAATATATATATGTACGTATATATATATATCATATGTGAACTGTGCATGTGTTTAATATACACACACAAATAAAAAAAAAAATAAAAAAAAAAAATAATAAAAAAAACCATTGTTATTAATATGATTATTGTGTGCACAGTTGCGTGTTAATTTTCTGTAATTTTCGCCAGAGAATGGTTTGTTGTTATTTTTATGTTGTTATGTTCTTGTTGTTGTTGTTGTTTTTTTTCAATTTGTTAACACAATGCAAATGGCTCACATCCAAAGAGTCCGCCCACCCCCCGCTCGTTGCCAATTCTCAGCCATTTGACGTATCTTTGCGATCAGCACAATACTCAATGACGATCTCTGTGTGTGGATTAACTATTATTACAAAATATTTTTCTACCAGTGCAGTTGCAGTTGCAGTTGCAATGTGTATTTGCTACACTCCTCAATGGCTGGCAATGGGCATGGGCCAATTCTATTTGTGGCACAAATTGCTGCATTTATAGCCAATGGGGCAGAAGCCCAATAATTAACTACAAACTGATGCCAACAGCTAATTAATGTTAATAATTAAACAATGACAACAAAAATACCAAGAAACAACCACAAAAATAAACACAATCAAAAATAAATGCATATATTTTGTGTGTGTGTGTGTGTGTATCAATAATTGTTTGGTTTGTTTAATTTGACAATTGTTATTAAATAATTGTTGTTGTGCTTATTATTATTTTATTATTCGTTTTGAAGTTCAATCAACTTTTATTCGAAATTGAAGTTTTTTTCTTTGATATTTGACTTAAATACTGCTAATTTATATTACACAGATTAACAAAAAGAAAAAAAAAGAAGAAAATTTGCAAAAAAAAAAAAAAAGGTACAATTTGATTTGAACTTGCAGATTGCAAATTACAATTTACAATTTACAATTTACAATTGACAATTTACTACACTTGCTTTGCTTGGTTGTCGGCAAAAACTGTAAAAATCGTGTCTAGTTCAATTTTCAATGTGTGGCAATACTATAATGATTTAAGTATGTGGCATGGCATACCCAATGATTTTTATCAACAAGGCATCAAAATAAAATACAAGAAATGTTGGATAGCCGCCAATAGTGGGCAAAAAGAGAGGACGGCGCTGATTATAGGTGTGTGTGTGTGTATGTGTGTGTGTGTGTGTGTTTGTGTGTGTTGTTCTAGGGCAAGTGCATTGCGCATACGCTCTGTGGGCATGCAACAAAGAAAGAATAACAATAGCAGGCAACAACAACAGAAACAACAATAACAACAAAAAGAGGCAAAAGAGGTTTGGGAGAAAGGTGATCGCACATGCCACAAACCTCCACCATATATATATCTATATCTTTATCTATATATATACATGTATATTTGCTCAAATCACTGGCTGCTTTATTTTATTTTTTTTTTTTTTTGTTTTCGGGGTTTTTTCTTTTATTTTTGTGGTCAGTCACCGATGCTAAGATGCAGCTGAGATGCGTCTTGGCCAACTGCTTCCCACAGCGCAAACTAAACGAATGAATTTTGTTTTTGTTGCAGTTTTTAGTATTCTAGTGTTTTTAGTCGTCCGTCCACCTAACTGACTGTCTGACTGTCTCTCTATCTCTAACATCGTCTATGTGTGTGTGTGTGTGTATGTGTGTGTGTGTGTGTGTGTGTGTGTTTGTTTTTGTACTGTTGCCAGACAGCGACTGCGACCGCCATCGCGGCCGAGACCGAGACCGAGACCTTCGTTGCCGATTAGAATGCAATTAGTGGCAACAGCAGCAACATCAACAACAACAACAACAACAAAAACAACAGCAGCAACAGCAACTGTTATAATAATATTATAAACAAAACTCCACAAAAGTTCTAAGTTCTAAAACACAAAACATTGCATTGAGTTTTGTAATTCAGTTTCAAATTTAATTCCATTTATTTATTTGATTTTATGTGATTTGTGTGCTACAAAATTCGATTCAATTCAATTTGCTTGCTTGTTTTTTTTTCATTTTTTTTTTTATTATTATTATTATTAATTCACTACTAGTTAATAGTAAGTTTTGCATTTTTTTTTTTCTCTCTTCCATAATAACTTCCGGCTTGTTGACTTGTTTGCTTTTTTTTGTTGTTTTGTTTATCATAATCAGCAGTCAGGCAATTTGAACAACAATCGTAAGAATAATTACTTATATAGCATATTATTTATGATCAATGCGAGCGAGTCGGAAAAACTGCGACAAGTTGCGACAAGCGGCATGTTTTATAATTATTATTTTAGCCTCCGTCTTCTTTGCTTAGCCCAGTTTATGTTATATTTCTTTTGGCTGTATTTGTTTTCCGTTTTTCTGTTTAGCCCTGTGTTCTGTCTCTTTGCTACATTTTCTGCTGCGTATTTGTTTGTCTTTGCTTATTTTTTTTTTCCTATTTTTTTTTTTTTTATTTTTTTTTTTCGCTCATCCGTCGATTAGGCAGCGCCAAGGTTCACACTTCATTTGAGTTGCTTTGTTTTTTTTTTTGGTTTTTTTTTTTTGGGCCGATGACTTTCGCCAAAATTGGTTGGTTTTTTTTTTTAACTTTTTTTGGTTGCAGAACTACTGTTTGCGCAGTTGGCAGTTAATAATAACTTTGGCTGTGTGTTTTGGCTTTGTCTCTGATAAGTACGCTGCTCGACAAGATCAGTTATACATTTATGATCACATTAGATCTTCGTGATTTGCCTTGTCATGTGTGGATGGTGTGGCAACCGTTTGGACTTGGATCTGTGTGTGTGTTTGTTTTTTTTGCCTATCCCGGATTCGGCCATTTTTAGATTTGATTTTTTTCTTTTATCTCTTAACGCAATTTTTTTTTCCAATTCAAAATTCGTTTGTCATTTATCTATTAATTATTTTTACAGCGTGTTCTCAAGTCGTTAATTATGACTGGGCATTAAGTGTATTTGCTCAGCTCGTTTTAAGGTTCAATTTCAATTGAGATCCAAATCTCTTTTTTTATTTTTATCATTTCTTATACGAATATTTTTGACAGTTTGTGCTTTTCTGTTCGCAACGTTTGCAACGTCTATCAATCGACATGTTGTTAATGAGGCAACCCAACAATCGCAACACACCCATTATCATACCATGCCACCCCTGCTACACCTCCTACACCTCCTACACATACACACACACACACAGAGAGAAGGAGGTGCTAACTATTGCCACGCCAAAGCCAATTGATTAAGCCACATCCAATATTAATTCAAAATCAAATAATAATAATAATGAGATTAAAAAAAAAAATACCATGATTAATCATTTTATTTTGGGGTTGACGATAAACTCCACGAAATGCTAAATAGTTTCGTTGACTATAATATTTGCTCAATTGAACAAAAATAGAAATAGAAACGAATTATTCGAATGCGAAAAAGCACTCAAAGATTCATTCACACAATTTATCAGGGCATGTGAATAACATATGAATATATATATATATATACGAGTATATATATGTAATTGTGGCTGATCTTTATGGAGACTGACTAAGAGTTGCTGATAACTGCCAAATCTTATCAGATAATTCGGTGCAAAGTGATCCTCATTTATATATGTGTGTGTGTGTGTGTGTTTTTTGGTAGCAACATTTAAACGTGGCAGTTGCCACCAATTTTGGACAGTCATGCGGCTGGGGCCTTATCTTTGTGAGCAGCAATTATTTGGCAATAAATAACAATAAAAGTTTTTTGGACGTAAATGCGGGCAGGTCTTATCAAAAACATCGTCAACATCATTAACATCATAATCAGCATTAACATCATTATCATTGTCATTATCATTATCATAGTCAAAGTCATCGTTATCGCCGTAAAAATGTGTCTTGCTTTCAGCTGCTTAACGGTGAAAGCCGCTCAAACATAGCCCTGACCCCAGCGAGACGCAACCAGACGCAACAAGACAAGCTTCCAAGATAAACCCAACCTCCCCCCCCCTCCCCTCCACCACTCCTCTGCCAATAGCATGCAACATGGAAAATAACCAAGTGTGGCGTGTTCGGTTTTCCGAGCGCCTTGAATTCCATTCTAAGGTCGCGTTCGCATTCGCATTTAATGTTAATTTCGTTTACAAAGAAAATAAAAAAAAAACAATAAGCTTAAAAAGAGTTGAATAAAATAAAAAAAAAAATATATATATATATATATATATATATATATATATATATATAAACAAGTTTACGATCAGGGCTGCTGCTGCTGCTGGGCGCATTTGTTTTGTTATTGTCATATTTGACATTTTCTTTTGTTTTTTTTTGTTTTCATATTTTTTGGTGGCTTATGCAACATTGTCGGAAGAGTTCCTAAAAGGGCATCGAAGATTGCAGCTATTAATCAGTTTTATGCCTGAATCAAATCAAAAAAGTAATTGATTCAAAATTTGAATACTGTTTTTGTTATTGATTTAAATGTGTTGGAATATTATTTTGAAAAATTTGAATTATTGGAAAAATAGTGAGTTGCATATTTGAGCTGTGTTGCTCCAGTTCAGTTCTTGCCAAATAATTTCGATATAGTTGTACGATTTGCGCTGATAAGTCTAAATGATTTGGACAACAATTGACAGGTTTAAGTGTCCAGTTAATCTCTTAAAAAGCTAATGCTTAAGTGTCTCTCTTCGCTCATTAAACTGTAGAGATTTAATTTTTTTTATATATATTATGCTTTTTTTTTTTTGGCTATTTGACATGCAAATTAGCTGTCTCGATAATTGCAAGTCATTGATTTTCTTTTTTAAGACATGCGCAGCAACGATCAGGTTATCTATATATATATATATATGTATGTGTGTCTGTCTATTGGTAACATTTTGGATGGTAATGAAGTGATAACATGTGAGTAAACTAGCTACAACAAGAGGAAAACAAAACTGTAGCGGGCCGCTCCAGTTTGAGCCGTTTCCATTACCTGCTAGCCCAGCAAATGCGCATAAATTATTTGCAAATTGTGTTATCGGCCATGTTTCAATATTTGCTCGCTTGTTTGGCACCTGCCGTACCAAAGAGAGTCAGACAAAAAGACAGATACGGAGAAACAGACAGAGGCTGAGGCTGACGCTGAGACGCAGGCGCAGGCGCAGCGCATGGCGAATGAGTAATAAAGTCAATCTGTCAACAGCTCATCAGCAGCAGCAGCAGCAGAGGCAGCAGTATCAGCAGCAGAGACAGCAGCAGAGGCAGAGAGAGAGGCAGCAGCAGCGTAACTGGCGGCATTGTGTAAACGATTGCGATGATAACAAGCAAAACAATCGGATACCAGAGACATACAGCAAAATGATTATCAACATTTTGTTGCTGTAGATGCGACAACAACAATATTAACAACAACAACAACAACATTTACAACAATAGCAATTACACGTCATCGGCCACAAACAGTTGAAAGGAGACGTCAACGTTGTCATCATCAAGAAATTGCGCAAAATGTGCACAAAATATAATAATAATAATAATAAAAATAATAATAACAACAATGGTAATTTATAAAAACCAACAACAACAATGGTTAATTTAGCAAAAAAAAAAGGGCGAAAGTTTTTTGTATACAATTTGTTTAGCGACTCGAATGAAATTTGCATACGATAAAATAAATGGTAAATGTTAATTGGTAATAATTGCATTACCCAATTTATATAGATCGTGTATATCCATATATATATATATATATATATATATATATATATTTATTTATATATAAATATAGCATATAACATGTTGCCAAGAATGTAAACTTATAATTTTTTATAATATATATTTTCGAAATGAATGAAAATAAAAACATAAGAAAGATATCCATCTAAGAATCTTGATAAACATATATATATATAAATATATATATATATATATTGTTTGAAGAGTATGAGTAATTATATATATATAGATGGTGTGGAAACGAAATCTGCTTCATATTTATTAGGTTTCATGTGCAAAAAATAAATATTTGCATATAAATCTTAACTGAGATTAAATCAACTAAATATTATCAGTTTAATTTATTAATAGAGCTTAACAACAAGCTGTTACACAACACAATATTATTAAGTCATTTTGCTTTCTTATATTTTTTTTTATTCTTGTTTATATATTTGATTTACTTTTAGCACTTTTTGTGCAATTTTGACTTTATTTAGGTTTGCTGTCGCACAGCAATCAGAAACGGAGGAAATTAATTATTTGTAAATATATTGATACAATTTTGAGCAGCGAAAAAAAGAAGAAGAAAAAAAAAACAATCATAAATAATAATTAATTTTGTTGAGTTTTTGAGAGCTCTGCGATTGATAAATTTATTTCGAATATATTTTTTAAAAAAAAAAACTATATTTGTTTATATTTTTGTAATTGTGAACAAGAACTTGAAATTATAATTTGGCAATGCGATTTTGTTGAATTTATCGAGGAACTATGGCTATGAATATAGAGTGCCGTTATGAATTGTTAAATAATTTCATGCGTCGCTGCTGCTATAAATAATTAAAAAGTTTGCGAACACGTCAAAAGTTTTGTTTGCCTTCTGCTGTTTTTGTATCTTGTTTCTCTGAGTATCTCAAAATGTCAGCAAGTATCTGCAATTATGTTTGTTTGTGTGCGTGTGTGCGTCTGTGTGTTTGTGTGTGTGTGTTTGTGTGTGTGTTTGTGCTTGTGTTTGGCGACTTTTGCGGAAGTGCATTGTGCATTGTGCATTGATTTTTTCATTCAAATAAGCACTTGACTCGAGTAGAAACACTTTTCTCACCTTTTCGTCTCTCTCCAAAAAATGCTAATTAGTTTTTGTCTATTTTTTTTTTTTGTATTTTTGTATTTTTGTATTTTTGCTTTCTGTTTGCAGTTGCAACTACTTTTAATTAGAACTTTATGTGCTTTGAGTTGATTTGTTATCGTAAGAGCATTTATGCAAATTTCCTTGGAAGTTGGAACAATTTACAGCGGCGGAAATCCGCTAGCAGCTTCACAAGCACAAAACTGACAAAAAAAATATAGATATATATACATATATATATATACTACAAGTCTTGTTTGGCTTTTGGGCGCATCTTCAAGCAAAACGTCAAAAAAAAAAAAACCAAATCGAAAACTGAAAATGAAACTGGTAAACTGGAACTTGGTGAGTAGTGAAAGTTTTCTATGCTGTTTTTTTTTTCTGTTTCCAATTTTTTTTTTTTTTTTTTGCTTGAGCTGCTTTAGCAGGGGTTAGGAGTGTGTGTTTGGTGTGTGTGTGTGTGTGTGTGGGGTGTGTGGGATGGTTGGGGAAGACGCTCTTGCCGCTGCCGCTGTAGGCATTGATAAACTGCGCATGTGCGTTGAGCGCTTAAATAACCAGACGCTTCATGCAGCCGCGCATGCCAAATGGCAAACAGCTAAATCAACAGCGGACGTATCCAAAAGATAGTCGCATTCGCATTCGCATTCGAATTCGAATTCGCACTTGTACTCGAATTCGAATTCGAATACGAATACGAGTTCGCCTGCTGATTGCTGATTGCTGCTCCATTGAACGTCAGCTGGCCGCATTTGGGCAATGGGCTATCGATTGGGCAGCATTAAGAGCTGCTCTGCCAGGCTGAGCAAAAAAAAAAAAAAAAAACAATTAAAAGCGCTGCCACTGCGACAGCTGCTGTACACCTTTGCCAACTGCCTGCCCCCATGCACCTGACACCCTCTGAGGCCGACATGCTTCTCTCTATATATTCTTTTTGTGTGTGTGTGTGTGTATTTTATTAGTCAAGTGTGGACTGCCAAACCCGGCGTCAAAGCGACAAGCCGCCCAGATGCCAATTACTCTCCATCTCACTTTGCCGTTGAGCCGACTCGCCTCGACTCGACTCGACTCGACTCGACTCGACGCCATTGGCAGAGTGCCCGAAATTGTCAATCGAGTATATATTTTAGGGCGCTTTGAATATTTCGTATTTTATTTTGTCAGGTAGTTAAATTAGCATTTGGTTAAGCAATGCAATTGTTTTGTATTATTATTGTTGTTCTTGTTGTTGTGGGTATTATGGGTTTTTCGCTTATGACATATGACTGCACTCACTGCACATGTCTTTCTCAGTGTTCTGGTCTGTTTCTGTTTTCATTAGAACTGTTTGATTATTTGTCTAATATATATTTTTATACACTTGTCTATGGTTTCAGTTACTGAGACACTGAGACACAATGTGCACAATTGCAATTGCAATTTTTTTTTTATTGGAATTAAATGATTATAATAATTATTCTTAGTATTTGTGCTTGGTTTCATTTCGATTTCGATTTCGTTGCTTGTTCAATTTCTTTTTCCCCCTCTCTAAAAGTCCTCTCTTATACGAAAATCAACTGCGCTTTCTTATCTTATACTGTTGGCATTTTGTCAACTGCTGCTGATGTTTTGATTTGAGTTATGTTAACGCCGTTGATAATGTTATGGCGGCCCATGACTCTTATATTGCATCCTACTCTTATAATTTTTACAACTCATCCTTCCTAGACCACAACAAAGTGCCAAAAATAAATACAATTTCAATTCAATTCAATTCAATTCAAGTGCGACACTTACCGTCTTCACAACCCTTATACGTCGGCAAGAGAGCGAGTCTCAGTCTCTCTCTGTGTGTGTGCGTGTGCGTGTGTGTGTGTGTGTGTGTGTACGCGCGGAAAGCTCAAACAGGATGCGCCGCTTTGAGCGAAACGAAAAAAAAAACACTTCCGTCTTGATTTTGTTTCGGATTTTATGTTTTTTTTATTTTTTTATTATGGTTATTTATTGTTTTCAATCGTTATGGTAATTTTAAATAAACACTTTTGAACTGGCAATTAAATATTATGTAATGTTTTTTATTTATTTTCCTTGGCGCCTTGCAATGTCAATGAAAAGTTCGGGGAAAAAAAATTGTTCTTAATTTACAGGAAGCGAGGCTCGGTTGGCGGGGGCGAGTAATTTACATTTCCGTTAAATTTTCAAAGTGTTCAAACGTAAAAAAAAGTCTTGCAATCAATTTAATTGAAGTGTTTCTCTGTATCAAGGATTGTTGCTCCAAAGTTGAGCAAAAAAAATCCGAAAATATATTTTGTATTTTATTATTTTTTTAATTTGAGCCAGGCTTTATTTCTTTTCTTTTTCACAGCCGCAGAATTAAACCTTGTCTGTTTTTGTCTACTTTATTAAAAAAAAATGCAAATTTTTTTTTTTATTTCTTTGGTAACAAAAACACGACCAACTCGAAAACGCACTAAAACGGTATTAAAAGCCGAGACTAAATTTTACTTTGCAAGTAATTTACAATGGGACTGGAAGCGGTGTGTGAGCCGATCGCTTAGCAGAGAGACCCGAGCGCGACACGAGTGCGAGCCGAGAGAGCGAAGATTTCGTTTCGTTTTGAGTTCACTTCACTTATGCACTTGTTTTTGTTGCTGCTACTGCTGCTGCTGGTGCTGCTGCGTCAACTGCCTGTCGGGGGTGTGGGAGCGCTGCCGTGGCTGCTGCTGCTGCGTTGGAGATGCGGCCAAATAACTGACGCTCGCTGACAACGGGCCAACAAAATGAAAAAAAAAATACAGTAAAACAGCTGCTCGTTATCGAGTAGATCGTTGCTCGCTGTTGCTGTTGCTGTTGATGTTCGTGTGGAGCGTGCTTGAAGCGTGTTTGTCTGTGTGTGTGTGTGTTGGTGTGTGGAGCGACGACTGCGGCAGCTGTTGTTGGCGTTCGGCTTGGGAATGATGTTGGCTCAAAGCCAGCCGCAACGTAATATACGCTCAGATCCTGTTTGCACGCCGTCAACGGCGGCGTCGCAGCGCTGCTGTTGCTGCTGCGCCGGCGCCAAGAGAACAGTATTGTGAACGAAAAGTGAGACAGAGAGACAGAGAGAGAGAGAGAAAGAGCGCTAATAAAGCGCAGCTTTTTTGTTGTTTTTATTTTTTTTTTGGCTCTATTCGGCCCGAGTGTGGGTGAGCTTTGGGTTGCGTTGACGTTGCTGCTGCTGCGTTGACGCTGGCTGCGCAGCATCGTTGTCGCTTCGAACTCACTTCAAACATGCTCGATGCGTTTGTTGTTGTTGTTGTGCTGGCATTTGTTGCCTGCCTGTAGCTTAACGGTTTTCGGCCTGAGGGTTAAGGTGAGGCGGGCATATTCACATTTCAGCCAATCGCACGAGCAGCGCTTTTCAACTTTCATTAGAAATTTTTGCAGCTGAGCGCTATTCAGCCACGCCTACCTCTACACATATATATATATACGTGTGTGTGTGTGTGCTCCTTGCCCGATCTTTGCTCTGCCTCCGGGTCAGTTTTTCCCCTGTCGTTTACCATCAATTAAGGCAATTGGCGTTAATGAAAACCCATTTTTGCATGCCGCGATTCATAAATCTTTAATCGTTATTTTCTCTCTCTTTCTCGCTGTCTCTCTGTCTGCCAATAAATATACGAACAAACAAAAAAAAAAGTAAAAAAAAACTTTAGTTCCCAGTTGTTGTTTTGTTTCAGTCTTATAATTTATTAATTATTTATTTGTTTGCCAGCTTCACGAATCGATGTCGTCGTCGTCGTCAGTTTTGTCTTCGGTTTTCGTCATCTTTTGCCAATCGTCGTCATGAACAAACGTCACAAGAATTCAAAGTATTGAATAAATTTTCTCCATATCCATATCCATATCCACATCTATATCTATATCAATATCCGGGAGGTGGTTCAACATTGATCGTTACTTGACATACAAAATGAGCTGGTTTTCAGATTTGAATACGCCCCTGTCTATATATATATATATATATGTATATATATAGTATACTTATATATATGTACACATCTACCATATCTGTAGCCAATTATTTCATTTCTTGTGGTTCATTAATTGCTGGCGAAATATCACTTTTATAAACCGACTTCGGCCAGTTGTCACTGCGGCGTCAGCTGTGCAATGCATATATATACATATATATATATATAAATATATATATATGTTTGTGTGTGTGTGTGTGGCGAGGCACTGACATTCTTTTTTATGTTTCCTTCTTTTCAATTGTCTATTTTTAGGTTGTGCGCAAGGTTTTTGGGGGTGCATTTAATGCATGCCTTCCACGTCTTATAATTTATAACATTTTCGCACTGTTGACAATGACAGTGCTCTCTTATATTATAATAAATCTGCACTACTATTTTATTGTTTTCTAAGTACTATCAAGTGGCCATTCTCAGCTCTTATATGTGCTTCTTCATTTAAGATACTTTCAGTTTTATTTAGTTTCATACCCTAAGCAAACAATGTGTTAATTATAAGCATAATTAAACAAATGTTCTCTCTTATATTTTCTGCTCTGCTCTTTTGTAATTTCGCTTAGATATTTATAGTTTGCATGTAATTCTTCAAATTTTCCGTCCATTTGCATTGCCCTTACATCATCTTACATTAAGTAAATTAATGAAAATACGTACTTGATGAAATATTGTTGTTAATTATATATATTCATATATATATATATACTAATATATATATGTACATTATACTCGTATATCCATACTGGGAATTCGTCTACTTATTGTTTATTTATTTGTAAGAAAAACAAACCACATTTTTAAGTTAAATTGGACATTGGAAAAATTTGCAGCAGCTTGATTAGTCTGTGCCGGAACCAAACATCTCCAAATCCACGGTTTGCTGAACAGGGCAACCTATGTTAACCCTTTGCTCTTAACTCTTTCAATCACTCGGAACTCAAACGCATTTAAATAGTCATGTGCCTTGGCTAAATTGCCTCGACTTTTATAATTGCTAATACTATTAACTATTTACTATTTACTATTAACTTTTAACTATTAGCTGATATCAATTATCAATGATGTGCAATCCACAAACTGCAGCTGAAGCTCATTAATCAAATCTGAGGGTTTGTATTAAGCAATTATGATGTACGTTTGTACGAGAATATATATATATATATATATAAACTTAATTATCCGCAAAGTTGAAAGTCATTCAAGCTGACTAAGAACTAGAATTAAATTACACATGTCCACATGATATATATCTATATGATAAATCTTACAAGATTCATAGCCAAATAATCAAAATGCTAATCATTTTTACGATTTACTTGTAAATTTAATACGCTTCTGCAGTAAGTTAAGGCAACAACAATAAAAATATACCATAGAATGTAGATTTTACATATATATATATATATCTATATAATACTTTTATAATTCTAAATAGATTTCTGCATGCATTAAATAAGCAGAAAAGAACAATAAATGAAAATTGTAAGCAAACTTTTCTAAAGTGAATTGTACATTTTTAATGCTGACTCCAACAATTACAGGGCATTTGCTAGTCGAGCATGTCGTTTGGGTCACAGGCCGCATATGACACATACTTACATAATTACATACTTACATATAAACATATGTAAACAGTTTTGTTTACATGTAAACAAATCATTGTTATGGTAATTCCATGATCTCGACAGTTATGGCAATATGGGTCAATTGATATATAACCAACTGACTCTGCTGCTGCTGCTGCTGCTGCCACCGATTCTGTTTTTTTTTTGTATGTGCCTCTGTTACTGTTTCAGTCGCAGTTGTCGCCCGTCGTCTGTTTACCTTAGCACTCAACTACCGCACTTGAATTTTTAATAACCTTTTCAAGTTCACTGTTAGCCATGTGTGTGTGTGCAGGTGTGTGTGTGTGTGTAGCTGTACTGTCAACTTTAATGCTGGCTGACTATCAGTTTAGGCCCATTTGTGGGGATTTTTTTTATTAACTTAGCGCCAGCTTCACATGCAAAAGTGTGTTAGTTGCAGAACAGTTACACACACACACTTACACACACTTACACACACTTACACACACTCACACACAACTGACATATATTGACTTAATTTAGCAGTTGACAAAATTCATTGACAATTTAAAAACATATACAAAAAAATAATATGAATTTTATCATCATTTTTTTATTTGTTGCAGACACAAAATATATAAAAAAAATATACATTATTTGATTAATTAATATGAAAGAACAAAAGCTATAGTCAAGTTTATAAATTTTTGCATAGACGCAGACAATTAACACTTCACCAACTTTCCGCTTCCAGTCTGCAGTTTCTGCTCCATGCCGGAAAATGTTGGTTTCCATCGGCTAATCAAAGTTTACTGAAAATAAAAGACAAGAAAAATGGACAAATTTCAGCTAAAGTTCGACTTTCAGCATCTCAATTGACATTCAAAGTTACTTTTCAACGTATTACAAAAAATATAAATTTCAATTTTTATAATTTCGGCAAGGGATCAAAGTACAAATGAGATATAATTCAAGAGTAGAGTAAGATATATCGAAATATATATATATATAAGAAATTCAATAAGATTTATTGAATTAGAATGATAAATTGTCATAAACAAACAAAAGTTGAATAAACAAAAGTTGATTAATTACTTTAAAAATTAATTGAACATTTTATGTGCATAAATAATAGATTTATTATAACAAATACCAATCCAAAGCGCGCATTTTTTTTAAATTAAAATTTTTTTTTTTATTCAAATAAAAAAAATTGTTCTTCTATTAATAAACTAAATATAATTAAAATCAAACTGATAAATTGTTGGTATTCTTATTGTGAAACTTTGTAACATTAATAATTGGGAATAATTCAAAGTTTATGATTCATGTACTTATAAATAAATATTCTTTATTAAGAGAAAAAAAAACACCGAATTTTGTGATGAAAATGCTTGAAATGAGGATCAATTTGAATATTTGAAACCAGTCTTTATAAATATTTATGCGACTGTTCTTAACTGAAAGTTGCTGCCCCATTTCACTGGCAACTTAGTCAAATCGAAAGCTGTTAACTTGAACAGTTTAGACGACGAGCCCTAACCAACATGAGCAGCTTGGCCAAGAAAACGGTAAATTGAGTCTAGACTCTAAAATGCCAACCAGCGTGGCCAGAGTGCTGCTGATTAAAAAGGCAGTGAGGGAAAGAGGGAAAGAGAGAAAGAGAGAAAGGGGAGGGGGTCGCTGAAAATGTCTTATCATGTTTGGTATCAGCAGTCAATTCGGCCCGCTTTGAATCATTAGCCAGTCGAAGCAGAGCCATCAATCTTTCAATTGCTTTTGGCTCTGGCTTTGGCTGTGTCTGCGCTGACTTTGGATTTGGATTTGGATTTGTAACTATGACAAGCTGGGATAGCGCCACCAAGAACAACAACAGCAAAAACAAACAACACAAAAACAACAATATATATATATATATATATAGAAATACAGAAAAACCGGCAAGCAAGCAGCCGTTAGCAGTGACGGCTTTTAAACGGCTTGAAACCACTTTGGGCCAGTTCAAACTAGAATCGCTGAACGGCATCGAAACGTGAAGTTGCGCAGCAGCAGCAGCAGCAGCAGCAGCGGCGTATTAAACGATTGCTGACTGCTTCTCGCTTGAATCCCGGCCAACAACTAACAGCAATATGCGATTAAGGGGGTGCTCAACAGCCACACAGATGACTTAAGCCACTTTGCTGCCAAAGATCAACGCGCCGAAACGGACAAATATCCAAAGAGTTGTAACAAGTCGCCAAACGGCAACAAAACTTATGTTCATGTCGCGCCCAGTAAATGCTATCGATCGTTTAATTTGCTGTAACTGCTATACGACAACAAGCAACAACAACCAACAACAAGCAACAACAACAAGCAACAACAACAAGCAACAAGCAACAATTTGTAACGATCGATTTGGCACTTGGCGTAACTCATACGCAGCGTGTTTTCGAATGGAGGTTAAAAGCCAGTGCAGTCTATAAATAAATCTTAAGCTGCATGGCCTCTTTGGATTCCAATTCAGATTGCTTTGGATTGGATTGGATTGGATTGCATGCGATACGATTCGCTATAAAATGAATCCAAGCCAAACCAAGCCAAACAAAATCAAAAACACTTCAAGTCAAATTGTGCAGTTGCATACAAAAAAATATTCGCGACTTGGCTGTGTCCATCAAATTTGTATACCCTGTAAATATTTAACTAATTTAATTAATCTAAATCATTTAAAAATTTATTTGAAAAAAACTAAAAATAATTATGCAATTTATTGCTTAAGAATTTAATTTAGTTTTGCTTTCCTTTCATGGAAGTAAGTTTGCCAAAATTTAAAAATTATTTTTAACTGCACAAATTTGTTGTTTAAATGCAGTTCTAAAATTTGATCATTTAATTCCAAAAATTTGAAATATGCCTTTCAAATTACAAATATTTAATAATTAATTTGAGCTATGTTTTTTTTTGTTTAATCACTTGTCACTTGCAATTAGCTTGAGTAAAGAAAGTTGAATTACATTTTATAATCGATCGGCCTCAAAAGTCGAGTCGGGAATAGTTTTTAGGACTGGTTCTGAACAAGGTAAGAAATTGTCTATAATTAATATAGCATTGAGTTAGTAATGGGTATCTATTGGTAGAGGTTACTCGACTATTGCACTCTTAATTCTCTTTTATATATATACGCATTGTAAATTCTGTGGCTGTTCGTTGGCTGGTTGCTTTTGGGCAGGCTATGATGGTCAGGGACGTACATTAACCAGGCTTTCAAAAAAAATTTGAAGCAATCAACAGTCGCTTTTGCAACTTGTTCTAAGATGTTCAGTTAGCTGAAGCAGCTATTTGCTTAGCCAATATCACAAATGTGGCAACAGCAAATGTTTCTATTCTATTTTAAACAAATAGTTAAAGTAAATTAATAAACAAATGCTTTTATTTGTAGCTGCGTAACTAGAGCTGAAACAAGTCAACATAACCAGTTCTTGGCTTATATTAAATTGGAGTTATTTCAGAAGAAAAAAAAGTTATTCAATACTTATGAGCAATTAGCAGAACTTCAGTGTTTTTTTTTCTGTGGTAAGAAATAAAAGTAGATACTTAATAAATAAATACTCGTTATAATTGCGCATTTCCTATAAACGAAGTTTGATTCGTTTTGTCAATTACAATATAAAAAAAAAAATCACAATTGTAGTTGGTGTACGGTGCGGGGCCAAGCCAGGCCAGGCCCAAAGGTAATTCGAGATGGGGGACTAATGAGAACTGATGACAACGAATCAAGCATCAATAAAATTTAATTCAACTGGGCCACTTTTGAAAAAAGGATCGCGCAATCGAACAACAACAACCAGACTTCCAATAACAACAACATTTTGATTTTTAATGATAAAGCAAAACGAGCCACCAACGGCCTTGCACAAAAAAAAAAAAAAAAATATCTTATTGTTGGCTCATAAAAAAAGCGTCGCGAAAAAAGCGGCAACAAACTCAAAACAAAGAGAAAAAAAAATATCAATAAAAAAAATTGAATAAACATCGACAGGCGCTTTGGAAACGAGCTAAAAGACAAAAGATTGTGGGAAAGGCGCGACATTCTTATAGGTGTGGTTGCTGGTGGCAGTTGGTAGTTGGTGGCACCAAAGGCCAACTCGATGGCTGCGGGGCAATTTGGCTTGGCGCGCAACGAGGCAAATATTGCGCATACGCCGCGTGCGACGATGCAGAAAACGTCAAACGGCTGCGGCTTAAAAAAAAAACAAAAACAAAAACAGAAAAAATACAAACTCAGCCAATCAGTTATTTTTTTTTATTATAATTTGTTTTTTTCTTTTTAGCATGTGCTTAAGGCTTAACTTGGCTTACTTAATGTTGGCACATTAATTTTTGTGCGGCATTAGCAGCCAGTTAGCCAAACAAGGAAGGATCCCTATCTGCCAATTTATTAACAATTCGCTTAATTGTTTTGTTTAATTTTACACAAAAATTAACTTATTGTGAAAGTTGCAAAAAGACAACAAAAAAAAAAAAAAACCTTTATCATTGGGAATTCAAATTGGCCATAAGATTATAGTAAGGGAGTGGTTAATAATTATTGTTTAACGGCCAATGAGGGATATCTACAGGGCCGTAAAATGTTTATGATCACATTTTTTTTTTCTTGGCCATCAATTCTGGGCGAAAGCTTATTTAAGTCGTGGAAAGCATTACAAAATGCCAGTAATTGTATTAATTTGAATTCATTCAGTTCGCCAAAGTAACTAAATTAAAAACGGTCAACAAAAATATGTTATTAATCGATTAATGTTCTTGGCTTATTGGAAGACACAACTCGTCGTTCATTTAACAATCATCTATGCAAAAAGGCCTAATGAGTTGACGTGTGTCTGGTCTTTTTTTTAATAAATTTGCCGTTAATTTGTATTAATCGAAGTTAATTTGAGTTAAGCTGACTTGCGATGAGCTGCAGCAAGGAGACCGACAAAGCCAGATTTATGATGATAAATCGTCTAAGCCGTAAGATCAATAAAGCCGCTAACACGAGTAGGAATAGGCAATTAAAACTTGAATTATCTGCCATTCGGCCCAAATATGAGCAGTATGAGCATATTTGTAAACGTACTCAGAATCAGCTAACAGAAACACACAATCCAGCTTCAGCTCGGATGCAATGCAATGCGGCAATGGACGGCCTTCCCAGGCAACAGCAACAACAACAACAACAGCAACAACAACAACTATATATCTAAGCACTTATATATAAATATATATATATATAATATTTTGTTGTTGTTGTACACCCTTATTTACATGTTTATTTGTTTGTTTGCGCAACGTTTTGCCGTTTTTCATTGCGTCAGTTTTCCCCCCAAGTTGGCCCAAACAATGGCGGGAAAATTAGCACAGGTGCTTCAAAAGCCACATTGTAGTCGCATTAAATGTGTATTAAACGGTAAGTAGCTGAAAAATATAACTACAAATATTATTGCAGCAATTTAAACATAAGACGAGGAGGCCAGCTGCCTGCCTCCTGACCACCACACCCCTCCCCCCTTCTACGCCAACTACCACCAAACGGCGACCAGAGCCAATAGTTCGAAACAATCCGCAACATTCACTTGACTAGAGGCTCGTAATGTAAAAACTGTTATTTGTTTTGAATACCCAGCATTTTGATTTAATGCTAAAGGGTATATATAATTTTTTTTTTAAATTTAATTACTGCCATATCAAAAGTCTCCAGCTTTGCTTAATCTAAGCTATTCTCATTTATAACTGAAACCACTTGAAAATTCACATTTTTTTTATAATTTTTCATTGGGCAATCTTAAACAGAATTTGTTACATTTACTTTATAGGGTATCTCTAAAATAAATAGCTATCGCTATAAAGTAAATACTTGATTTTTATTTTTTTTTTTTTTTTGTTTTTGCTAGTTTTTATTGCTCGAAAAGTTTTCATTTAATGTAAATTGCAATTAACAACATTTTGCAATAGGAAACGCTGCGGAGTTGCAGCTGCTGTGAAAACGCGACGCGCTAATTGATAAATTCTATATTTGATTGCGAGTGCCAATTGTATTCAATGCCAGAAAGAAGAGAACCAGGTAAATTTCGACCAGACTGAGAATCGAAGCCAGACTTTACATAGCCTTCCTAATAAACGTCATCGAAATGGATTTGCCCCTTTTAAAAAAAAAAAAAAAAACAAAAAATAAACAACGAGCATTTTATTTATTAGTTATATTTATTCATTTAATATTGTTGTTGACTTTTTGTTGGTTTGCTTGTTGTGGTTTTTGTTTTTTTTGTTTGTACATTTCGGCCCAATTAATATCACTTTGGTATTCGTGCTCTATTAGAGGGCATTAGCGTTGGCACGATAAGTGAACTGCCAATCCATATCCATAGCCATATCCATAGCCATATCCATATCCATAGTGACATTCATTCACAGCATAACAGCCATTAGCAAAGTCAAGCGGAATTGGTTAATTATCATTAATCAATGAAAAGCAGCGTCACAGCTCAAACTTTGTGCCAATTGCGAAAGTTTTGACATCGATATCAAGTTGGTTTGGTGAACCTGGGGAAGGCTTGTCCCACTGCCGAAATAGATCACACATCATATCATATCATATCATATCGTATCGCATCGTTTCATATCATGTCTGAGCTAGACATATCTATATATATATATATGTTGATGTCTGTGTGACAAATGCCAATTTATCACGACATTTGTCAGATGTCAGCTCGAATAATGATCTGCGCATAAGTAGCGTGTTTTATGGAGCGATAAACAATTAACAATCGTTTTGTGATCGCTTCGTTTTTTTTTTTTTTTTTTTTAATTTTGATCTTTTAAATGCTTGGAAGGCGAGGAGAGAGGGAGGCTTCTGTTAATACCCATTCGTTGGCTTCTCTTCCTCTCCATCTGTCTATCTGTCGCCCACATACTTTACTGTCTCTTCCTCTTCCATAGCATAACCCACTTCAAGGCCACACAAAAAAACAACAAAAACATCTAGCAAAAAAATTTACTCAATTTAGCAACGACTACAATATACCCTGCACCTAACTGCTCTATTTGTGTGTGTGTATTTTAAAGTTTTGCGCAAATTATAGTAGACATATCTATTATATATTAAGACCTTTAAAATCGATAGCTTGCTTGGCTATCGTTAATCGATATACAGTCTCAATTGCTCATACTGAGTTGGAGTTGCTTTCTTTTTGCCTGAAAAACACATTTTCACAAAAATCATTATACCCATTAACAATTTTTCTGGCGCAATCTTTAAGGTCTGTTTCTTTATGCGTACAGTTAATATAATATTGGCTCGATCTTCAAAAAAGTTCTTTACGAATTTACATTCTCTATGCGGAAGCTGCACACATAGACACCCTTTACAATCTATTAATTTGAAACAAATGATACTTAGTAAAAAATTGCACAGTAATTTAATAAATTACCCATGAATCATTGCTAGTAACTAGAATATATAAATGAAATTTGCTCTCTTGATGAATGTATATGTATTTTCCCTATTAAAAATATGCTTTCTAAACAAGAAGTTTAGGGCGACATTTTATTGTGAGGAGTGATCAATATACTCTGGTTTTTCTACTTGGAAACAGAGTAGATATAACAATGCGAAAGTTATAACTCACCGACTGTTGACATTATGACAGTAATACAAACCTGTATAGAAGTGGAAACAATCCGCAACGAGTACTATTATATTTTTCTAATTGTTCGAGAATTTCAGTCATTTTCAATTCACATGCTCAAATACTAATTGCTTTTAGAATTGTTAAATCTAATAATCAGTTTTATTCTGCGGTCATTGATAAAGCCCTGATATTTATCGCAGGGCTTTAAACTTGAAATAAAATTACATATTGCAAAAGATATTTGACTTTATGCATATAGAAAATGTAGCTTAAAAGTTTTCGCTTTTTTGAGGAGTATGAAAAATAAAGTACATTATCAGTAAAGATAATGAAAATTTCGATTTTAATAGTTAATAACTTGAGTAGAGGGTATCTTCGAGTCGAGCCCTCTCAGATAGAGCATTGTTAAGTGTTAAATAATAGAGATACAGATAATAAAACAGATATTGTTTTTCAATTTCGTGGTTTTTTTTCGTGTTCTAATGTGCTCTTTGACAGCTGTCAATTCTTCTAGCAAAATTTATTCTGTTGTAGAATTTTGCCATTTATCACAAATTGTTTTGGATACTTAACCATTTGGGCTGCTGCTATCGAATCGATTAATTTATTCATTCAAAAATGGTTTTTCAAATGTTTAACTTAATACTAATCTGAATTATCATCAAAACCATTCAAAGAAACCATTAATAACCTTCCTATTTTTATTGTACTTTTTGCATGGATTTCTGCTTCTTCATCTATTTTTGTTTATTACTATCAAAAGCTAATTTATTGTTTATTGGCATTTTTTTATTGGTGCTTATTGTTCATGTGTCTGGTTTATTGAAACGTTGAATATTGTGCTAAATTCAAATTTTGATATTATTGTTTTGTGATCGGTTTTAGTTTTAAGTTTGTTGACTTATTTAATGTCAACGCTTATTTTTGTGAGTCGTTTTTTTATTTATTTTTTATTGCATTTATTGTTTTTGTTATTGTTGCTGATACTCTTTATGTGCATGCAAAGGGTTCTCTAAAGTTGCCCTGAAATTTGGCATTAAGCTATAAAAAATACCGCCAGAAAAAAATCAATAGTATTACTTGACTAGCAAATACCCTATATACAACTCAAAAGGCAGTAAGCTCTTAAGATTTTACTTTGGCTAAGCGCAAAAATTATATATATTCTTGTTCAGGATCAACAGCCGAGTTGATATAGCCATGTCCGTCTGTCTGTATGATCAAGCGGATCTCAGGGACTATAAGAGCTGGAACTAGTCACAAATTTGAAACATAGGTTTTCGTATATCCGGCGCAGATCAAGTTTGGTTTTTTTTTTATCGATAACTGCCTCCGTTTCTCAATAATTAATACATTTCGATTTTCGATAGCAATAAATTGCACTATTTTCAAGGCAGAATCTAAATTTTAAATTCTTATTAACACATAATATAAATATGCGTAAGATTGATCAACTGCCTAAATTCATTCATCAAGATCGGATAAGAATCATGGTCATAAATATATTCCCATAGTGATCTCATTTCTACCAGCAGCCCCAAGCATTTTCTGTCAACATAAATATGCGGGCGCATGTGTGAGAATGAGATGGCATGATAATCGATGTGAGCATCAATTTGGTTTTGTGTTTGTGTGTATTCTGAGAAACCCCGTTACATATAATTGCGTGCACGTGTTTACGTATGTATGTATGTGTATGCACTTGTTTGTAGCCAGCCAATTAGGGATCAGTTCGGGCTTGTGAATATTAATTTGCGCTGCATTTGTTTTTTTCTTTCTCTCTTCATTGCCTTTGCTTGGTATTAAAAATGACTCTGGGTGGTTATCTTTTTAAGGGGAAATTTGGAAATTATAATATTTTTAACAAATGGATTCAGGGTATATCGTATCACTTGACTACAGCATTCTTACTTGTTCTTTTTAGAATGGATATTCTTATGTAAGGCAGACGTTTTTTTGTTTCCATGTTACATGTATGTGCCAATTTTATTTATACCCGATCGAAGGCACTTTGAAAAATGGAGCTCAACAACCGTTGGTTTACTGAACGTGCTCCACACCGCACCCATTGGTTGAACGGCACCGACAAATAGCTGCCACTGGCTGCTCCCGTTCGCCACTCTGGCCACGTGCACTCGAACACCGTTTTTGCTCACTTGAAAGCAAATAAAAGTTCAATGTTTGAATAAATTAAATGAACAAACACTTTGAGCGACAGACAGTAACAGACGGACAGACAACATAATAATAATGTGGGTGGAGGTAGTGAGGCAAAGCTTTGTGTGTAGTTGTTGCCTACAACAACAACTGTGACAAAAAAAAGTGTAACAACAACAACAACAGCAGCAACAGCAGGCACAACAAATGACAGCAACATGAACAAAATGACCATTTTCAATAACACTCACGTAGCATCCGAGTTAATAAATTACAACAACAACAACAATAACAACATAAGCAACACAATTAATTAAACAGAAATGCTTGGGTCCCACAATTGAAATCATTGCTGCCCAGCACGTACAATAACAACAACAACAACAACAACAACAATAATAACAACAGACACAATTATTATCGGAGCAACAATGAAACGTCTGCCCAAAAGCAACATGCACAGTTCGGATAAATAACTAGAAATATCTGGAGGACACCAGGATAGCAGTGAGTGAACCAGAGGCCAAGGCCAGTGCTTGAACTAAAGCTAAAAGCTTACAACCAGCACCAAAACCAATCCCGACCAGATCCAGTTCAGGTCAGGTTGCATTCAAAAATGTGTGTGAAGGCCAAGGACGCAATCGAGTTGCTTGGACAAGTTAACAAGTTGAAGCACAATTTATTACCTTGATGGGGCATGTTATTTTTAAAATGTACTTTAAACGGTTTTACAAAATCACATTTCGGAAATAAACTAAAATGATAGATTAAAAATTTAATATATAAACTGCACTTACAAAATATGATATATAAAATTACTTAGGCATAGCTAAAATGTACTTTTTCCGTTATATTAATATTCTATTTCAGTATTTTTTTTATTTCCTGTGGGTCGTAAAGAAATCCTTATAGCACTTCACATTAATTTAACTAGAAGAACAATCAATATCCAAAGTGGAAGATAGAAACTTGGTGGATCTATAATCTCAGAAGGAGACACAATATAATTAACTAATTCGCAGTTCATGCGTTCCCCCCGATAATAATAATATGGAATCAAATCGGTTAATAGCTGCACAGCCGATGTTTATAAGCAAATTCATGGCATATCTAACCAATCACCGTAATTACTTGCATTGCACAACAATAACCAATAAAAATTGATTAATAAATATGCATGTTTATACAGTAATTATGCAGCTTGTTGCAGCTTGTTGCCCCACGAGTGGGGAGGTGAAGCGGATCAGGCATAGGAAAATAGCTGTGAAAAGGGTCTGTCTTTTTGAATAAGTCAACTTTGAACAGAAAGCAAACATTAATTAACTTTTTCACATGTAAAGAAAACACAGCTGATTAAAAAAAAAATAAAAGAATATTTTAAATGAGTTAAAAGCTAAGCAAAAAGTGAGAGAGAGAAAAAGAGAGAAAGAGAAGGAGAGAAAGTTACTAATAAAATCATTAAATTGCTCTTTACAATTTCACTGAGAACAGGAAATAATATTGATCTACAGAGTGTCGTAGTTCTATAAATAAATACCCCATAAAATCCAAATATGCATTGCACATTAAATTTGGTCAGACAATTATGACTATATCTATAAGTTTTATTAACTATAAACTTAATAATTGTTTTACGCATATTGATTTACAGCAAGTTGAAATTACAACAAATCAAATAATTTTCTTTATATTTTGGTGTGAAAAATATTGAATTTCAGTAAACAAAACAAGGTTTCCAATTTGCATCTTTCTGTCGACAATTGCATTGGTTTATCAATCAAATTATCAACACTGTTTTAATTGGCTCTACTAAAAAAAACTATCAAACAACGCTTAATGTTTGTGAAACACCTAAAACAATCATATATATATATATTTATATATGTTTATATATGATCATTATAAATGACATGTGAAGATTAACACATTGCTAAGTTTTCGTAGTCTGTTTAACAATTAAAGATACAATAGCAAATTGCTAATAGAGGTGAGAGCAGAGTCTGTTTTAGCAAATTTCATAAGCAATACCTGTAAAGTAATCAATTGCAACAACAATGCCAAATGGCCAAGACAATCACCTGGCTGCTGGTCAGCTGCTGCTGATAGTTGCTGATTGCAATTGGTTAGAAGGGCGTTTATGAAAATGGAAATGCCATGGAAATGGAAAGCGTTGGGGCACGATTGCATTAGACGGAATGATTGGATTGGATTGGATTGGATTGGATTGAATTGGATTGGTTTGGATTGTAACAGGTTCGTTGCAGAAATGTGCGGCAAGCGTCAAGGCCGACGAGTCCAAAGAGCAGCTGAACCAAACCAAACTGATGTGAAGTGTTGCCCAAGTTGTATCTGAAACTGAATCTTAAGCCAGCTGCGCTGCACTGCGGGGCTTTGGCTGGCTGTTCTAGTCGGAATCCACACACAGGTGTCTCTCACACATTTGTGTGTTGTGTGTGTTTTTTTTTTTGACAATCAGGAACTCTGTGATCGTGTCAAGAAACTACGCAACCCTGAGTTCCAGGCCAAAGCAATCAAACAAATTTGCAAAATCTATCGCAGCCGGTTTTACAAAATTCCAACAATTTAAAATACAGACTTCTTCTTCTTCTGTCGAAATGACGTGCGATCATTTAAAATACCAAAAAAAAAACACACACATCTGCCGCAAAGAGCGTTGCGTCAAAACAAATCGGTCAACGTGCCATGGATCGCTCGGTGAGAGCAACGGACCCGGCCTGCTTTTGCACGTTTTCCTCTTCAACTGAAACCAGACAAAAAAATATTCAAAATCAAAGAAAAAAAAAAAACAAAACAAAAAAAAAAAGAAGACATATATTAAAATAAAACTTCCGCAATTGCAATGCTCGAATCTGAATATCTCGTATCGGTCGTATCATCGCTCGGTTTCTGTACAACAACTGTCTCAGATCGGTTAACTATCTTATCGTTCAGTTGTGCGTGATTTGGCCAGGTTGCTTCATTTCGTCAACAACAATTTGAACTTCAGCGCAAAGTTCGAAGAACTCGACATAAAAACATAAACAATCGACAAAAAAAAACACACACACAAAAAATACGTAACAAGCAAAATGGCAAACAAAATGGCGACAACTACTCAGCATAAGCAAATTATTATAGATATATCAAGATATATATATATATTTACTTTTAATACATATAAATTTTTTGCTTTGACTGCGATTAGAAGCGGTTCACGGGCCAAGCTTAGAGCTCTTGTTGGCCAAGTCTGCCGTTTGCCGTCAGCCGTCTGCCGATTTCCAAGTGAGTAACAAAAAAACGCCAAGAGCCAACAAGAAGAATAACAACAACAACAACAACAACAGCAACAACAAGAGCAACAACACTCAATCACTGATATTTTTAGTATGTGTCGTTGATTTACAAGGTGAACCGGTACAGAGCCAATACCAGTTCCATTGCTGCCAAAGCCCCTGATTGAGCCCGAGCCCGAGTCCAAGCCATGGCTCGGACACAGGCCCAAACCCATTCAATCGTATAGCGATATCAGTTTCAGAACTGACAGATAACACACATAATTCAGATTTTACTCATATGGGGATTTTTTTTCTAATTTCCGTCAGAAAAGAACTTCGCCCATTTGAGCCAAGCGTATAAAAGGAATTGATTTGGCTGGCAGACATTAGACTGTTTTATGCTAATGTTTACCAAAAAAAAAGCATAAAATTTTTTATTTTTTTTTTTGTATAAATTATGAAGTATCTGAAGACCTACATCAGATTGCCAGATTTTTTTTAGCGGCTATCAATTGAGATTCATCACTTGAGAAAACTTTCCCAAAATCTGATAAGAGCTAACAGGTAATAAAATTATAATAACTATATCATCATGTTCTCAGATATGATAACTTTTATACTTTCAATAAATAAAAACTCTATCTAGCTTAACAATACTTTAAGCCAAGATTGGTTATTCCAACATTTCAAGTCAGTTTGACTATTTTTTTGATTAAGTTAGCGAATTCTTGGAATATCAAATTAAAATTTACCTCTGTTACTATTGAAGCAAACCAACCCAAATATTTAATATGCTCAACAACAGCAGAGCAAAAATCTCTAAAATGAATTTAATTAAGACCAAAATTTAATTACTAAGCCTAAATTTGGAATATTTATATAAAAATTACAATTGATTTGACATCGAATATTAAAAAAAATGTATATGAGAAGTGTATTTGTATATTCGTTGCGTTTGAATGATGGAAAATTAATTTCTTGTTTTAATATTTTTTTTTGTTTGGTTTATTTATTTTTTTTATTTTATTTTTTTTTTTATTTGCTAATGACGTCTTTTGTTTGTTGCAGCACTGGTTGCTGGTTGTTGTTTGAAGCAAACTCGTGACCGCAAAAATTATAATTGAAAAAATAATACAAAGCAAAGGCAAATAATCAAAAAGTGCTGCTCGAGTGCTCGAGTCACTAATAAAGGAAATACAAATTTTAAATGCTGCTGTTCTGTATAATTAATGTTCTTAGACAACAACTGTCATCAAGAATAATAATTAGGTTTTGTAACACTTTCATCTCGAAAAGATTAATTGAGTGTTCGAAAAAATATATCAAAATCAAAACGAACAAATTTCAGAGAAGGATTGGACTAATAGATAGTTATTCAGCAGGTTTAAAAATTATAATAAATAATGAATTGATAATTAGATAGGTCAGTGGAGAAAATAATTATCGAATTATGCAATCAATTTGTCATCAAGGCATCAATAATGTGCTAGGTGTTAATGTAAATTTCTTTTGTCAAGTCAACGCAACATCATCAACATTAAATGATGATCATCATCATCATCATCATCATTATGACGCTGGAGTTGAAGGCGCAAAAAGCAAACCCAACCGACAACAGAGAGAAAAAAAAAGCCCTTAAAAATGTCACATTTACTCAAATGATTAGCGGTCCGCTTACTTGCACAGTGCGCCATAAAAGTTTGTGTGCACAGCAGCAAATTGATTTTACGATGTGAATTGATGAGTAGTGCTAATTTGACCGCCTCCACAGCCTGCCTCCACTGCCACAGCCGGTTGGGTCCGGTGCCCACTTTTGGGATCGGCTTGGGATCCAGAGCACAATATGACTCGGCAAGCTACTCTCGTCAAACAAATTGACTTCTTGGTGTCTTTCTTGTCGTTTGTTTAACATTTAATGGCCAATTCATTTGACTCGCTTGTTTGCTCTTAATGGATTTATTGCTCATTTGCGCCGGCTGTTGTGGTGGGTTCACAAATGTCTGTCATTCTTCCATACATATATATATATATACATGTATGTATGTATGTATATAAATATTTATCTTAAATATTTTAAACATTTTATTTACGTGTGAAATATGGCATATTCAGTAGGCATTTGCCGTGCGGAAAGTTTTCAGCGCTATTTATTCGATTAAATTATATTCAATTAGAGACCTGAGTAATTTTAATATTCGCATTGCCGCACCAATTACCACACGTTCGCAATATATATATATATATGAACATAAGTGTTAACAATACAACCAGATGCATAACTAAACACACTGTTAATTGCCACCAGAAAGTGCTCGAATTGATGGGCTACAAATCAAACATGCCAAACAAACATTTATTCTAAAAGATTTCCAATCCGGATAACTCGAATAACAAAATTTGGGTGCTAATTTCTAATGAGACCACAACCAGATGCAATAAAATAGTTCTTCTTCAAGTGGATTTAAAATACTAGTTGAAAGAAAAACAGTAAGAATATCGATCTAAGGCAATGCAAACATATACCTACATCGAGATCATTATCTTTATTTGCTTTATTAACTTAAAAGAAATTCGACCATTAACAAAAAACCTCAAAGGATAATAAAATTAACGGATAAAGTTAGATTATTTAGATTGTTTAATAAGATTATCAACAAATCGTTCTCTCAAATTGAATTCTTAAGAAAACAAAAATGGAGACCGAATTATAATTATTTTTTTTAACAAACACAGAAAAATCGATTGTATTGTATATTATATGTTGATTTTCCTTTTATACAATTAATATAAGTCTTATAAAAATATAATACATTTAAAAAAAAAATTAGTTTTGATAAGAAAAACCAGTTGACTTGAAAGGCTATCGATTGATATTGGACCAAATCATTCATATCGACTTGTGCTAATAATTTCGTATAGTACCAGCCACAAGGAAATTGTAATATAACATTTTCTATAATTTCTTATCGATCGATACTCAATAATTATCGTTTTTGCAGGCCGCCAGCAATTTGCGAATAGAATTATAAATAATTTGCAAATAGAGAACTCAATGATTTTGCATACGGAAATGAATTCTACATTGAGAGTTGCCCATTTGGTACAGTTCTGAAATGAAAACATGTTTGCTAATTAATAAAAAAAAATGCATTGTAAATATGTACAATGATTGAATCTACAGTTATCGAAGAGAAAAAGTCAACACATATGCAAATTGTTTCTTTAATCAGCTGTTAGGTTTTTTTGTTACTTACTATGCAAATATGAACACACAGTTCATTCAGTGTTTATATAGTTAAATTTGACATTTAATCAAATGGGGTATATTGATTCACTGCAAATATCTCACCCCACAAAGTATATATACACTTTAATTAAGATCAAATTTGTAGCAAATGCGTTCATCAATATATTAATCGATAGCTGTTTGCGTTACGACACTTATCGTTTTCCAATCGCTGCTAAGTACTCACTTTTAATTAATATATAATAATATATAATATACATACATGAAAACAATGAACTATTATATATTTATTAACGTTTTTTAATATTTCTAAGGCATATCACAAATTTGAACTAGTTACTTAATTTTTATTAATAATTTGAGCGATTGAAGCGTAAAATCACTCACTCAAATTATTATCATAATTTTTCAGATTGGCTCAATAGATTTGCATAATTAATTAATTTGATTTCGATTTGTGATAGCTGTAAAATTTGGAAGGAAAAAAAAATTGATTGACTTGTCGAGTGTATGAAAAACCATTTTTCATTATCTGTTGTTATAAGATAGTGTTCCGTTTAATTTTACGAATTTTTCATGACTTTTTGAGATAAAGACACAGACTAATTTGGACATTTTGTCAAGTACAGTCGAAATACAGATTCTAATCTGTTTTATTTAACCATAAATCATTACTAATTTCAAAAATCAACTCTTAAAAAGTTGAAATTAAGCTGTTGTTGTTTGTGTTTCAATATCGACATCCCTTTTTGTTTATTTTCAAATTTTCTGTCAAATTTGATGACAATAATTATGACAAACTGCCAAAGCATTGCCAAAACTTAATCAATCTTCATGTTTCAGGCAATTTTCATATTATGATTTCTCTTTGTGATTAAATTTACATTTAATATTTGATTGATATGTGGACATTAATGATGAGTTGTCATTTTATGGGCAACTGCGGTTCGATGTGCAATCAATAAATAGCTAATAAAGTAGGCTTTGAAATATCAAATTTTGTTGTTTGGATTTAATTGAATTTATTGATTGCAATTATTTGGCCATTGAAATAATTGAAATAGCTAAACAGCGATTACGTCTCTATTCAAATTTAATTAGTATTTAAGCCATTGACAAAACGGGCCTAAAGGGTAATTGAATAAATAATTCAAATTTCAAATATATGCATGTTCACAGAAAATACCTTCACCTTCAACTCTATCGTGACTCTGAAGTTCAATCTTTGCATATTCATAGCAGATCTGTGCATTATTCATAAGTTTAAAAAAAATACCTCTGTTTGTTAAATAATTTTTTTATTTCGTTTTTTTTCTTCTTCTTAATCAGAGAACTAAAATAAAGTAAATTGGTCTCACTTTGTACAATATTTGTACTCACACTTTTGATAAATAGCAAGTTAGTTTCAATTAAAATATTACAAAATTGTTATTGCCGGAATAATAAAATTGTAAATATATTTCTGTTTGGCCAATAAAAAAATATGTCAGTAGTGCAATAAATCAAATGAGGTAAATCTTAAAATATAGCTTGGTTTTCAATCAAAAAATGTATATCAAAGTTGATTAACAGCAGAGTATTTATGTAACGGTTAATTCTTCAATTACAAATATCTTATATATTCATAGATATATATATATATTTTGAAATTCATAGAGTATTTAGAGATGATATCCATTATATAATTACTTGTATAGCAATCACAATATTATTATTACAGCTATCCAATTAGTTAAAGACTATCGGAACTGGGGGAAACCTTCATCTCGTTCCTAAAATTGTTGCATGCACTTGCGAGTTAATCTATCAATTATTAAATAAATTGAATGCAACTAATTGAAAATAACTTAAATTAATAACAAAGACAAATATTCCCCTCCCCACCCACCTAACCCCACGCCTCAACCAATTCTCATCTCGAACGGGGGCAGCGGAGCGAGACTGAGTCCCAGTCAGGGTTACGTGTTTGAAATACTTCAATTATTTAAAATGCACAATGGTAAGATTTCTGAATTTCACTCGAAACTGCGCAACATCTTTGCCTAATGCCCACCATAATTGGGGATGGCTAATGGAAGTGGTAAGACTGTAGGTTGAGGGGGGAGTGCAAAAAACCTTCATTATTTGTTGCAATTTTGCGCAATAAAATGTGTTATTTCCTGAGCACATTTTATGCCTCTGTTGATATTTATTTATTTAATTAATTTAATTTGTATTTACTTTATGTTTACAGAATACAATCAGTTGGAAAATATTAAAGTAAATATGCCCAAGAAGAGGCAGCTGAATGAAGCCTCGATTTTGTTTTGTTTTCGTTCGGTTTTGTTTGCACTTTTCATTTGCACTTTACGCGACGTTTCCCCTTATTTGATTAAAAGCTGTTCTTTATTTAATCAAATGAAACGCAAAAAAAAAACCAAATGATGAAAAATTAAATTCAAATTCGGCAGAGGAGCTGCCACTTCAAATAGGGGGAGGGCTGGGTGGAGGGTGTTGCTGGTGGTGGGCTGGTCTTGTCAGCGGGGTGCGACAACCTTTATTATTTTCTGAACCTATTGAAAATGGTTAAAAAGGGTATATTGGTTTTGGGCAGAAGAAATTATATATTTATTCTTGATCAGGATCAACAGCCGACTCGATATAGACATGTCCGTTCGTCAGTGTGTCTCTAGAACACGCAGATCTCAGATACAATAAGATATTGAGCCTCGAAATATAGCTTCTTGGATATCGATAACTGCTTTCGTTTCTCTATTGTCGATAAATTCCGATTTCCGATAGCAAAAAAGCCACAAAGGCATCATCTTCTATTTGCATATTCAATATATAATTGAACAATTGCCGAAATTTCATCAATATTGGATAAGCAACCCCCAAGATACGGTCAAAAATATATTCTGAAATTGATCTCATTTCAAGCAGCAGCCGCAAGCATTTTCTGTCTGCATAAATATGCTAGCGAATGTGTGAGAAAGAGA
This sequence comes from Drosophila fungiperda, assembly GCA_035042345.1. NCBI lineage: Eukaryota > Metazoa > Arthropoda > Insecta > Diptera > Drosophilidae > Drosophila > Drosophila fungiperda. The sequence continues at coordinate 5,590,001 of JAWNLM010000137.1, read as the reverse complement.
TGACATGATAATCGATGCGAGCGTAAATATATTAAAACTTTTAAGTTTGTGTGTATTCTGAAGAACCCCGTTACGATTTCGTGTACGTGTATGTGTGTATGTATGGACTTGCACGTATTTCTAGCCAGCCAATTAGGGATCAGCTGCATTTTTCTACTCTTCGTTGCCTTTGCTTAGCCTGCTCGCATTTGCGTGCTTATCTTTTTAAAAGGAAAATTAACCAATAAAATTAGAGTATTTTTAATAATTGAAATTCAGGGTATATTGTAGTTGAGATCACTCGACTAAAGCATTCTTACTTGTTATTGTTTATAATTTGTTCATATAAATTAATTTTGTTATTGTCTTGTTTTGTTACATTGCAGCAACTTCTTGACAATCTTGACAAATTAAATTGCGAGCAAACAGCAATGCAGCAGCAACAATATAAACTGCACACGCTCCTGTAACTGTTCTGTGCCTTTGTGTGTGCGTGTTGGTGTGGGTGGGTGTGGGTGGGTGGGCACCGCTAAACTGTGACAAACATCGAGCTAATATTATATTGTGTGTGTGTGTTAAAAGTTACATAAATGCAATAAATAAGACGCCTAATTCGTGCAATTTACGTGGCAGGGTCAACCCGACGTATGAGTGATATACAAATGATCAACAAAGGAAGTATAACAATGCAATCAGAAGTGCTGGGAAAACAGTAGCTGTCATCAGCGTTACGACACCGATTGCAACGTCACACACACACACACACACACACACACACACACGATTTGAATGACTGTAACTGTAATCATAACTGTAACTATATTTGACACAGTAAATGTCCGTTTCCGATATCCTGTGCCCACAATGCAAATTGGTCTCCATCGCGTATACGCGTTGTTTTGCGAGACATGCATTGTGGGGCGAAATCAGCACTCTGAATCTGAATACCTGTTTTAGTTTATGCATATTTTTATATTTATAACTCTGCCATATCATATGCAAATTTACAGACGAGCTTGACTACAATAAACTGCCAGCGTTTGCGTTACGAAACGCGCCAAATGCGCATAAATACAAGCCATGTGTCTGTCATGCTTGACTAGAAGATACCAGATATATCCAGTTTAATCAGACATTGATGGAAATAACATTTTTTATTTAATACAATGCTCGAATTTCGAATAGTATTCCAATTGTTGTATTCAACCGCTAATATAAAAGGGCCCAATACAAATGTTATATGCATATATATATATATATATATATATATACTCTTTTGATGGTTTCCCTCCTCATTCCATATCGATGAGTAATATTTTATATAGAAGATTTTAAACAAATATTTTTCTTTAATTTTTAGCTCAAGTTTCATTAACATTAATAAAGTTGCTCTAATTATGGTTCTGATTTTTTTTCCAGCATTTTATAGCCATTTGTCCGACTGTGAAATGAACAATCTAAGTTTTATATTTGCAATTCTGAATGTTTTTTTTTTTTTTTTGATTTGTTGAGACGTTCATTATATGGAAGTCACACTGTATATGTACAGAGTAAAGTTAAAGTACAGTATTTGCCATAGAATTTTAACTTGAGGCAGCAAATAACATGTCACGACCAGTTGGAAACACTTAAAAGTCGACCAGCAAACAAATAAGTAGCTAATAAGGAATTATTATATAAGCATGGCGCAGCAAACAGCTGTATCTATTATTAGAGTATAAATTCTTACTCAATTCGTATTTGAAACTATGCAGTGCTATGAGATGTATATACAAAAAATGACAGTAAACAGCTTTTACGAGTATTATAACGTTATAGAGTATCACACGATATCAGGCCATATATATATCATGTCAGCTGTGCAAGCAAATACAAGTGCCCACCTCCTTCCCTCCTGCCCACCATTTCAGAGAAGGCGCCAGAGTCGAAAATAACATAACAGCTACCAGATATTCGTAGCTATAATGTACTCAACTTGTTTTTTTGCCCAATCTTAATTTTGTATGCATTGTAAATTAGGCGTATAAATCACAGCTACTTCCCTAATTCATATGTAAACATCTTTCATATTCAAAGCGAACAAAAATGGCTTAGAGGCAACACTTAACAGAATACTCCAAAAAATATAGCTAATGAAAAAGTTTCTTTTCGGCACTTCTGAAAGGATTCCAGGAATGTCCACTGATTGTTTCTATATAAGTTATATGTTCAATTTTTAAGATTTTTTAACCCGAATTTAAATTGAGTTTGATCATAATATTTTGGAAAACAAAATTTTTCAATCTAAAACTCATCTATCCATCGATAGATTTTGTTGGATGTTGTATCAAGATAGCTGCCAGCCTGCACATGACTAGTAATGCTGATCAAGAACATATATACCATATGGTGTCGAAGATGACATAGCAATATTGCAACACGCTAAGCCTGGGTCCAATATGATCTGATCAAATAAATAAAATGTTTAATTCAAAACAATTAAAATAAAAAATTAAAATTTATTCTAAATGCACTTACAAAAATGAAAAAAATATTTAAATTTTAATATCTTTTTTTACCGATACTTTTAACAATCTAAAATTGCTTCGACATTTCAGAACCTGCTCGAAAAGTGGTTAATTTTTTTTAGCTGTTCGATAAAATATTAAAAACGTATTTAAAAAAATGATCAGCAAATTCAAACTGACAACTAGAATAATTAGAATTCTGTGTATAACGATGACTTGCGTTTACAGTAAGTTTACAATATAAACATAAATATTTAAGATTGTTTGAGAATTTACAATATTTACGATTATCTAAGTACAGAACGCGTTAAGTTAAACAATTTTAAATAACTTACGCTGTAAGTTAGATTTTATGTGGCAGAAGCGCCACAATATTTTTTTCTACTACATAAATAGATAAGGCTTTAACTATTTGATCAAATAAGAAGTTATATTTAACTCCACTATCTTTGAAGGAAATAAGATAGCAACTACTTGTGGTACATAAGTAAATACGGTTTTTGAATTACAGCCTCATTTGGTAAATATTTATTTATTTTTTTTTTTTGTTTGAAACCCTGGAGTACATCTTTTATTTAACTAATCATCTGAAGTCTACAGAAATCTTGGCTGAAGAACTTGTTAATTTTGTATACTATAAAATACATATTGCTGGGAAATAATCGAAAGTTTTTATTTCCTTTAAGCTGAGTACAGGATATCAATTTGTACATCCTTGTTTCTAATGATCTTGAATCTTAGCCTATCGGGTATGTGGCAATATTACATATAAAGTTGGCATATTCGTATTAACTTAATGAACTCCAGTCATCTGACTCTTTATTGGCGACAGTGACTAGCACCCAAGGTAATCCAATGCCAATGGCGGCCAGATTCAACCCGAGTCGAGCCAACCACGTGAAACTTACCTAGATAATGTGTGGGTGTTTCTGTGGTTGTGGTTGTGGCTGTGCCAGGGAATCCGCAGAAAAGAATAAAATAATATAATGAGGGCCATAAATTCTCTGGGTGTTTGGGCATCACGCGCCACTGGATGAGAAATACATAAAAATGAGTTCATTTTGTTGAAATGGCGCTGACTTTGAGCCGTGGGTAAATATCTATGGGGAGCAGAGTGCTCCATTTCATTTCGTTGGGATTATAAATATATATATATATATAAATATATATATACATTGGCTGCAAATTACGCGACATTTATTTATGCAGCAATATGAGATATCTTGTTTATTTACATTTAATTTAGATATATATTTATGTACTCGTCCACGGTTTGAATACGTGCAAATAATAAAATAGGCTACCAACAATAAAATGTAGCATACGTAAACAGTGACAGTTAACTGTGTGTGTGTGTGTGTATGTGTGTGTGTTTATATTGGCGAGATCATATTAACTGTAAAGTACACCACCATACAGGTCTTAATATCACCGGCACTGAAGTGCACCACAGCCTTTAGTTCCCCGCTAACATGCCAATGTGGCATATTCCTCACTATCATCCGATTGGTCATATTTCTAAGACTGTACATTTTCTGAAAAATTAATAAAATGGTTAATCAAATCTTTTATCCGTTACATAAAAAAAGATATTTCACAATATTCCCGATCGAATGCCAAAAATGCTCTTCTTGTCTGATGATTCGAAAACTATTTTTAACTAACAATTAGCAGTTTTTTAAGTTTGCAATATACTGAAGAAATGATCAGTTTTTAGGCCATATTCAAAGGTTTAACCGATGGATATATAAACACATACTTACACCAACTTGTGGAGGACATTCTCGTTGTTCTTTGGGTACCTGAGAAATAAAATATTGATGAAAGGCCTCTCGGGGATCAGTCAGGGATTTGCAAAAATCGTCGCGTTTAAGGGCAACAGCTGTTGGCACCCATTCACCCCGATCCAAGTGATTGATTTCCACCTGCATTTGGATGGGTTCATTGGGTATTTGCCGTTTAACAATGATATCGCCATTAAAGTAGATTGTTTCGTAATCGTTGTCAAGGACAATCGTCAATCCGCTGGTGTCCACAAAATCGCTAATGGGTACATTGCCATTGTCTTCGTTGTTGGTGCAGGACTCGTCAATCATTCGGTCATCCATAACAATTCCATAGGTTGCCGACTGGACCAAAAAATATACATTTATTAGAGTTTTTTAGATTTGAGCTGCAACAGCAGACTCACCTCAGCACCATGCAACATCAGCAGCAGAGCAGCAGGCAGGAATTTAATAAAAGGTAGTCGCAACATTTGGACACTTTGGCAGACGCTGCTCGGTGGCAGCCAATTTATACTTGATGCGATGTGGGCGGCTAATTGGCTGGCAATTATGGCTTTGAATGCAACTTAATTTATCGCATCGCATCTATCGGCCTAATTGCCAAAAAACAAGTCAGCGTTATTAGCATTTAATTGTCACTGATTTTGAATTCGATATCAATTTGAAAAGCAAAACTTCCACAACAAATTTCATCGCCGTCGCCTTGTTTTGCACAAAAAAAAAAAATAGATGTCCCGCTCGGCATGCCAGCAGCGTAGACGTTAGCGAGGCCATCCTGTACGGAAGTCAGCTCAATGCAAAATGCATAAATATCATCGATTTGTATGTGTATCGATCGCTGACACGCCTCTGACGTGTGCGCCTGTGGGACAACAGGCCACCCCGCCTGACCTTGGGCCACAAAGAGGCCTGAGACACCATTGTGGGCCATGGCACACTACAGTTAAACGCAAAGCGATTCATTTTTGGAGCCAAACGCAAATAATGCGAGCCACACGCCCCGCCAGATTGTAGACTTTGCCATAAAAAGCGCGTGGCGAGCAGAGTTCAACTTAGTCAACATTTGCAGTTTATTTTCGGTCTGAATTTTGACATTTATGGCTTTTTATCACGAACAGCTTCTTTTGCAGTCAAATCTCATAAAAAAAACCCATTTCATAATTGTCTGTGTTTGGTTAGTGGCTCTTTCAATGCCAAAGTTCTTGAAACACTCTGCTGAATCATTTCCAAAATGGGACTTCACCTTTCTTAACTTTTCTTGATAATTTCAATTATTTAAAAAAATAAATTAAATATTATTTGTTATAAATTGACAAAAATGATTCACATTTTTTAATTAAATTTTCTTATCAACTTCAAATTTCCCATAGAATGTATATATTTAATAATGTACTTTTTTTTTCGATTAGACTAAATATATGAGTAGATCTGGCGATTTTCGTACTTCAAATTAGAAATTATCTCGACTAAGTTTCCTGTCACTCGATCGAATAAATTATAGCATTTAGGTTTTTATTCAATTTGATATCGTGTTGCGAAGGCAACTTAACTAAAATAGTTATTTTTGTCAATGCTTGCATTTATAAAGCACAATAAAATTACAGTAATTAGTCGCTTTGTTTATTAATAGTCATATAAATTAATATATATGTATATATATAATTTCTTGAGAAAATTTGTATACTTATAAGTGAAGTTTGTATAACATGTATATGGTATATATATATATATATATATAGAGTATATAAATGCTTTCCCCTTAAATCTGGCAGAGATTTTGCGAGAGGGCAAATTCATTTTATTTGATTCGAATGTTTACTTTATATTTATGCAAAACGTGGAATATAACATTTGTCCTGATTGGATCGAAAGAAACTATCTAAATTGAAGGATTCGATTAATATTCTGATAATTGTTTGATTTTGACAGATTATTTATAAGTACAAATGTGTAAATACAAAACATGAATTTAATGTGATATTAATTTAATTGCAAATACTTGTCGCAGATTATTCGAATTTCGTAGAAGTTAAAGAGCAATAAAATTTCGTATTTCGACCCGTTCACTATATGTATTCTGATCCATAAAAACAAAGAGTGCACATTACTAATTATATATAAAAAATATATATATGTATATGTATATATGTATATGTAACTATAATATTTGTCTAATATCTACAAAATAATGCACTTACAAACAGAGAGATATTGCGATAAATGTACATATAAAATACAGAACGATTTCAAGACAAAAACAAAAAAAAAAAAAACTACACAAAAATAATTATTATAAACCGTGTTTCACAAACATATAGCATACTTTTTGGATTGTATGATAATTAAATTAAAGTGATCTGATTAATATTGCGATTGATAATGTATGTTATATTCCCAATGCTAGTGAAGTGCAGGCAGAGTAAATTGGCAAATGAAAGTGTGCTCCATTCCTTAACCTAGGATAATCTCCCCCGGCGGCAGTGTGTTATCGCCATATAGACAATACCAAATGCTCGAGTACCAAATGGTGCGATCGTTCCACTCGCTGCCCGCCAACACGTGCCCAATGAAGGGGGCGTCCCGTGATCTGTGAAACAAAACGGAGACAAGTTAAGCATAAGGGGAAAATGGCCAAGTTAGGAAATATGCGTATACCTCATAATTTGCGTCTGGGTGCGCTCCACGAATGTGATGGCCCAGCTCCAGGGGAAGTCACGCTTGCGCTCACAGCCCAAATACGCTGTGGAGCTGTGCAAAAAGATTTCGCGGACAATCGTCGTTTTGTCGTTCTTATCCTTTTTGGAGACAACGATTTTGCCGTCGCGCAGCTCACATTGCAGCAATTTGAAGGATTTGGTGCGATTGTCAGCGAAGCGCAGCTCTTTGTAAGGCGTCACCGTTGCCAGATTCTTCACAGCCCGCTGCACCTCGCGCAGCATCTCAATGGGCCGCACCATGAGGTAGTTGTGCTTGCGATCCTCCTCCGGCCAGTAGGACCAGTTCAATATCACATCAAACACCTTAGCATCGTGATGCAGTGGACGTTCCAAGCTGTTGTTCAGTATAACCTCATACAGTGTCAGCTGGTGCGTCGGTCTCCGCATCTTCTTTGAGTACTCGCTGCACACCTCATACGCGGTCTTCGTCGGCGAAATGGTGGCATTCACCTGCACCTTCTCCTGCAATCATAGCGAGTTTAGATTAGGATTTGTTATTAGCCACGGCAATCGATGGTTCGCTAATTGACTCACCTCTGTGGTATTGTCAGGATTGGGATTTAGACTGATCCAGATCTTAATGTCACCCGATTTCTTTACGACATCAGTTAGTGTTTCGGCAGATGAATAGTATTTCTGCAGGCACAACAGCATCGCTTTCTCCTTTTTCTAAGGGGTAGCAATGGAGAAAGATATTAAATTGTTGAATCTAATATTTAAGTGTGGAAAATATAATATTTTACTTGACTTTAATTGTGTCTTTTTTGCTTGATTATTTGTAATAAATCTCAGTCGACAAATTCGACTCACGACAAGCCTACAAATTGAGAAATTTGTTTGCGAAAAACTTTAACATGTTTAAAATAATAATCTGAAACGGTTTTATCCGAAGATCGAAGGACAGTTAGACCATGATTGGCCCGTTGTGATGCCATATGGATATACACTTGGCTTAAAATAAAGTTCTAAGAATACATAAAAATATTCAAAGATTTCGTAAACCTGGCTGGTCTCATTTCCGCTATTAGGTTGAGAAGAGGCTTGCCAAGTTTGGAAATCAGTGCTGGCCAGAAGCAGAAGAAGTGTTTCGCAGATTCCACTTCTTTGCAGGGATGCCGACTAATCAATGTTCTGTTATGGAACGGATTACTATTTTTTTTTTGTATTTATGTTGGAGCATGTTTGGTATGCTTAGCGATCGCAGTTTGCATTTAGCCATTTGTCATTCGATTTGCTTAGCAATCCCGAACTGGTCAAAAGGCAATTGATGAGTTGCAGCAGCAGCTTCTGGTCAGGGCTTGCTTAAGGGACAATTACCATTTCATCGGTGCCGAAGGGAAACAGATTCTTATAGAGCACTATCAGATCGGTTAGGACATCGGCTTCCTTCTGAGAGTAGATGAGTTCGTCGCACTGTGAAAGAGATGCGATGTGGATAAGTAAATAGATGTGATAAGACGGATGAGTATATAATTTGTCACCTTTTTGGCTAGCAACGTTGGACCCCATAGAATGGTCAGATTCTGTATGCTCATTTTGTTCTTGGCCTGCTGTGAGCTGATGAACACCAAATGGCCGACAATGCGACGCAGTGTCTCGCACTCAATGGGGTTCAGGCGGGCGATCAGCTCCCTGTAGATGGGTATCTTCTTGCTGGCCACGGCCAGTTCGGTGACAAACACAAAGCTGTCGGTCAGCTTGCCCAGCAATCTTTCGGGCAGATCTCGCATGAAACGCTTGAGCACGTTGGCCACGTCGTGTTCATTATACTCGTTCCGTGTGATCTCCACGTTGAAGGCATCGGAACGAAAGGCGCTCATCAGCTTGTTCATGGAGTTCTCCGAACCCGACTTGCGATAAATACCCTCCGACATCGAGCCGTGTATATACACAAAATTGATGCACTTATCCACAATGACGGGCACATCGAAGCGCGTCAACTGCTGCTCCCCCAGCGAGAAGCCATTGTTGTGCGCCACCTCACGTATAATGTGACGCCAGATTTTGGTCTCGCGCGCCGAGGTCATTATCATGTAGACCGAATACGGCGGACAGTCGATCATCAGCATTGGGCCGTTCTCCACGTGCAGATTGTCAATGGATTCGTCGTTCTCCTTGAGAACTGCAAATGAAATTTGATTAATATTTGTTGTTTTGTAATTTTCAAAAACTTACCAATGCAACGCGCCTTGCGCAAATCCATTTTCTCCACGTTGCCATTCGACTCGCAGACAAAGATGAGGCGCCGCTGATTCTTGCGCAGCACCAGCCAAGTGCCGCTCCACTCAGAGGTGATCGAGTTCTGTGTTCGCAGTATACAAATAGATTAGGTAAATGGTGCAAAGGGCATTGTAGGAGTAGAGTGGACTCACCTTTAGATAGCACCAGCCGGCTCGATAGTAGTGGCAGGTGTATTTCACTGGCACAATGTTGGTGAGGCTCTCGAGGATCTTTTGCATCCAGAGGCTGCGCTCGGACTCTTTGCCAACGCCATAGAGATGGGCGACACGCTGCTGCTTCAGGTTGCCGTTGGCGTTGCTGGTCATCACGAGATTGGGATTGGAGGACATAGTGTCGCTGCCAGTGGCACTGCCATTCTTCGACTGCGACGTTGTCAATTCGAAGCAGTAGAAATGTGTGGCGCTATCGGTGACGCGAATATTACTGACGCACTGCAGCGTTGTGATGGCATCCAACGGTATTACCTCCTTGGGGGTCTTCATCTCCTGGTCGAGATACGTCTGGAATTGTCTGTCCCGCAGCACAGCCTTGCGGTTCTGCATCTCCTTCAGTATGTCCTCGACGACCCCAGATGGGAAGCGCACCAGCGGCCCCTCGTAGCGCACCAGCATCGGCGACAGACTCGGCCTGGGCACCATCTGCAACGCCACCTTCACATCCGTCTGTCGCTGGGCCGGGCCTCCCTTGAAGCTGGCCCGGCGCTTCATCACATCCATGTTGATCTTCACATTCGAGAGTGCGTTCATCGTTTGCCGAATGCGGGAACTCAGCGTATTTCGCGGCTCTGGGCTGGTCGCATTCGGCGAGCAGGCGGCCGAGGAGGTAGACGCAGCTGTCGACGGCGTTGTCATCACTTGTCCATCGACGCGAATGGCCTCCAAATAGGTGGGCGGACTGTCACCCTCAATGTGCGTCTTCTCGCCGACAAACCAATTGGTGCGTTTGCTTGACGGTGCCGCCAGATCAACAACAGCCGACGTCTGCTTCTCCCTCAGCTGACAGAGATAGGGCCGGGCTTGCAACTCAGTCGCATCCAGCTCCATCTTGGCATAAGTGCCATCCACCATATGATCCATGCTGTCGCCCAACAGCTGCTCATTCTGATGTAAAAATTGCAGCTGCTTTGGTTTTTCATTTTTTTTCTGGCTTGCGGCAGGTAATATGGAAGGGGAAGCGGCTGCTGATGCATCATTTCGGCCATCCTCCTCGGAGGTGCACATGCTGACATCGTCCTGTTCGCGCTTATTGGTGCCATAGGTGTCCTGCTCGAGTATGTGCTCCATCAGCAGCAGCACGTTACTCTTGCTGGGGGTAATGGGCGGCAGTATTGGGCTTTTCCCTATCGGATCAAACTCCTCAATCAGATCCGGCGGCGCCGGCGCTGGCCAACTGCCGCCAACGGCGCCATCATTGCTATCCAGCTCACTATCCTCACTGATGCAAGCCAGCTCCAGTTGGGGCGTCAACAGTTTGCTGCGACTGCTGCTGCTGGTGGCCATCTCGAAGAGTTTGCCATAGGTGGAGTCCTGATTGGCATAGACTGGCTCAGGCGAGGAACTGGTCTCGCATTCAGCTTCGGCATCAGCGTCCGCCTCGGAATCGGCAACGGGTTCGGATTCAGATTCGGCTGCCTTGCTATAGAAGCGCCAAGAGTCGCTGCGCTCGGGTTTGGGTGCACGCGCCTCCTCAACGGCATTGCTGGCCGAGATGAGCAGCGATTTCTCAATCTCCGCTGCATCTGCCACCCGATTGAGTTCGTGCAGTTCCGCGGAGTCCACCTGTGGTCGACGCAGCTCAATGTTTTCGTAGTGCTTGCGTCGCTTGTGACGCACCGGCGGCTGCACTGCAGCATTCGGCTGCTGTGATAGAAGCGGCGCCGGAAAGCTGGGCATGGGTTGCTCCTCGCCCGTCGAATCACCGCTGCTCGACGGACGCTGCTGTACCAGCTGGGCCGCCTCCAGAGCCAGATTCTTGGCCAGCGGCAAGGGGGGCGTTGGGCGCGAACGCAGTGCCTCATCGTAGCTGGGCGGCTTGGCCTTGGCCTTCAGCTTGTGCTGCACTTTGAACTTGGGCACCTCGTACGCCTGTTCCGTGTGCGCACTGAGATCCGAGTGACCACCACCGGCGGCATTCCGATGCAGTGGACTGGTGAATTGTATCGTATTGAAGACATCCTTGTTGGGCATTGTGCGTCGTCGATCAAGCTCCATTTGCTCCAAGTCGGAAATGTTAACGCTGCCCGATGATTCCGGCGCCTTCTTGTTGTCCCGCCTGCCCAGTGAGCCAAACAATTTGCCGGCGTTCTTCAGCCGGTTGCTGGTGTCTGCGCCTAAATTGTTGATTACCTCAGTGGAGCTCTTCAGTTGCTTGTCCAGACGCTTCCTGGCGCCCTTGGCCTTGTGCGCGACTCGCTCGCCGATCGCTTCGCCGAGTAGCTTCGAGGTGTTGCCCAGCGAGCGGATTAGGTTTCTGTGAGAGATTCAGATTGATTCACTTGAAATTTAACTAGAATGACTCACAAACGGCACCACACCGCCCAAACTGAAATGTGGTTAGTAGAGTAGATTGAAACACCACAAATAAACAGTTATATATATATATATATATATAGACATATATATATTTGTATGTTGTTGTCAGTCGAGCTGCCAGGCGAAAACTAATCTCAACTCCTGCGCCAACTAAACCAAACGAAACGAGTGGAAACGGAACAAAATTGGAACCCAGCTCAGCACATATCATTTGTCATTGATCTTGAAATGGCAGACGGCAGGCGACTATTTTTGGATACGGCCAACATTGCCGGTATTAATGCGTCGCCGGAAGTTGAAGTTCAGAGCCGAAAAGTGCACTAAAAATAGAGCGAGCATTGCGCCAGACATATCAGTGGCACCAACTAATTACGCACAACATACACGCACACACACACACACACACGCACACACACACACACACACACACACACACACCACTTATGGGGGCGACAACATCGGTTTGATATTTCCCCTCAACAGTTTCAGCTGTTGTCTCCATTCAACTCAAACCAAATAATAACGAAAATCTTTTTGAATCCGAGAACAGAAAAAGTCAAAGTTTTGAAATAAATACTAAAAAAAAATATATATATTTGAAATTAACATTAAACCAGAGCAAAGAGAAATATAATATCGAAATTAAGCAATAAATGCAAACCGAATCCAACAATAACAAAATGGAATAAATTGATTAATTATCATTCAAATTAATGTGCAATATTTAAATAAAAAAATTTAATTTAAAAATTTAAAGTAATCTGGTTAATCTACTTGATTTGGAGTTGTTTTAAGGTTTATGTTAGTCAAATTTAAAACATGCTTCAAGTGTCGAAATCATTTCAAATAAATCGAATATTCGTTTAACAATTACAACAGCTACAAAAAACTATTAACAAAATAGTAAAAATGAAATTTAAATTTATTACTTAGATGTTTAATGAGGCCAAATTACTTGATGATATTCGAATGTTGCCACAACTTCAGTTGAAAGGCATTCTGAACCCAAAACTGACTCTGGGATTCCTTGGGCATTCCAAAAATTTCTACTGTTTAATTTATACACAAGTCCATAAAAATGCTGATTGATGGTTTCTACAGTGTTAATCATTGCACCCACTTGGATCCACTTGGATTAGTTGTCAACAAATACAAAATAATAAATCAAATTTAAATTCAAATTAAAATACCATAAAAATACGGGGAAATGAATGACAGTGCACTATATATATATATATATATATATATATACTATATATATATATGATAAGCAACATGTCATTGGGAAGATTGTAAAAATACACCAAGGATTCGAAAAAGATAAGATAAGAGCAAGTTTTGAACAAATTGATTGGTAGCGAAAATAAAGATTACTTGTCATCGTCGTCATAGGTCGAGGATAGCTCCGCCCGATAACACAAGGCGGCGCCTTCCGCCCCCGTTTCCGTTTCAGAATCAGACTCAAGCTCATCTTGACCACGTGCCCGACGAACATCATCCACTTGCTCGCCCTCGTCTACGTACCCAGGTGACGCCGACTTGTATTTGCTGCTATGCGAGCTATCGCTGCAGTCGAGCGATACATTTGAGGTGTAACCGAAATCGTCATCCGGCAGACCATTGGCGCCGATGCCGACGCCACCGCCGCCGATGCTCGTTGTGGAGACCTCGCTGGAGATGGAACAGCGATTGAGTCGTCGCCGTTCCAGATGAGTGTTTAGCGGCTTGACCCCTTGTGGCAACAGGGGCGCTGCACGCAGACCATGACTGGGCGAGTGTTGCTGCTCCTCCTGCTCCGGCAACAGCTCGGCGCATGCTCGCTGCCTGGGCGCCGGCATGGGCGTGGCATAAACTGGCTCGTTGCTGCACACATTCTCATTCGCATCGGGGCCATATATCGGCTGCTCCACAGTATTCTGATCCTGCAGTATCAGTTTGCCATGGCTACTCGACGCCAGTTGCTTTTCCGCACAGCTCCCATGCAGATTCGCCGCTTCGATAATTTGCTTTTTGTTCGTGTTGTTGTTGTTGTTGTTTTTATTTATGTTGTGGATCTTGTTGTTGTTGTTGCTTTGGTTGTTCTGTGCGTGTTGAGGAATGTTCAGGGAGTTGATGTTGCTGGAAGTGGAACTGCTGCACACATTGATCTCAACATTTTCGTAGTTGGCAGACCGCGACTCCGGGTAGAGGCGACGGGGCGCCGGCACGGGTCGTGTCTTTGTGACGCCCGCCTGTTCCATGACTAAAGACCACTGAAAGCAGACCAGAGAGCGAGAAGAGTTTCGCATAAGCATGAAAATGTATATACACAAAACCAGCATAAAATATATATATATATATACAAAAGGTATAGACCAAATATCAATCGATTTCACCGATGAAGAAATAATTCTTTTTATAATTATTTACAAGCCTCAACCCAAGTTTTCTTATATTTATTATATTATATAATTACATCTAAGTATGTACAGATGTTGTATACACATGGAGGAGATGAAAGGATTAAGAACATTTAAAACATTTTTTTTAAAGGAGTTTAACGACTTTTTATTAGGGTCTATCTATAAGGGATTGTCGCTTTTATTGGGGTTTTTTCTTTTTATTGTTCTTTACCTGTAATTGGGAGATTCCCTAGACCATATGGGAGAAGGGTACGTGTTTGGGTGGGTTCAAAAGTCAAGGACAGGCAAGAGATTTGGGTTGTGGACAAGTAACGCTACCTGTTGCATATGTTGCAGGCATATATAAGTGAGTTCTAATCGACAGTAGTGGCACAGTTAACGCCAGCAACGCAGTGTAGCAACAAGAACATGCAACGAATCACAAATCTTAAGCACAATTTGTGGGAGCTTCTTTACTGCCTGCTGCTACAGTTCTTTGGCCCAATCTGCTGCACAACGCAGCAGACAAAGATGCCACCAGTGAGCGGGAACAAGCAACAGCATCAGCAGGAGGTACATCGCCCACTTACACAGCGGCATGCCACAGACACGACCTATGACAAAGTGGAGCTGCTGCATCGGATGCTCGTCGCACAGCAGCTGCAGCAACTGGAACAGCGACGTCTGCTGCGACTCGCATTGGAGCGGAGCGAGGCGATCCCAGTTCCCGTTTGACTTGATCAATTATAGGCGTTTATCTCTTGAGTAGTCTTAGTTTAAGTTTTGCATATTTAAGTGCAAATTATCATAGAAAGAAATCTGACAAAGTGAACAATAAAACTGAACAATTATTTAAAACACGACAATTTAATGTGCTCTTCTTGAAGAATGATAAATAAATGAAGGAAGGAATAATTTGGACAAGCTTATCGTGTAGAATGTGGAATATATATAAATATATATACAAATCGACATACTCTACTTAAGCTTAAAAAAAAAAAAGAGGCAAAGCGAAAAATACAAACTGGGCGAAAATGCCAGAGACGTGTTTCCTCTTTGGCCAATTACTTAAACGACAATCGCCGGCGATGTATAGAAAGATAGACAGATAGATAGATATATATATAAAGATATATACATATATAAAGATAGGCATCATTAATTGCCCATTTGGCTTTCACTTTCTGCTTTGATCGTTTACAAACTTTGTTCTTCATCTGTGTCCGGTTGCAGCACAGTAAAAATAAAAGTCTTTAATAATGCCACTAAAACTTGACCAATTCACAAAGAAAGCTAACTTCCAATGGCCATTCAAGCTGCACGCACATATATATTCCTATATATATATATATAATTATATATATGCTCAGTTTGTATACAATCGAACACAAAGCAACACTCACAGCAAGATATTCTTTGACCTGAATTCAAAGAAAGTCGCACAATTGCTCTTGCTCATTGGCCAGGTGCATCCATTGCTAAATATATATATATATATATTTATAAGTCTCAAGTCAAAGTATTTTTATACTGAATATCATATCAATTGTGCAGAATAAAGAAGTAAAACGACAATTTCGAAAACGCAGCAAAATATAAGTTGAATTTCTTTTTAAAGATATAAAATTAGTTTGTATTTCTTCAAAAAAAAAAAAAAAACATACAAATTAAGCTAAAACCTAAAACTAAAACTAAGAAACTATAAATTAATAGCCTTATTCTACTATTAACATTTCTTACACACTCGAAAATTTAAATTATTAATCAAAGTTCGAATTAACGTTATAAAAATGCTATGGCAATCTCAATTTTACAAAGAGTAAAAGTTTCAACTATGTTTTAACAATAATATTAAGAAAATAATTTAAGGATTAGCAAAATTCGAAAACAACAAATCAACAAAGACATAAAGAAACATAAAATATTAAAAAATCATAATCAAAATAGACTCCAAATGGAATCGCGAAATGTTGAGTATATATTGCAGATTTCAGCTATAAGGTACAAAAGATATATCGGCCGATACGATAACGAACACTATATTTTATGCGTTAAGCTATAAATCCATATAGATTACATTTACTGATAATGTAACTGATAAACCAGCACTTTTAACTATTTTATATGAGTGTACAGAGTCTATCCAGTTATCCAGTTGAGGAATATAATTAAGTTTACTGATTTAGGTATTCGAGTTGTACACAGTCCACAGATGCCTTAGGACTGTGATCCCCCGGAACCTGGCCATTTGGACATTTGGTGGAATTTGGGATGGATATGGTTCATGTTGTGGATGTTGCTTGTTGCTTGTTGCTTAAGTGCCCAGCACTTTAAATGAAAGTTGTGCTGGGCAGCTGCAGCTGGCTCAATCATTTTGTTTACAATGTTAATGAACTTGTTGTTGTTGTTGTTGTTGTTGTTGTTGCTGTTGTTATTATTAATGTTGTTGCTGCTTTCCGCAACAACTTGAATAAATGGATGAATGAACTTGCATATGACAGTGCGTCTGATGCATCTGTTGCATGACCGAATCATGGACACACATGCGAGAGATAGAGACACGGGGAGAGTGCGAGAGAGTGGGAGAGAGAGAGTCCATCACCATCACCATCCACAACGACGCAAATCAAATTCTAATTGGGCTACATCATGTGAAGCATTTTCTTGGAACAGCAACTCATCTGGCTTCCCTCTACCTCCTTACCTCTACCCACTCACCACTCCACTCCCACTCGACTTAATATTGTCGACTTGGTGATTAATCGGAAAGCTGCTTGAAGCAATTGTTTCACGTCTAAATTAATCAATGGGTACAATTATAGTTCACATTTAGGGCATATCGAACGGAAAATCATATATATACATATACCTATATATAGGTTATTGTGTAAATGTGGTTGATTTTAAGGCATGAATGGGCAGCTCGTTAAATCCATTAACCATTAGATAAAAAAATTAAAATTTAACAATAGAAAAAAGTATAAAAAAAAGAAGACGAAAGAAACTAGTTGCCAAGTAGTTCAAGTTCACAGTAAATTTGATAAACATGAAAATATATATATTACTGTACATATAATAAGACAACAATTTATGACAACAAATATATATATTGTCTTATCTTGTAGTTATCGCAAAACCGTTTCAAAGTTGTTTGAGTTGCAGATGACAAAATTAGATGTTTTGTGTATTTTGCTGCTCTTCAAAGATGTGAGTTCATTTCTAAAACTATATTATATACATATATATATATATATATATATATATATATATATATATATAACAATATATCTTGTACTTAAACAAATTGTAAAGTGTGTGTGCTGGCATAAGAAATATAGGTTTTTTAAATAAGTCATTTAAAGTTATACAATACATTTGATATATTATACATATATAGGTATAAAAATATATATTTTTGTATATATATATGGGTCAGCTATATATACGGTAACAGCGATAACGAATTGAAAATCCAAGCGCAGCTCTGAGCATTCCATAAACCAGGCGAACAGAGGCAAATCTGTGACTGCTTTCGAGTGAGTTATTAGTTGTTTATAAATAAACAAATGCTGACAGACCACTTCCAAGAATATGCAATTATTCAAAAGAAGCGACTCAAAAAAACTTCGTCGATAATAAAAAAAAAAATTAAAAACATAAGCGTTATATTTATGACTTAAAGATTCTTAATAATAATAATCTTAATAGTAAATGTATTTCTCATTTAGGAAAAGAAATTTGAATTGAATAGACAAATCTATTTTTGGCGAATGTACATTTCTATTTCTATAACTATGTCATGATCTGCCCAATATATATATATATATATTATATATAAATATTTATATTTGACATAGTTCAGTGATAGTGAATTTGTTAGCTAAATGAGCAGCTTTTTTTTCTTTCTAGTTATCGACAAAGTTAACTGGACTAAAGCACAGAAAGAAAATGTACACTTTGATTGGAGTGGAGGAAAGTAAGTGAATGATTCACTTCCCCTTTAACGAGTACATTCGATAGCTTTTGTTTGCAGCGAATTTGTTCTTGTTGCTGTTTGGCTTTGATTTGTTGTTACAAGTGTGAATCACATAATGGTATGTATGCAAAATATACGAATATATGTATATATGAGTCTATTTATACTTAAAAAGATTATCTGGCTGAGTGTCCAGCAAAAGACGCTGATGCCGCAAGAGTTCGAGTTTCATTATGAGCAATCCCAAATCCATATGACTGTGAATGTGGCAAGTGAGTGTGTATGTGCTGACTATGCAGAGTACTTAAATGTCAACGCATGAAGAAATTACCACAGAACAGCAGCACAACTCTATTGCAATTCAGAGCACAAATGTATAAACATAAACAACAACAAAAAAAAACATATACATATATATGTATTTCAATTCGAAAGCTGATCAATAGATTTCTAATTTGTTTTACAAATAACAAATCAAAACTTATATTGATTTATTTATTTGTAGTCGATAGAAAACCTTTTTTCGCTATAAATAAATAAACTCTTCGCGATGAAACTAACCAAGTTTTAAAGATAACATTTTGATCTTCTCAATATTTTCACCTGATTGTGACGCGCCTGCGCAGGAACAACAACAACAACAAAACAGTATTTTAATGCAGCAAGCAAAACGTGAAAAGACTATTGGAAAAGAGTCAATGCGAAATAGTGGAGAGAGCGGGTGAGAGAGAAACCGTGAGAGGGGGAGAGACAGAGTGAGGGGTTAAGGGGGCGCAGGCGTTGCTTGATTAGCTGACAGACAAAGAATTACAAAGTTGATTTGTAGCTAAATGCGCATGTGTGTGTGTGTGTGCATGCATGCATATAAATGCACACACTCATACGCAGCCAGACAGATAGTGTCTCTGTATGAGTGTCCGCACGCTGTGCATTTGAAGGCAACGTGTTTGCTGCGAATGGTGACCCATCTATCTGGTTTTTTTTGGGCTTGTCAGCCAGTCGGCCAGTTATTGTTGTTTTTGTTCTTTATCTTCTTCTTGTCTGCAATTGTACCTTGTTCTTTTGTGTGAGCGACAAGTTGAAAAGTGGAGTGAGTATAAAAAAATGACAACTTTTCAGTGTGCTTTTGTATTTACCTTGTAAGCTAAATTGAGAGCTGGTCAGTGAAAAATGTCGTTCCGACTTTATAGAAAAATGTTTTTGATTTTTTTCCTCTCATCTTTTTAAATGGAGTAAGTTATAGGGTATATGCAAGTCAAGCATCGCTATAAAGTTAAACTTGAAGTTCAGCTTTGTTGGTGTATTGAGCTTTTGAATCTTCAGTTAGTTGAATTATTGTCGCGATTGATTCACTAAAAACAAAAGCGAAGCAAAATATTTATTATGTACCGTTTTGATAAACGATTAGTGACAATCGATTATGGCTAGAGGAAAAATTGCCATAAAAATAAACAAGCGCACACGCACGCACACAAACACACACACATATATATTAATGTGTGTCAGTGGCATCAAATTTAATTTGTTTATAATTGTCTCAAATTGCCAAACAATTAAAAGCGTTAGAAACAAACAAATTGTCGTGCTCAACGAAAACAAACAAGAACCAAAATGCGAATGCGAATTGGGTCCCACGGTCAAAGCGTGTCCCATTTTGCGGCAGCAGGTGGACAGTGTGCATCCAATAAATAAACATATCCAACCGCATACATTCATACGCATAATGAATCTGAGGAACAGAGAGAGATAGAGAGCGATAACGGGTTTAAATTTAAGTTTGACTTCTACTTTCTCTCACGCTCTCTAGCTCTGCCTCTGTTCGATATTTGAATGATAAACAGTCGTAAGTTGAACATAACAACAACAATATTTTGTGCCAAAGCGATAATGTAATACAATATAACGCTTAAGACTGTATGCAACTGCGTGAATGCATGAATGCATTCATATATATGCTACAGAACCAACACACACATATACAATGCAACTCACAAGAGAGCAGATAAATGTTTGCTGCAATCGCTGTTAAGCAACTGTTAAGACTTAGATAATGGAAGATCGATCACATAACATAAAATCGGCATACACACATTCCTATATACATATGCATATATTAATGAAGTGAATTTTTAAGGCGTGTTTTTTTTTTCAAAAAGAAAATGCGGGCGCACGCCTAAATGTTAATAAGAGAGCCAGCGATAATGTGAGTGATTCCGCGACAGAGATGGATGGATGCATGTTTCTTTCTTCTCTCTTCTCCTCTTCTCTTGTTTTGTTATTATTTTCAACACGGATTTAAATGTTTTGTATACGTTAAGAAATTTATGTAAATTAACCCAACACCAAGAGATTTAAAAATAAAAAGAAGAACACACAACAAACTTTTACCTTTCGCTTTTGTCGCCGAACAGCTGTAAATTTCTATGCAATTATGCGAAATTTGTGTCGTTGGCCCACATAAAAAGCACACACACATACACAAACATAGACACAATAAAAAATAAAAAAGATTTAAATGCAGTGTTTGCACTATTTGGGCACATTTGTCGTTTGGAAGATGAATAAGAGGAATTTCAATTGACAATTGACGCTGTACTTAATGATTTATATATTTATATATATGAGCGTGCTAAACTGTTCCCCTCCCCCTTCTGTGTCGGTTTCGTTTAGTGTCACTCTGTTCAGTTTTTGCTTTTGCTTTTGGTTGACACAAATTATTTATTTATGATTTGCGGTGCCGAGTTGAATGATTCATTTCCATGTTTTTATCACAAGCAGCAGCAGTAACAGCACTAACAGCAACGCTAACAGCACTGTCACTAGCAGGTCGCCGATCTCGCACACAGATTGCCTGCGAAATGAGTCGCGACTCGCGAAACGCGATTGCAAACAGAATAGAAATGGAATGTTTCTCGTTTTGCTGACTGACCGGCAACAAAAACCACTAATGCTATTACGATAAACGATATTAACCACGCACGAATCTAACTTCAGCACTCGAAACAGTCACGGTAAGACCAAAATAAAGTGCCAAGCAACTTGTTGGCTGCTCATTTGGTATGTGTGTGTTTACATTTACAGATACGCTGTTCTCCCGTTGCGTGTCGAGTGTTAGAGTTGTTTTTTGTTTATGGAGACAGCGTATTATGTTAGATTGGCTCACTGTTGTCGCTAAAATGATCTGTTAGTGTCGTATTGTTGCTCAAAAAGAACTGTTATTTGACTGTTACAGCTTTACCGATCCGTACATGATTTTTAACTTACATTATTGAAAACAAGAATTTTATTTTACCATTATTATGAAAATTGTGTGGGTACAAAGAAGAAAATAATGTGAATATTTTTGGTTTTTTTTATACGAGCAAAATGTAGTTATCAAATTGCCCGCGTCACAGTTGCTGTCGACTCTTACTCAGCAATATAATTACCTTTTATCGATGATTAATCGATTAAAAATAAAAACTCATCGTTTAGTGTAGGTAGTTGGCAACGCGGACAGTGCTCAAATTTGGTACTCACGCTAAGTTGGCTGCGCCATCTGAGAGACAGTGCTGGAGTGACGTGAGGTGCGCGCTAAAGCTGTTCCCACTTGAAGTTGGCTGCGCACTAGCCAAGGCAATAACCACTATTTGCCGAGCGTTGCCTTATTACCAGTTCTCCCAGTGCTGCGCTTGTGTGTGTGTGTGTGGCACGCATTCAATGTGTGTATGTGTGGGCGTATGCAAACAACATCCACAGTTGCGATTGGCCAACGCCATTAGCTGCTGCGCACAAGCTCCACAAATGACGAAACCCGTTTGGCAACGCCCCCCAAAACCGTTATGTGCGTATGCCAACTGCTGCGACGCTTATGTTTCCCCCATTTTGTGTGTGTGAATGTGTGCGTGTGTGTGTGTGTGTGTGTGTTGGTTGGCTTGTTTGTTTGTTTGCTTGGGCTTCGTTTGTCGTATAAGTGATGAGTCAATTAACCCAACATTCCTCGAGGCCACATATTGCTTTAATTAAACAGACAAACAAAATTGCAACAAAAACACCAGCAACAACAACTGCAATACACTGCAAATTGCGGATGTTGTTGTTGTTGTTGTTGTTTTTGTCTATTTCTGACTTTTGTCGCTGCTGTTGTTGTTGTTGTTGTTGTTGTTTCGTTTGTGGGCATTAAATGAAAAACATAAACACTTCGACAAGTTAAATATGCAGGCATTCATATATATATATGTATATATATATGTATATATGTATATATGTATATATGTATATATGTATATATGTATATATGTATATATATATATATATGTATATATATATATATATATATGTGTGTGTGTGTGTGTATTGAATACGTTTACCAACACACACGCACACACTGATAAAGGCGCAACCTTGAAAGGCCAATAGCACAGCAAAAGTTGCGCTCTTAATTAAAATTTAATTATCTGTAATTAATAATGTAGTTTGAATGCGTTAATCTTTTTTCTCATCTTTATGCCAACTGCTTATATATTTTTTTTAACTGCTTTCATGTTATTAACAGTTGTGTGTGTGTGTGTGTGTGTTTCCCCAGCTGTGCATTTGCACTTCGCATGTGTTGCCTATTTTAAGGCGCATAATATTTAATTTTCTCTTAAATTATTTATATTTAAAGCACTGCGTTATTTTTTAGCCTAGTATTTAACTTTAATTAAGCAATATTTTTAAGTGTCTGCGAGAAATCTTTAATTATTGTAGAGCTACTCGCTTTAAAGTCTCTTTAAATATTTCCATTTTATTTTTAAAGTATTTTTAAATTCGGCAATATTAAATCAAGCGCAGATTTGGCATTATTTCAATATAAATGAATGAATAAACAATTAAAGAACTTCTTAAATAGAGTTTATTGTTTATAATATTAAATTGTTTATTGAATAGTTTTATAATGTAATTTGTGCTCATCTTAATTATTCTTATTGTTTTACTTAAAGTTTGTATTTTAATTTCTTTCTTTGATGTTAAAATGAAAATAAATCAATATAATATTTAATTATTTACTTGAGACAATTAAAAATTGTGTCTGAGCGCTAAAATAAAATAAAATCAAAACAGCTGCAAATAACTTTGTCATATCAAATTCAAATTATAAAGTAAGAAAATAAATAAATTTATATTTGCAAATAAATTTTGGTTGCAAATGCAAAACGAAAATGCAAACTTTAAAATATTTTACTGAGTGTTAAGCGTAGTTTAGACTAAAATTTAAACATTTTTATTATACTTTATTTGTACTTTATTGTACTTTAACAAATATACATTAATAATAATATATTATATCTTGAGGAGAGGCGTAAGAAAAGTTATCTATGATGAAATTGTTATCAAAGAGAAGCCGTAATAATGCAACGGATGATGACAGGACGATGACGACAAGGATGTATATAAGTATAAAGAGAATGATGATGACCATGAGGATGAAGATTAAACATTAAATATTGGACACTGGTGAGTTCATTATCGAGGGATCAGTGCTAAACACAAATGGAAACACAGGCGACGCAATTTGCCTGATGATTGTCAGACAATGGTAAAATGGGTAAATGTTAAATGGGAAATGCGAAATACAAAATGCAAAATGGCAAATACAAAATGAGAGATGAGTGACGAGAAATGAAAAATGCATGTCAACTTCAATGGATGCGAGTGAAAATGATAAACTTGAGGAAAAACGACCGCATGCAAATTGCAGCAACTGAAAGGAAAATGAGAATGAAACAAAGCAAAACAAAAACAAATAAAAACCAAAACAGTTGCGAACAAAACCGAATTTGGGATTTCGGTTGAGCTGAGGAGATGAGGATAAAAATAAAAATGCCAAATAGAATGGGAATCAGAATGGCAATGGAAATGCCAATGGAAATGCGAATGCGAATGCGAATGGAAATAGGAATGGGAATGAGAATGGGAAGGGGAAGGGGAATGAGGCTTACATTTGAAAATCGTCTGACAATGAACAAAAATGTGAACAATGACAGCAAACTGCAAACAAATTTTGCATGCAAAACGCAACAAACAAATGAAATCTAAGACAGAAAGAGCGAGAGTGCGAAAGAGATGGAGAGAGAGCAGAGAGCAGAGAGCGAGTTGGAGGCTGCAGGTGGTTTAATGAGCGTGAGCGGGACAGCTGCAGTTTTGGGCGCTCGACCAAAGGCAAAATCACTCAAAGGACTTCCACTTGAATGTTCTTGAAAACAATTGAAACTCAAATCAAAAGGAGAAAATGAAATGAAAAATAAAAAAATAAACAAACAGAAGCAAAAGCAGCAAAGCCAAAAGGATAGTTTAAGCCCAAAGAAGACCCAAAAATACAAATACGCAAAAAAGCAACTACACTTTTCATCATACAAAAAACAAACAGAAACAACAAGAAGAATGGATGCAGATCCTGGTAGCTGCTTCTGCGCCACGTTTGACACACTTTATCGACTTCTGACTTCTTTGCCGGCAGCTCCTCAGGCAATTTACCGAGCGCAATTTAGCGAGCCTTGCAAATTTGACGCTACACAATATAAATATATACTGCACACACACATACACACACACACACAACGCACACACTGCGTGTATGGATAAAAATGTCGGGTCGAGTGCACCTTTCAATTGTTGCAATGCAAACAGTCCTTTGAATAGATAGTTTCCCAACAATCAAATGTTGTTTGCCGAATTGCTGCCAACAATCAAATGTTGTTTGTCGAATTGCTACCGATATTTGATACAAATTGAAAGCGATGAGTTGGAAACGTCGAGTTGCAGCCTGCCGGGGGATCGATTGCGATCCCAATCGCTAATTGGCAGCGGAACTGCTCAAATATCGCAAACTGAGCTGAAGGCAAGAAATCAATTGGAGAAAAACGCCTTTTCAAATACAAAATAAATAGGAACAGCAATTGAGAAATGATAAAGCAAAAAAATATAATAATATGTAAAAAAAATAGTAAATGTAAAAATTTTTAAAGTAGATGATCAACATTAGTTATGCAAAACAGTAATAATAATTATTAAAAAAAATAAATATTATATCGTTCAATTCCAAGAGCTGTCTTTAATTATATAATATACATATGAAATATTTGACTAATGTTACCAAAATTAAATTTTAGATATTAATAAAACAATTTAGTTAGTGGCAAAGTTTATTTTGTTTTATGCTAAACAGATTTATTTGTGCACTCGAAATGAAAAATGTTTAAATACAATTAAATAAATAAAAACACAAAAATAACAATTCTCATCATTAATTTAAGAATCCTGTCAAGTTTTTATCTTTAGCTAATATTTTGTAAATTGAGCATTTTTCTGATAGCATAATTTTCACAGCTTATGCTTATTTTGTATGATATAGAAGATAATTAAATTATCGTTCATCCCTTAGATGAATATAAATGAAACCACTTATAAAAATGCTCAACTCTCGATTTAATGTGCGATTTATTTAAAAATATTAAGAATTAAGAATGTTGTTAGAGAGTTTTGTCGAAGATACATAATAATAATGCGATGCAAACGATATCCAAGTTTTATCAATAATAATATAAATAACAATAAATAAAATAATAAAAGCACACAAATTGAATTAAAGACGGTCAGATTATTAATGCCAATCAATACTATAAATATAAATATTATAAATCAAAAATATAAATAAATGGAAACTGTTCTTCAATAGAAATTAAACAGATTGAAAACTAGTTCTTAATAATTATGTTTAAATATACAAATTTGAAGAAATTTTAAATTGGGAAATGCTTTATTATTATTATTATTTGTGAAAGAAATATATCCTAAAATGGTTATTTTTCTTGACTGCTCTATTTCGGTTAAGCTGTTGTCCGATTTCGAGATAATAAATATGGGAATATGATACAGATAAATATGAAATAAGATAAGAAAAGTTAAAGAAAGCGAAAAAAAACTATAGATAATTTAAAATATTATTGAAATAACCATTTAGTTTTCAAAAAAACATATATTCTTAAAAGCAAAATGTGAATATTGACTAAAGAATTTTCGAATTCTTGAATTAGAAATCGCACATAAAGAATTAAAAACTGGAATTCTTGAATTATTTCATATGCTAAAAGTATTAAATTATTATTAATTATTAAAATTAGTTATTTGATAATTTTTAAATAGGAGTTTTAAGCTCAAATCAAGAAAGTGATTTTAAAATGCGAATTAAGAGGCCAAAGAAATATATATTTTAAACAGAAATCACGCAATTTACACAAAACTTATATGACACGTATATATAGTATATATGTATATATTTATATATATATATATATATAAGTGATTTTCGTGATTTCCGGTAAAAAATATTGCGGCCAAAATCATTTGGCACGCATGTGCGCGCGAGGCAGGAACTCATTTTCTATGGGCTAAGGAACACATAAATGTGTGTGTGTGTGTAGTTGACTCACACTCCATGAGCAGCACACACAATGCCTGCTTGGCCCTCAAACATAATGTTGTTGTTTTTTGCACGTTCCTCGCCGCCCGCGACGAATCGTCATTTCGGCGAGATTCGGAATGCGGTATCAAATTGGGAATCAGAATGGCAATGGAAATGGGAATGGGAATGGGACAACTTGAACGCAACTATTTTTTTTATGCCTGGA
The DNA here is from genome assembly GCA_035042345.1 of Drosophila fungiperda. Taxonomy (NCBI): domain Eukaryota; kingdom Metazoa; phylum Arthropoda; class Insecta; order Diptera; family Drosophilidae; genus Drosophila; species Drosophila fungiperda. The sequence continues at coordinate 5,563,234 of JAWNLM010000137.1, read as the reverse complement.
CGACTTCCTCTCTCCCGTTCCCCGTCCACTTTTTCTTTATTTTATTTTTTATGAGCAACTATAATTGTTTTGGCTAAGGACGTGAATGTGGCAGCGGCAAACTCGGACGAGACGACGACAGTCAGTCTGGCAGGGCGGCCATCATTTGGGATTAGTGTGCGTGAGTGTGTGTGTGTGCGTGAGTGTGTGTGTGTGTTGACCTTTGCATCTGCCAGAGGTCGTAACAGTCGCCAGGCACTAGGAGAAGGAGTCACAAGCAGAGGCAGCGGCAGAGTCAGCGTCCGAGTCTGTCGGAATAGTGGCAGTAGGAGCAGAGGGCAGGGGTCGGCATCCGCAAATGGCCCAGGAAGCCGTGCTCGTTATGGAGTCACGCTCATTGCTGCTCGTATATAAATTAAGATCCCTAAATGCTGACAGAGGGCACTAATTCAATGGCAATAAAACAGATATTAAACACACATCGAACTGGCTACCGACTGCCTGGCTGCATAGCAGGACAGTGGCAGTGGCGGAGACGGGGGTGGGGGGGTGCATGGGGCAGGGGCATGGGCAGGGGCATGAACAAAGGGGGACACCCCGTGAGCTCAAACCAACTCATGATTATGCTTATGATTATGTTCATCATCATCATTATCATCATCATCATCATCATGTAGATTTGAGGCTGCTATGCATTAATGAATCAAATGCACATAAAAAAAAAATGCATTTTTTTATGTGTTGTATTTTTGGATTTTTTTTTTCTTCTTCGTTTTTTTTTTTATGAAAGAGAAGAAAATGTTGAAAGAAATCGTAGGGAAACAGCGAAAGTTCATCGTTGTTAATGTTGTTGTTGTTGTTGCCACTCCCCGCGCTGCATCACTAATTCATTTTTCTAATTTCCACATTTCTCAGATAACAACGGTCCATGTTCATGTCCAGCAGCGGGTGGATGGGGCATATTTGGGCAACCAATTCATTTTCAGATATAATTTATGTGCGGCTGTCAACTGGAACAATTGCGCGACTGCAACTGGTCTTCAAATGCGTCTCTGCCTCTGCCTCTGCTTATGTCTCTGCCTCTGCTTCTGCCTCTGCTTTTGCCTCTGTCAAAGGTCAGTCACACCCGGGGTCAGTTGCTCAGGTGTAGGCCGTTTTGGTCGCAATCTAAATTAACAATTACCAACCAATTATTGGTCACAACAATGCGACAGGAAGCCGCTCAGCATTTGTCGCATTGTCTCCGTGCCCCGTACAAATCATCTGGGCATCTGTGCAACAGTCTTACCTATGTTCCCCAGTTCCCTATTCCGGTACAACAAATCCGGCAATTGCAGCCACTGTGCGGTTTCTGATAGACACTTGCCGCAGCAACTTGTCCTCATTCATTCAGTGACTCAACTGACCGGATATGACCAAGATGACGTCCAAAACAGATTCATAGAGAGCTGGAGAGAGAGCGAAAAGAGTGTTTTTTTTTGGAGGTGGTCCCAATTCGGTGGCAACATCATTTGCCGTTGCAATTGTGCAATTTAGTTCCTGTTTCCTCTTCATTTCAATGAATTCTCTTCCTTTTTTTTTTGTATTATTTATTGACAGCGAAATTTAATGATATAAAATAAAGAATGGCGAAGATTTTATGCTCTTCACATCTGAAAGTGGGTTTTTTTTTTAGAGAGATCTATAAAATCAGAGACAACTTTTTCAATTTATTGTAAATTTATTATGCGCTCTGCAGGAACACTCGAAAAATTATGTATTAAATATTCCCTATAATTTATATATTAATTGGATATCAAAGATCTGGTATAACTGGCTATATATATTTTTCAGTTTACAGTTTAAGTCAGAGCAAATCAATGTCAGTTTAAAGAATCTATTCATTTCAAATACTCAACTGCAACATTTTGCATTAATTATTCATTTGTAATTTATTATTATTTATTATTTCGTTATTAGCTGGAAATCTGCTTAAAGATCACATTTTCTAGCAGCTCGGAAAAATGTACATGTCAAAAAAACTCAAGTTCATCAGCTTTAAATGTATAATTAATATATGATTATTATTAATTTAATGATATTTAATTATTATAACACCAAGTTCTGGTTTAAGTTGACTTTTGATTAGCCAGCAAAAAATAAAATAAAGCAGCATAAATTAATTGTTAAAAATATTTCATTTAACATAATAATATATTATTTATTTATTAGATTGACATTTTGTGTGCATAAATTTATTGTATTTATATTAATAAAAACATTTCTTTTAACTGCTTTTAAGCATTATAACTGTATAAATATCGTTTAATAATTGTCTTGTTAATATGATATATAATTCAAAGCGGCAATTTGAGCAAAAATTTACAATTGTCTCAATTACAATTACAAATCCCAAGAAACGCGAGTGGATTACATTAAAGGACGACGAGAGGTGCACTTAATTCATGGAGTGATTCCTGAGCCCAAAAAGAAGCTAAAATGTTTTTTCAATGATTGCTCGATGGGGCGTCTCCTCGATAGAAAGTTCCATGTTGAGTGCTGTTAGCCTTTTGTAATCCGCTGCGATGCAGATATTAACTGAAATCGTTTAACAAATCGTTGACATCGTTGGACGGCACATCAAATTTTCCCATAACACGGCAAATCAATCAAACGATTGGAAAAGTGGCCCCAAAACAACAAGCAACAAGCAATACTAACAAGAAGAAGAAGAAGAAGAACAGCAACAACAACAACAACAACAACAGGGACCACCCTGTGAGACGCCCTGTGACTCCTGGCTAGAACTGCGCTTGTGGTTAGTGGAGTTTTTTTTTGTTTTTTCTCTTTTGGCTTTTGGGGGTAGAAGACAACGACAAGCTGCAGCCGGTTCCTAGCACCGGTCAGTCTGCAAGTGGTGCACTGCAAAAAAAAAAAACAAGTCAAGAATTTTCTATTAAAGTTTGGCTAATTTTATAGACTAGTTCAAATTAAATATTTGATTTGCAGTCAACTCAAATAAAAGAAATGAATTTAAATAAGCAATTCAAAGTTGCCTTTCAACTCACTTGTTTCTCGCAGTGCAGTTGAGGTCTGTGTCGCAGTTGCCATTGGTAGGGGCTTAGCAAAAGAGCGAGTGGGGCATGGAGCTGGGTGGTTGGGGTGCTGCCGTTTTGGGATGCACGCTGTGCCGCTTATTAATGACACACAATTTTTGTATCATTTACGGGTCACAATAATATGTTGTGCGGCTGCAGACCTCTTCCGATCTGTTCTGCTCTGCTTCTTCTGCTTCTCGTTGTTGTTGTTTTTTTTTGACTCTTGGCGTTGCACAGAAGCGCATTCTTAAGCTCTGCCACAGCTGCTGCTGCGGCGTTGCTGGACATTGAGCAGCCTCGATAATTTATTATGCGAGAAATCTTATTCACGTGACTTATTTGCTTCTGAATGCCAAGCGACGCGTCGACGAAACGATCGCTGAGCCACACAAGAACAACATGGAGGCCCCCAAATCTTTGGGCTTAGGCCGAGCCCCAGTCACAGACCCAGCACCAACACCAGCACCAGAAGCAAACTCAGACGCATTTGCAGCTTTCGGTTTTTGGGCTCAACCAGTCGGCCAGTTGGCCAGTTGAACTGTTGACCAGTTGGGCACTTGGCCTAATGACTCATACAAAGATAGAGAAAGAGAGCACGAGATGAGACAGAGAGAGACAGTAACAGATAGAGAGAGGGAGACAGACAGATAGATAGAGAGAGAGAGAGCAACATCTGGCGGTGCCTTGATGTGGATCCCAACTCAACTCAACTCAAATCCAAGCAATACAAATACAAAGCAGAAAACACAAACAGCGAATGAAAGCATCTCAGCAGCTCCAACAATTCATTTGAATACCCTTTCCAAGTTGGAGCTTATTGCATTTCAAATGGCATTCTCAGAATTTGTTTTAATTATCCAACTGCTTACAAAAACTACATTTAAATTCTCATTTTTAATTTAATGTTTTAAATAAAAATACTTTAAAAAAAATAACAATTTAATTTTACATATTGTTACATTATTTTTTAGTAATAAAAAATGTTAATTATAAAATGGACACATTTATATTTAAAAATTTTGGTTTATTTTTTATTAAATTTGCATTCACTGAATTTGTTTTAATTGTCTAACTGTTAACTGAAACTACATTTAAATTCTTATTTTTATTTTAATGTTCTCAATAAAAATACAATACACATTTATATTTCAAAGTTTTGGTTTATTTTTCATTAAGCAATCATTTTTTTTTTTTAACTCGTTTGGCAAAATACAATTTATTAATGTATGATTTTAAAATTAGAAGTTGTTTGTTGAAGAACTGCGGATTTTTCGAATTAGAAAATATGAGTGGAAAAGTGTAGCAAAAAATCAACTTGAGAGCTTAATTTATTTAATGATAGTTAATTTCTTTGCTTAATTTAATTGTGGAATTTTTTTTTAAATATATATTTAAGTTTAGGGTATGTTGGTGTTCGTTGTGAGTCGATTTGGTGTTTTGTATTTTAGTTATCGCTTTTGCTTTGCTTTGCTTTACTTTAATTTATTTTCATTTGTGCCGTGTGCGAGTTTTATGCTCATTTTTGTCGAAGACATTTAATGATCGCATATAATTTGAGAATGCGAACTGTGAGCTGTGAATGCGTGTCCGTGTCCGAGTCCGTGTCCCTGGATCTCCACCAGTTCCCCCCCCACACACACCTTTCCCCACCGCACACACCGCCACTGCCCTTTGCAACGTTTTGCGTCATCGTCCGTGTCGTTGCTGCAGTTGCTCATAATTTTATGGGAGCTGCTTTGGAGCCCATTCAAAATACACTGGCAAAATTTATGCACATTCCTGCCGCCTGTCGCCTGCTGCCTGCCGTTGTTGCTGCTGTTATTATTGGTGTTTGTGTTGTTGTTGTTGGTGTTGCCGTGTGACAACAACAAAGCCAATTTGCATACCAAAAGGTGCAAGGACAGCAGGCAGCAACAGCAACACTAAAAAGGAGCCGCTTTCGCTGTTGGAGCTCTTAACAAATTTGTTCAGCCAAACACGCCCAAAACACAGCGCTGGCCGAGATCCCTAAGATCCCCAGTTGGACGAGCCGGCCGCCTCCATCTAATTACGGGCGCGTGCAAGGGTCTCAAGATTTTGATATTGGTTTTGGTTTTGGTTTTGGTTTCGGTTTTTTGGGTTTGGGTTTTTGTGTGTCGGGGTTTTGGGTTGTCTGTCGTGTTGCCTCGATCTGTTTCGATACGCTTCTGGTTTTTGGTTTCTTTTCACTCCGCTGCGGTGACAACATGAAAGGCGCAACATCTGAAAGCCAATGCCGCAAAACAGACAGCAGGCAACTGACTGCCAACTGGTAACTGGCCAACAACAACAACAACAACAACAATAACAATAACAACAAAAGCAATAGCAACATCAATGCACTGGTCAACGCTGGGTCAATCAGGCAGCACAGGTTACAACTTACAAGGTGTGGCAGATAGCAGTCTCCTCGTCCAACAAGGGCACACAAGATGTGCTGCATCAATATGTGCTGCAAGTGCTGCCCAATCACAGATTCAAATCTAAATCAGTACAATGCACAGAAGCTGCACCATTAAACAGTTAATGAAAATCCGTTGGTTATTGAAAATCATTGATACATTGATTTATTGATGCATTGATGCAGTGCCTCCTTGGAAATGAATTACGTTAAAGTTGAAACTATTTTAAAGATTAATCAATGGGAATTAATATGAATAGAAATGGCAAACATCAAAGATATCTTTAAGCAAAATGTGATTTTATTTAATAATTATTAGAAGAACTTTTAGTTTTTTTTATGCAATTTAGTTGAATTTAATTGATTAAAGTTGACTAAAGTTGAAACTATTTTAATGATGAATCAATGGGAATTAATATGAACAAAAATGGCAAACATCAAAGATATCTGTAAGCAAAATGTGATTTAATTTAATAATTATAATAGTATTTTATTCTATTTTATCATTGATTAAACTACAAACTGACTAAATCTGTAAACAGAAAATTAGCAATCGGAATAAATAAATATAAATAACTTAAATATATTATTTGTGTAAATTGTCAAATGTTAAATAAAAATGACTTTGACGTTGAAAGGGTTTCTTTTTGATGTCTTCGCAATGACAGTTTGCATCAGTTTGATCTTTGACCTTTGAGGTGCTGAAACTATGCAAAGGCGTTGCATAGTTGCAACCGACTCGCACAACACATGCAACACCATCAATTGCCATCATATTGGGTTTCCCATTGTCTCTCCGAAATTCGCAAATTCGTTCGACACCCCCCCAAAAAGAGAGCTATAAAATTGGCAGCAACTGGCAGCTGTGTGGATTCAATTGAAGCATTTTTGAACAATTGAACAAATCGACAGCAAATCAGCTACGAATTTAGCTGTTGAAATATGAAACATACATATATATATAGGTGCATACATATATGTATGTGCTTATGAATTGAAAGGGCCAATGCACAATTCATCTCAATATGCCAATGTTGCTTTCAACGGGCGCATTGTTTGGACATCAAACCCAGAGCCGGGTGCTCTAAGTAGCCTGAGAGAGCAACACCAATGGAGTCGGAGACGTAGACGTAGACGGACAACATAGTATGAGAATCAGAGGTAGACAGTCCGTCGCCGTACTCACTGAGCAGACAGAGAATGAGAACCAGAACGCGGACCGAGACTGAGACCGAGACCCAATTTCAATTCCAAGTTGTTGCAGCTAAAAAGAAGGATTATCCCGGCAATGATCAATATTGAAAGAATGAAGACATATCAACATGGGCACGTTGTCTATGCATGTGCATACAGTAGGCCAATTCACACACAAACACACACACACAACATAGACAGACTTTGGCGTTGGCGGCGTCGGCTCAGATTTAAAAAAAAAAAAAAAAAAAAAAAAAATATACAACTTGTAGACGCAAACGGAGCTCAAGAAATTGAAAGGTTAAACAAAACAAAGAGCCAGGAACGAGGGATTGAGAATACACATAAAGCGCAGAAGAAAATGGAAAGGGCATGGAATGGGCATAGGGATGGTCATAGGGTAACTGGGAACAGGGACCGTGTGAGTGTTTGGCCAAGTCGAGCATGAAAGAAAGTAAAAATCAATTTGAACTCGAGCAAAACAATTACTTTCTCATATGCGTGGGCTCAACTCAACTGAACTCAGCTGAGCTGCTGCTGCATTCGAAGATTTGGTTTGGTTCACTTCAATCCGCACGTAAATAGTGTCAATCAAAAAGGTTGCACAACAACAGCAACAACAACAACAACAACAACTGGAGACGTCGGCACAGATAAACGCAGCGTATCTCAAGAAACCGTTGGACCGTCTCCAACTCCAACTCAAACTTCGACTCCGTCTCCAACTCCAACTCTAGCTCCGTCTCCGTCTACGGCTTTCGCTCTCGGTGTGCGCATTCCTGGAACCGGTGGTTCGGTTCTCTTCCATCTTTGTTCGCCATTGTTGGCAACTCGTTTCAACAAAAATTTTCTCCGTGTTTCGAGTGAACTTTTTTTTTTTTCTTTTTTTTATTGTTTTTTCTTTTGGTTTTTTTTGTTGTTTTTTTTTTTTTGTTCATACTATGTGGGCTTAACATTTACAGTACGCCTCGTCAGTTCACTGCCATTGTTGATCTTGTCAATGTTTTGTCAGCAGTCGCCCAATAAGCCAAGTCTAATATCAAAACTATCCAACAGATCTAACAGCACACAGTAAATTTGATTGACGCCGCGCTTTGTTGTTGAAAACTTGTAAGCACACACACACACACGCACACACACCGCCCATACACCTGTTCAGAAAACTTAAATTTAACTTCAGCTCGCACTAAATATGTGAAATATATATTTACTAAACGAAGCTTTACTTATTTTATTATTATTTAAAAGTCTTCTTCTTCTTCAAAAATATATATAAATATATAGATTATTTCAATTGCTAAGTCTAAATAAAAATATATAGTTCTTCATTTCATTTCTATAACATTTTATTTATTTCTAATTTTTAACTATTTTACTAAAAGCGGTTTTAGAAAAACAAAATACTAAGATGAAGTTGTGTGGAAAATCGAAAATTTCATCCATTAAAGGCTTAAAGTAATAATGGCTAAAACGCAAAATTAAACGCGCAAATTAAGCTTATGATACAACTGTAAATTTGAAACAATTAAAACTCGAACAACTATTAAAAACATAAAAGTTCATAACAATAGTTATGAAACATTAAATACAGTTAACTAAAAGGCACAAAACGGTTTTTGAGTTTATCTTTGATATCCATTTGTAACTTTTCATAATTAAAATAATATAAATTTCACTTCAAATGTTGAATTAAAATATTTATAGCTATAAATGATGTCTTCTCTAATTCAATACATAATTTTTAATTAAATATATTTAATATTATTTTGATATTTATTGTTTAAAATATATTAAAATATATATTTGTGATTTGTACAAATTTAAATTAGGAATTATAGCTATAAATTATGTGTTCTCTAATTCAATACATGATTTTTAAATATATTAAATATTATTTTTAAATTTATTGTTCAAATTATATATTAAAATATTTAATTGTGATTTGTGCAAATTGAAATTAGGAAAGTTTATTTGCAACTGCAATTTAAGTACTCTCAAAACCAGCCACATTTAATTGGTTAAGTCTTGCGGCACTTAAATACCTATATATACACATATATATATATATATATGTGTGTGTGTATATATATGCTTGTTTAAAAGCCAACAACTTGCAACTTGAGCTGTGGTATAAGTAAGACAATCAACGGACAACAATGTGCATAATTTGTATGCAACTAACCGACACTTGTGCCCCACTACAAACTAGTCTTTAACTAAAAAAAAAAAAACTTTCAACTCTCCCCTCCCCCACCGGCAGCAATTCATTGCTCGTCGCGCCCTTGCCCCTTTCGTGAAGTACGCCCCCTTTGGGCAACGCCCCCGTTGCGACCCACTCACTCACTGACAGGCTGTGATGCATTTAATTAATGCAATTAAACGAAGGCAAACCAAACAAATCCCGGAGGGAACGAACCATAGTGCGCAGCCGTAAACTTTTGCAACAACAGCAACAACAACAGCAACAACAATAGCAACAACAATAGCAACAGCAACAGCAACAGCCACAGCAACGACAACAGCAACAACAAAGTGTGGCATACGGTGGCAATGGCTGCGCAGCTGGCGTTGGCGTTGGGCCTCGCCTCCAATGCCACCATGGGCCTCACCCTCTTTAATCACCGCCATAAGATTGTCCATAAAACGCGCCCAAAAAAAAAAAAAAACACACACACAAAAAAGAAAACAACAACAATAACAACAACAGCAGCAGCAGCAGCAGCAAGAGCAACAGCAACCGTTGCAGGTTCCCAATCGGGCAGACAATAAACGTAGCAAGCAAGTCGCAGCTCCAAGCTGCAACAGCTCCAAGAGCCGCTTGCTGGTCAGCTCCTCGCGCACGAATCGGTAGCCTAATCCCCTGTTGTACGACTAATAACATTGTTACGATTAATGCTTCTTTTTTTTTCTCTCTCTTCTTCTTCTTTTATATTTTGTGTGTGTGTGTGTGTGTGTTTGTTGTTGTTTTTTTTCTGCTGCTGTTGGTTGCTGTTGTTGCTGCTGCTGCTGCTGTTGGCTGTTGGCTGCCTTTTATTTATTTATGCTCTTGCATGCTGCTGCCTTCTGCCGATGGCTTTTCTTATAGGAATTGGTCAGCATTGGTCCCTTCAGCCTGACACCCTCCCCCTTGCCCCTTGCACCACTGTGCAATGCAGCTACCGTGTCTGCCACAAAATCAAGTTTTGTTAAGTGAACTCAAAGATGCTTTCGGCCTTTGCTGCGAGACTTTGCGTCGCAGTTATTGTTGGCTCAATGTGTGTGTGAGTCAGTGTGTGTGTGTAAGTGTGTGTGTCAGTGTGTGTGTCAGTGTGTGTTTTTTTTTTATATCTTGAAAAGAATTCGTTTGATATTAGCGCTCTGTATCGGGCTTGCGCTGCTTCATATATCAAAAATTATTATGACGATTTTATGCGTTCGAAATGTCGTCTCATTATTAAACAAAAAGCCAAAAGCAAAGCAAAATACAGAAAGAATAAAAAGCATATATACAACAACAACAGCAACAAGAGTAGCAACATATATATATATATATATAGATATATATATATAAACTGAACGGCAGCAGCAGAGTTTTGTAGTCGCTGCGAAGATCTTTTTATTCAAAGATCTTTTGTATTATTGATTTTTGTTTTTGTTGTTGTCGCTGCTTAAAAAAAATAAAAGAAAAAAAGAAGAAGAATAACGACTGCGGCTGCAAGTATTAACAAATAAAATTAAAAATAAAATAATTATGCGGCGTTGATCATGGCTAATATATGCATGGTGTCCAAATCCCAGAGAAAGCCTAAATAAGATTTGCCAAAAACAAAAAATATAATAAAAAATTTTTTAAGGGCCTGAAATGGATGCCAAACGAAAAATATCTAAAGCTAAATAGCAAGTGTTGTGCCTATAGACTCCCCCCCCTTCCCCTTGCCCCTCTCCCTAACCCCTGCCCTTAAGCCCATTTGCGGGGCCAGCCCCTATTATGCGTGTTGGCTTGAGAAAGCGACGACGAGTTTTTGGGGCCTTGGGTTATTTGATTATTCTTATTGATATCATTTGATATTCTGCTCTTTGGTTTATTGGTTTCTACGCACACACACACACACACACACACACACACACACACACACACACACACATAAAAAGAGCCAAAGAAAGAAAACTTTTGAGACGAAACCTCTGCTTCTTCTTCTTTGTTATTATGGGTAGACAAATTGCGGGAGGTTCGAGAGGGGGGGTGGGGAACTACCTGATGGAATTGTCTTTGTTGTTGCTATTGCTGCTGTCGTTTGACCGTTGAAGTCTTAAAATTTTCCTTTAGAGGCCACCGGAAATAACTTACAATGGACATAGAACTATGCACAAAGCGAATACTCGAACACACACACCAACACACACATGCATACACACACACACATAGAAGTGTATCTGCTTATTTTATTTATAGCTGCTCGATGCTGGCATACGCGACGTATGCGCAATTTAATGTTGACTTGTATTGGATTGCTTTGATGTGTTCCTGATTCGGAATTTCCTGCGCATTCAACTGTCTCCTTCATTTATTTTATTTATGCACAATCAAATTGCAATACCAGTTCCTGGCATTTCATACGTTTAAAAGAGAAACCAACAATTGTATTTGACAAAAATATATATTTAATTATTCAATTTTTACTTAGTTACTAACAAATATCATCATTTTATGGTTAATATGACTTTAATGCATATCGAATTATTAATTTAAATTTAAAATTTTTTAATTATATCTGAGATTCGATAATAATTGTGTTAAATAATAATCATTTATAAAAAATGAATATCGATATAACTTTGACTTAAATTGTTCAATTTTTGACTACAGAAAAACTGCAGTTTCTTCTTCTTGTTTCAAACATTTAAAGATGTAGACCAAAATAGCAGCTAAATACTAAAAAGAAAATAATTGCATAAAATAATTAATAAGCAATAACGAAGTATGAATAATAAAAACAAATTTCTGGGAAGAATCAGCAGCGCTAACAGAAACCACACCTGCAGAAACAGTGAAGAATATTAAGGGGTGTGTGAGTGTCTATGTGTGTGTGTGAGTGGTGTGTGAGTGGTGTGTGTGTGTGTGTGAGTGGTGTGTCTGCATGTGTGTGGTATTTGTGTGGTGTGTGAACTGTGCTTAAAGCCCGGAAAATGGAAGTTGATAAGCAAGCAATGCAAACCAAATGTGGGCTAAAAAGAAGCAGTTTCCATGGCGAGGTGAGAATTGCGTGTTTGGTTTGCTGATGTATCACATTATTTCACCATGTTATATAATACCAAGTGCATACTTATAACTATTTATATATACCCTAACAATTACAAGAAACTAGTATATATATATATATATATAAATATATATTTATTTATATTTAACATGAGCATAAATACTCGCCGCAAATAAAGTCAAACAGATTCACTTTTGTTTCGAACAGTGTATTCGTGATGCGGTGATGCCCACAATATTTTGATGCTTAGCTTATTGGTTTTATTTTTCTTTTTGTTTTTTTGTTTTTCTTCTCCTTCTTTTCATTTTCCTTTCCTTTTTTTTTTTTGCATTTTGTGGTGTAAGGAAGTAAAAGTATTTTCACCTTTTACGCTGAAATGCATTTAATTAAAAACTCGCAAAGGCACCGCGATGTCTGTGCTGAGTGCTTGTTGTTGTTGTTGTTGTTGTTGTTGTTGTTGTTGTAGTTACTGTTGCTATTGTAGTTGCTGTAGTTGTTGTAGTTGTTCGTGTCCTCTCACCGTGTTACCCCTATGACCAGACCCATTCTCATTCCCATTTCCATTTCCATTCCCAAACCCGAACCCGAACACATTCCCATTACTCAACCCAACTACTTTTCAACTCTTGAGCTCGTGTTAATTGCGCATGCTTGCACACACACACACACACACACACACACACACACACACACTGAGTGAGATCTGGGTGTGTGTATGCTTATCGTTAGGCTATATCTGTGGGCTGTTGGTCTATATGGTAACCCGATGTGCAAATAGCCTGCAGCGAACACCGCAAGCAGCACTGCACAAAAAAAAAAAAAAACACACACACACACACACACACAGCAAAAAAAAAGGAGCAACAAACGCTGCAGGCAACGATCGATAAGAGTTTTTGCCTTTTGTCTGTCTGTCTCTCTGTGTGTATGTGTGTGTGTGTGTGTGTGTGTGTGTGCGTGTGTTATATGATATGCAATTATTTGGCAATTACTTGAAGGGGCTGCCCTTGTTGCTGTTCATTTTATGTGCTGCCCAATCGATCGTCAATCAATCGATCATTGCGGTTCTTTCTCTCTCTCCTTTTTACACACACATTGTACAGCCACTTACCCTACACACACAGTCACACGCACATACATTTGCACTAATACACACTTATATTTTCTTTTTATTTCGCACTGTTTGCCATGGGCGTTGACACCGCTGACGTCTCAGTTCCAATCATATTATGCACTCGCATTGTTCTCATGGCTTATATTTCTGCTCCTGCGACTTATATGTATATATATATATATATGTGTGTATGTTCTTGTGTGTATGTGTACAGTTGTATGTGTATTTGTGTTCGTTTCAGGGGGCGTTTGTTTATTATTTGACTACATTTGCAAAGTATTTCACAGCTCCATAGTAAATAATATATGCAAGTGTGCGTGGTTATTGGATCTAGATATGGATATGTTGGTATATATATGTATATATATATATATATATCTTTATAAATATTAGATTGAATGAATTTAAGCGTATTACAACTGTATCCCATTGCTAAAATGGTCTAAAATTAGCTTTTTAGGTCTTGTATTATATTATTAAATAATATTTATCCTATTTTTTTTTTTTATTCTTATTATTATTTTATGTAAATAATATTTATTTTTGTTATGCATTTGTTAGAACTTTGCCTTTACTTTATTCTCTGTGCATAAATAAAGTAGTTAAATGAAGAGTTTCATCTGAAGATATTTTGAATATTGTAAAAAGAAAACAGCTTGAAAAATATATTCTTCATAAAGCGTTCTAAAATATAGAAAAAATAAAACAATTGTGAATTGAGTTTCTTGTCGTTTGACTTTAATGTGAAGTGTATTTAATATCATGAAAATATTCAATGTTTTGTTTTTTTATGTGTATGATTTAGATAACTCAATTTTTAATAAGGGCCTTTTAAATACAAGATTTTGATGTTTGTATATTTTTCAGTACTTATCTTAATTTTGTGTAATTGAATTTACCATTATTATTATTTATATACTAATTTTCCAATTATTATAATTGCAAATATAAAGTTTCGCTTCACTTTTCAAACATAACAACAAAAATATTCTTTTGAGAATTTTTGAAAATATTCGTAAGTTAATTTTTTATTTAAATCGGAGTCTAAACCTTTTTTTTATTGATACATTTGGCACATCCACTTTCACTCTGCAGCCGTCTCTGACCCCCCCACTCCCCCCACTCCATCCGATGCCTTAACTGTTGTACACCTGTTGTTCATTTAATGGCATTAAGCGGTAATTCTCAGCATTAGTAATTTTTTTTCTTTCATATTTCTTGATTTGCTTTCTAACTAATTTTTGAGTTGTTGTTGTCTCCAGTTGCGTTTCGGTTGCACCGATTCGAAAGCGGACACCAACCAAAATATTGCTTATGGATTTTTATCAGATATATATTGGTATACCCTGTATAAATGGGTAAGACGGAAAGTGTATGTGGAACAGGCTGAAAGAAATTAAATATAGACATGACACCTTCCTAAAGATCTGGCCATGGATTATCTCCTAGTCGATATATCTTCACTAATGAATTCTTATTAGTTTTGGATACTAAAATGTATATATCGAATGGTAGTTGAAGTATTTATTGCACCTGTTTGCGAAGAGAGAGTATTCCGTAGTCGGTTCGATTCGATTGCAATGCTTTTAGTTGGTTATTTTTGGCTACTCATCGCAGGCGAGCAGCAGCTCGCATCCCGACCTTAAACTGCTTATGGAAACTCTTCTCGAATCGCTCCAACAAGTCCAACAAATTGACAACTCAGGAAATGAAGCATGACATTGCACTGTCGCTGTCGCTGTCGCAGTCAGCAGCGGCAACGGCAACGGCAACGGCAACAGCAACGGCAACGGCATCGGATTGTTGCATACATATTTTTAATGATTGACATGGCCAGCAGAATCGCGGAGGCAGGCAGCGCCGTCGACGACGACGACGACGACGACCAACCAACGGCAGCTAACCAAACTAATTTGTGGCAAGATCATGCCACAGATATAGTCATACATATCACAGCAAGCGATCTTGGGACCGAAATGTTGCCACAGTTGAATTGGCTGCGTGTGAGTTCAAGCAGAAGCTGAGACCGGCAAACGGCGAACGGAGAACGGCAAAGTCTCTGCGATTGTCAGTCAGTCAGTCAGATATATATATATATATATATATGTTATATATTTGTGTATATATAGTATAGACTCTCTCGTATATAAACAGTATACTTTGTCTAAGTTGTTGGTCGCCAGCAGCGCACGCTGAAATAAATCAACTGGCTCTGTGGAGGCCGTGGCACATGAAAAAAATTAGTTTCATCAAGGCAGGATTAGTGTCAGAAACGTGTTAAATGGACTGAAGGGTATATGATGAACGGCTGTGCAACAACTCACTGCCCAGCTCTTCTTCTTCTTCGCCTTCTTCTTCTGGTAGATGAAGATGGAGAGACGACTGTCGACTGTCGACTGTCTGTCGTCTGTCGTCTGTCGACTGCGACAGCCAGACGAACCGACGGCCACAAATCTTCAAGCACTCAGAGAGACTCCGCTCGAGACTTGGCTGTCGATCAACCAAGAGCAGAACTGACGCTCAGTTGTTGTTGTTGTTGTTGTTGTTATTACTGGTTGTTGTTGTTTTTGTTGTTGGCCGTTGTATGATCTACAACTTGGCAGGTTTCTTCCTCTTCGATGAATATTTACTGCTTGCCACGGCGTGCGATCGTTGCTGCCACTGCCACTGCCCCTGCCACTGCTGTTCTCATTTTCGTAACTGATTTATTTGTTTTGTGTAATTTAAGTCAGTTTTATTAATGAAAATCGCTGCTGTGGGGAGCTCAATAATCTGGGAAGCGGTCAGCTAAATTAGACCAAAAAAAAACAAACAGCGCTTAAAAATGACGTTGAGAAAGCGGAAATACAACTTAGATTTAATTTGCATTTAATTACGTCTACAATTTGAATAAGTGTGGCAAATTAGATGCAAATGTTAGCCATTTACTGCAGTGGGATTCACATAGAAAACTTACATTTATATACAACAAACGAAGCGCTGACATTCTAAAATTATAAATAAATATAAACTTAAGAATGTTAATTGTTTAAGACTTATATATTGATAATCAGCCTATTTGCCAGACATCTATATATATCTACATTTTCCCATTTGATATCATATTTGCTTTACAACATATATATCCAAATAAATCTCTTCAGTTACGTTTGTACATATATCAACATCGGATATATATTCTCATGGGAATAAAAGTAACGATTAGTTGATGATCGTTTTATTGTTTTAATTTATTTATAAATTTATGTTAACGATTTGCAACGATTCAAAAAACTGAAAAACTATCTTCAAATTAAATTAAAATAAAATAACAAAAGAATAAAATAAAATGATTTGATTTTGAATTAATAGACAAATTTCAACTCAAAACAGTAGTTTGCTAAATTTGCACAACTTGTATAAATTTGTAACAATAACAAAACCACAATAAAATTAGCAAAATAAATAGATAAATATGAATAATAGTGTGGCAAAAGTGTGTGCTATGTGTATGTGTGTGTGTGTGTGTTATGTGTGTGTGTGTTATGTGTGTGTGTGTTATGTGTGTGTGTGTGAAGCTTAACACTTTTTTTTTAGTCCAGTTCTTGCAAATGAGATTATAGAAATTCTTAATAGTTACTTAGATAAATAATGCCAATTTTATCATGTTATCTGATTGATACAAGTTGCAAAGTAATAATTCTTGCATAAAGCTGAATCGCAGCTGATATTTATAAAGTGATAACAACTTTTGATATTTATATATATATATAAATATATATATTATATGTGTGTTGACATTTAAATCTGCAATTAACTTAAATTAAAAATTATTTATTATTTTAAAGTTTTTCGTATTAATAAATAGCATATAAATAACAAATATATCTAACCTTTATTTTATTATTATAACTAAGAAATTGATACGAAAAATAAACAATCTACAAAAATATATCTATATTTATTAATTCAATTCTAAAGTTTTTCCTAGTGTTTTTTTTTAATAATAAAATTAGCTTAGCAATATTTAAAATTGTTTCAAAATACAAATATATAAATGATAATATAATAATATGCAAATATTCCATTATTTAATGGATGGAAAAACATCTAAATAACAGATTTAGAAGCTTCTCAATAATTTAAATATTTGCCAGCAATTTAATGTTTGTATCTAAGCATGGATGAATGCTAATTACACGAATTACACCTTGACTCCAGGAGGAGCATTTTGGGATTGGAGTGCGCTCGAAAGTTATGCTGATAAATCCTTAAGCGCGTCTCATTTAATTGGTAATCGCTTATGGGCCAAATGATGGCAGACAACCACCCGAAACCACCCAAAACCGACCGAAACCAGCCAAAACAAACACAACGGGCTAACTTACAACACATACAAATCTCAGACAGAAAGCCAGGACTCAATACTCAGTATTCAGATATTGACTCCCCTCAGACCCCCCCCCTCCACAAGCTCTCGAAACTCCTCACGTAGTGCGCAGTGCCATATGGCAAGTGGATTGACATAACTTAATTGCCAGCGCAGTTTGGCTGGAACCGCCCTTAAAATCGACAAACGAGCGCAGCAAAAAAAACAACAAAAAAAAAAAGCCAAACCAAAAGCAAAAGCAACAAAAACAAAAAACAACAACAACAAAAGCAACAACAAATAGAAATAAAGCAGAGATTTTGGCGCAAGGGGTAAAATGCTGACGAAATCATAAAACAAAATCTCATTATCGAAAACGTGATAATCGCTGATAATCGTCAGTGTTGTTGTTGTTGTTGTTGTTGTTGTTGTTGCATGCTGTTGCTCAGGCGATATCGAGCGGGATGCAGCTGAATCTACGCTGCTTGGCCCTGGACACACTCCGACACTGGCACACTGGCACAGGTCCCCTGGTTTCAATTACCAAAAACCCATAAATCCATGAGCTCAAGTAGCTGCTGCTGCTGCTGCTGCTCTTGTTGCCGCTTCATTTTTGGCGGGGGAGGGGAATGTGGGTAGGGGGGGTTCAGCTTTATTAAGTCAGCATGGATTTGGCAAAGGCGCAAAGCCGTCGATTATCGAATGTTGCTGCTGTTGCTGCTTCCAGTTAAATTTCTTCACAGCTACCTGATACGGATACAGGAGAGATCATAAACTCATAATCACCTCGTGCTTCAGGTAATAATTAGGGCTTGCAATTGGAGTCCAGCGACGACGACGGCGACGGCGACTGCAAGGATTGCTCCTTACAACTCCTTTTAGTTCAGCTCCGGTTTGCGGCTAGTCTGCGCTGAGTCTGAGATTAATGCGCTCGCATTTTTATTGTTTCCGCATGCTTTGGCCTGCCCTGAAACAATGAACACGATTAAGGCGTTTATCCGGCTAACCGCAGTTCTCCTCGATGCTTAACTCAACTCGCGCCGGGGTCGACAAGTTTGGCCGGGCCCAAGACCGAGACCGAGACCGCGTCCGAGACCGAGACCGTGTCCGAGCCCAAAGCCAAACCGCTCGGAATGCGGTTAATCCTTTAGCTATTTTGCTATGTCGCGCGCACTGCGGCTGCAACGAGAAATGGTTCAGCAGCGGATTCGGAACTCAGATTTAGACGGACTCGCTGACAGGTAGCTGCTGTTGGCCCTGCTCCTGCCCCCTGCCTGTCTTGGGTTGGGCATTGCCGAAACTTGAACAGCTTACGCGACTCGACTCTTTTGAGTGTTGGTCTCTTGTCTCTGCTTTGTTTTTGTGTGTGTGTGTCCTCATCCTCAGCCTCAGCCTCATGCTCATCCACATGCAGGTCCTCGCCGTCAGCGCTATCTGTTGGGCAGCGCAGGTCGCGCGCCGGTCACTTTGCGGTTTTGAGCGCTTAACCGCATCATAAAACCATCAGCAAATATAAAAGTAAACCATTATCATCATCATGAACGCACAACGGTGGTCCCTGTGCTCTGAGCCAGGCTCTTGCTTTGGTCCGCTGACCGTTGACCGCTGCCCGCCAGCCCGACTGCCCGCTGTGACCGCCCGCCTGCCCGCCCCTTCTGCACCAGCTGCATTGATCCTTTGTAGCAGCATTTTGTCGGACCCAAAGTGCCTTTTAATGAACGAATACAAAATTCCATCCACGAAATAAATTTCCACTTGCCACTTTAAGAAAGACGTCGCTCGGTTTTCCATCTTTGTTCCCATTGCTTTCCACTTCCACTTCCATTCACAGAGTCACCCTTGGGTGTATCCTTGCTAAGCAGCAGCAGCTCTGTCGCCTTGACAATCCTTGTCTTATCCATCAATTAATTAAAAAAAAAAATTGTAGCATTTTATTTTCTTCTTCTTTTCTTTTAAGCAGCATTTTTAATGCGTTTGTCGATTTTCAGTTTTTTACTTTGTTGGTTTTCTATTTGATGAATTAATGAAATTAAGTCAAATAATTTAAAATATATTTAAAGGTAAATTGATAGTTTTAAAATTGGGCAAATATAAGAAGAAAAAAATGAGTAGTGGCCAAACAAGAAACTATGCAAAATCCCAATTGCATATGCAAAAAAAAAAAAAAAATAGTTAATTACTAACAAAGATAGTAAAATCAAGTTGGCCATTAATATTTCTCTCATTTACCATGTCATCTATCATATGATATCTATTTGGCTTTAAGCTTGTCTTAATCAACATGTTTGGGACTTTCATTTTTGTGTGTGATTTGCAATCATCATGCGATGAGTTGCCAGTGGTAAATCTGTGATAAAAAGATATCAAATATTACGTATACGAAGCGACTGGCCAATTGAGGATATTTTATTTTTCTCTCTCTTTTTGCGACATTTGCAGCTGTCACACATTTCAAATTTTCTGCTGTTGTTGCTGCTGCTGTTGCTGCTGCTGCTTGTTATACGCAAGTTAATCATGATATTTATGCCACGCCCTTGTTGCTGTCGCCCCCTTGGGACCAAGCTCACTTTAGACAATAAAAGACAACGGCTCAGGCGCTAATGAAATTTACTAGCCCGAGTGGAGTCTGGACACGCGCCTACGACAGCGCCTAATGAATGTGCAACAGCAGCAGTAACAACAACAACAACAACAACTACAACAACAACAAGCATGAGTGGCATTCTGCATGTGGCAATAAAATATCTGGCAAACGAATTGTCGTTAATCAGCGCTCAGGCGAATGGCGAAGTTGAAGTCCATGTCCAAGTCGAAGTTGAGTTTTTAGCTGCTGCTGCTGTTGTTGTTGCAATTGTTGTGCACCCACACATCTACAAAAAACATACACACACACATACGGTGACATGGTGCAAATCTCCACCTTGCCCATATTCTCCATTCTCAGTTTTTCGCTCCTTTCGTGCCTGTAATCAAAACTGTCGCCTATGAAAAATGTGCAGGGCAATGGCGTCGAACCCTGCACATATAAGCAACAACAACAACAACAATACTCTCGCACACTCACACACACACACACACACACATACATGTATAAAAACGCCCACACATACAAAAGCTTTCAATTCTGTTTATATCCTGCACCCATTAAATATATATCTCTAAAATGTGGGTATCATGAAGTTGTGCGAAAATGTCTGAAGAAGAAGAAGAAGCTACGCTAAACTACATACATATTTATATGTATATATGTATGTGTATAATACCTTAATACCATATCAACATAAATATGATTTATTCAATTAGTTTCCTGATAACAAATCAATGAATTTCGATTTGTTTTTCCATTTATTCGAATAGTAAAGGATATCTACAAGTCGAGCACATATTCTGTATTGTTATTAGCTATTCTCTGCTTATGTTTCCCTTTTTATATGCGCACATTTTCAATGTTGTGGCGAAAAATAAAAATATAAAATAAAAGTTTCTGTTAGTTGAAAAACCGCACTTTTGCAAAACTGTAGTTAAAGAAGCGCACAAATAAATACAGATAGCCACTTATGCATAGGTAAAGTGATATATATGTCTATATATATATATATATATAAATATATATACATGTGTGTAAAGTGTACTAGTGTATATGTGTATGTGTATGAGTTAATTCGCGTTGGCTATCATAAATGTTTTTGCATTTTTTCCAGCTGGGTTTCATTAATAGAGACTTAAATCTGCTTAACCAACTTCAATTAAAACGTATTTTTAGTATATATATATATATAACAAATTGTTAACTTTTATTTTGTAACTTAGCTTAACTATGAAATTGATTCGAAAACTTAATAATCTAAAAAATATAGCTATATATATTTTGGTTCTAACGATTTTCCTAGTGATTTTTTGTACTTTGTTTGTACTTTTTTTTTTTGTATCATAAATTCTTTTCAACATTTTGCTGATGCCCCGAATTAAAAGGGTTTGGTGTGTGTGTGGGGGGGGGGGGGGATGGATGTTGTCGCCATATTTGATGTACACATCAATTAGCCGATAAAACTTTTTCGATCCGCGCCGCATGAACAAACGACATAAAAAAAAAAAATGAAAATAATAAATGTTTTCCAAGATTCGTTCGTGTTCCATTCCTGTGCGTGTACAAATTAATGAAAAAAAATCTGTCGTCAGCTATTTCAAAGTGGCATACAAATTTGATAAGGCATTTTTTTTTTTGGGTACTTGCTCTTTTTTTTCACTGCGTCAGCTATAGCAACAAAACAAACAATGAAAAAATTATATATATATATGTATATATTAAAAAAAAAAAGGAAGAACGTTTTAATCGAGTGGAACCGACTGCGTAATACTTTGTTTTTGCTTTAACTACAATTAGATGGAGGAACTAATTTATTGGATTAGCTGTAAACCAGATCATCAGAAGCAAATATTTTAAAACTGATGTCTCGAATGACTCTACATAAATGCAGCCGATATATTGAATCAATATATGTGAGCAAACAACACGAATATTCAAAGTTTGCAGTGTTGTCAAACATGTTGCAATATGTATGCCCACTTGACCCATGGGGGCCAGAGTATAAAAACTCAGCGAACGAGGAGCCATGTCAGCCATTTTGTTGTTGTTGTTGTTGTTGCTCTTGTTGTTGTTGTTGTGGGTAGGCTAACTATCATGTACAGTGGAGTCGCAGTATTGTATTAACTTGTATATGACATGAAATGTATACCATTGAATATATATATCAATCTTAATATGTAATAAATTATTTTCATTCCTCGACAAAGTTGGTTAAGTTTCAGCTAAATTAAAACTCTTATCTTATATATATATATATTTTTAAGCTATTGCTTTTTAAAAGTTTATTGCAATAGATTAGCTTCAATACAATCAGTAATCCAATTATGTTAATTCGCCATTAGCATTCAAATTAATTTAATTTATTGACTTGTCTTTCTTTGTGTGATTTATCATAAATTAATAATTTTCAAATAACAAGCAAGTCAACAAATGCTTAAGTATTCATAGTCTTGTCATAAAATGTAGAAAGTATTTGTGTATAAGTTTTTCTCCCATAGAGGAGCACATTGGATTCCACTAGGCAGACGCAAAAGTGAATGATTCAACTGCAGGACGTTCCGCTATTTTACTTATTGTCGCTGAAAGGGGAAGGGAGGGGGAGTAGGGGGTGGTGGCGGTGGCCTGTACATCTCCGACTCCATTAGCATTGTTGCCTGCCTGCCGAGAGTATATAGCAATTTTGGTTGTGACTACAACGTCGGTCGCTGCTGCTGTTGCTGTTGTTGCTGTTGTTGCTGTTGCTGCTGCCATGTTGGGTGTTTGTCCTCCTGACCAGAGTCCTTTTACCTCATTGCCCCGCACAGTCTGCAACATTCTTCATCGCTTTACTCTGCATGTTATTTATTTCTTCATCTTTTTTATTCTCTTTTTTGTATGACTTTATTATTTATTTTCATTCCTGCTAACTAACAATTTCGGCATTGCTTTAGTAGTTGAGTTTTGCGTGTGTTTGGGCTGCTGACATTCTCATTAAAATTTCATTGCGCGCGCAAAACACAGCAACTACAACAACAACAAAAACAACAATTATGGGGAATCAAACAATTTGTGCAAAAACAACAAGAAAAAGATAAATAAAAAGCAAAGTTGGCGCTCTGCTTGGTTGTTGAACCGAGTGCGAAGAAGTGGCAGCTAGCAGCAGTAGCAGTAGCAGTAGTAGCAGCAGCAGCAACAACAACAACCACTGAAATGTTCATTGTTTTTGGGGGTGTGGTTCAGCAAAAAACACACAAACACCAACAACACATAGGTAAATACAGCTGCCAGATGCAGCGCACTCGCTCACACTTGCCCCACTGTCGCGACGCGGTGAGCGAGACAAAAGAGAATCCGCTGCCAGCGTCAACGAAATATACGCTGCCAACCAGCCAGGCAATCGCTGCTGCACATCATCCAGTCATCTCGCTCTGGCGCACGCTGTGCACGGCTGACGTGCGCTGTCAGCCATTGCTTAACCATTGCGCTCTCGCTCTCAATCTACCAGAGCATGTATGTGTGTGTGTGTGCGTGTGCGTGCGTGGAAAAAGGAAGTTGCTTGGCCTCTTGTTGTTGCTGTTGCTGTTGCTGGCGTTTGACGATATACGACGACGATACGACAACGAAAACGACGACGACGACTACGACGACGACGACGACGACGACGTGAGTAGAAGCAACGGCAGAAACAACAACAAATTGGACTGGTCGAACGACTTCTGCTGCCGCAGTCGCTGCTTGCTTGTGTGCTTGCCGTTGTTGAGTTACCGCTGTTACCGCCGCTGCTGCTGCTGCTCGCATTGAAGGTGTCACGACGAAAATCAGTTCCAAAGTAACATTCGTGCCGCTCGGGTTGTGCGTTCGTCGCTCCGCTCGCTCGTTTTGTTGTTGGTCCATAGCGTTTCATCGTTTACCGTTCACCGTTATACTTCGCCGCGTTTGTTGATTGCCGTGTCACGCACACAACCATAAGCACCCGCAAACAACACACACACACTCACACACACAGAAGCAAACACTCTCACACCCAGATATATATTAAATACAAAATCGATATCACAACAGACGTCGCAAAAGTTATATGCAAAATCTTCAAAAATTAACCAATAAAATTATATATCAAAAATAAAGAAGAATTAAAAACACAACAACAAACATTGGTGTATGCGCGTGTGCAACAACAACATCAACATCATCAACAGCATCAACAACAACAACAACAACAACAACAAAAAAACCACAAACAACAACAACGAGTACAAACCGCTAGTAAAAGTTCTTAAAGATACTCCGTTACTCGACGCAAACAGTGTGCATTGTTTTTTTTGTGTCTGTCGCAAGTGCATTTTTGTCCTCAAGCTGGCAATAACAACAACAATAACTCAACCGCCACAATAACTGAGAATCGAAATCCAATTCCCCATATATATATATATATATAGTTAATACTATATGCAATCAGCCAGGCAGTGCATAATCTAACACATGCCACCAACGCAAACAATTGGATCTATATACAAATAATATATATACCAACGTCATATCCGATCTACGATCTGCGATCTTCGATCTTCGATCTCCGAGCTCTGTAAACGGTCCTTTCCTCGATCGTTTTGGAATATCCGATCGACGGGGCAAGTTGCGCGTTATTGGTTTTTCTTTTGTTTTTTTCGGTGAGTGCTGTTTCCAGATGCGTTTTGTATTGCCACAAAAACCATCGATTACATAAATCTATATACGTACTACTACTACTACTACTACCACAAACTAACAACACATTTTGTATTTTGCAACCAACTAACTAACACAACGACGACGCTGCAAACACGACACGACAAGGATTATAAATATCATCTAGATTCATGCAAGCCAATATAGTAGTTATAAGTTAGAAATAGATCTCAGCTAGGGTTATACATATATATATATTTTTACTATATAAATATTGATTATATTCAGCATTGGACCGTCGGAGGGGCCAGTCTTAAACTAAAACAATGAAAAGGCAGTTGAATATTGCATTTGAATTGCAATATTTGTAAATTATGATAACACAATTTAAATTCATAAAATAACTAAAATTTATGCATAAACAAGTCATTAACAAACTTGTAGTAAAGTGTGCAGAATGATGTGTTAATATATATATATTATTCATGATGCTTCCAGATAGATATGGAATTATTTGTATGAAATGCATTTAAATTATTTGCATTTTAATTAGTATTTGTGGCTTCAATCTAGGCCACAATTATGCATCGTTGTAGTGAAGAGTATCAATATGATTATAATTAATGTGCTACATTTAGTTGCAACAAAAAGCAGTTAATCCAGTCGCAGTTAGATAAGTTAGAAGAAGAGTTTGCGTTGCATACAGGCATACAGGAAATTCCAGATGAGTAAGTTGCATAGCGATATTTTTTTCAAAACTGAAAACGCAACGAATTCAAAATAGATTTTCATAATTTTAATGGGCATAATAAAGCCGCCCCTTTTGGACTGTTTTGTTAATTAGTCAAAGGGCGAACAATCGATATATATATATATATGGCTGTAATCAGCAACAACAACAACAACAAACGAAATAGTCAAAAGCCATGACTCAAGAGGCAAGAGTCAACTCAAAAGCAAAGCAACAACAACAACAACAACAACAACAACTAACTAAAATACTAAAAGTAGTATGCATATGCTATAATTATATGCGAGGGGCTACCTGAACCCAAAACTACTGTGCAGCAGCAGCATCACAATGGATCTCAGCTGGGCCTGAACTGAACTGAGCTCAATCTAAGCGTTGCCCACTTCGGTCTCCAAACCGATATCTACTCAACTAAAGCGCTGTTAACCGACGGACCCGTTCAGGTCACATTATTCACACATTTTGATAAGTTTTTTAGGTATTTTTTGTTTTTTTTTTTCGTTTTTTTTTTTTTTGGGTTATTGTTGCTGTTGCCGCCGCGCTTTATTAGCTAATTTCAAAGCGGCTTGGCTATAAATTAAAACATCGAGCGTCTTTTTCTGTATATTCATACGCACACACAAACTGACGTAGATATATATATATATATATATATATATATTTTTCATATTTTTGTATCTGGTCGCTGCTTTTTGTATTATTATTGTTATTAATTTGCATAGATATGTATATGGATGTTTCTGTATGTTTTCTGTTCAAATTAATATGCAAGGCAATTTGTTTTGCCTGGCTGGCTGGCTGGCAACCGTCAGACAGCCGACAAAACGACAAAAGACAAACGACAGATGCTCTGACTCCACTGAGATTCATTCTCTGCTCCCCCCCCCCAAAAAAAAATATATATAACATAAACTGAGACTGACACTGAGACTGAGACTGAGCCGCGCAGAGCAGAGCATAAAAAGCTCCCCTTTCAATCGCCCACGCCAAAAGCAACAACAACAACAACAACAACAACAACAATAACAACAACAACAACATTGAAAGACAACATGTACAATTCTACTAGCAATTTCAATTTCAATTTGGATTGGAAGCAGGCGAGTTGATTCATTCATTCATATCCAGCATAGAGCAGAGATCCATAACCAAAATCCACATCCGTTACTTGGTCCGTTTCAATTCATGAATTGAATTCAAGTCAAGATCGCGTCGCGACATTTTGATAGCTTATCTGAGAGAGCCAAAGCTTCCAGGCCCAGAGTGCCATTGTTTAGCATAGATCCATCGATGCACGCCCAATATATCTGTGTGCCTACACTATTTTTTTTTCTTTCCCCCAGTTGATAGACGGGAGCGGGGGCGGCAACGACGGCGGCGGCGACGGCGGCGGTGGAGTCTCATACGGATTCGAAGTCTTTGTCAATTTGTGACGCCTTGGCGTCGCCTCGCCTCGCCTTGCTTTAAGTGTGGTTTCATTTCATTTCGATTGACTTCTTTTCTTCTTATTATTTCGTGTTTTTTGTTATTTTTTTTTTTTTTTGTATTATTATTATTATTATTGTATGTTTTTTTTTTTTCCAATTATTTGTATTAATTTTTATCTCTCTTCACTCTTTGCTCATTACGCGGCTGTACCCGACACTTTTTTTTTTTTAAGTTGTTTTTTGCTTCTCGAATTTCGTTGACAAAGCCATTTAAATAGAAATCACTCACGGGGACCAGGCCAGACCAGGCCGGGCTGGGACGGGCCGGGACGGGCCGGGACGGGCCAGACGAGACCATAGCAGACCAAACCTAAGCGTACCAAGCCGAACCGGCCAGTTATCAAGATCACATTGACAATGCGTCAAATAATAACTTTTGTTGTTGCATTTGTTGTTGTTGTTACTGTTTTTGGTCTCAGTGTCTCTTTGCCCAAGTCCAGGGCTCTTTACACTATTATTGATCTCTGCCTGTGTGTGTGTCTGTGTGTGTGTGTGTGTTTGTTTGATTTATTTTTACTATGATGCAATCATTTGTACAAGCCAAGTCCGAATTGAAGGCAACATTCATTCATTTATTCACAAACACACACACACCGTCACACACACTTACACACACACTTCCACACACACTCGTTGTCACAATATTTCAATAATTTTTCTGTTCATTTGTTGTTGTTATTCTTGTATTGTGTTTCGGCTGCTCTTGCTATTTTTACAATATTGAATGGGCCAACAATAAACAATCATCCTTCAGACCACAAAGTTCATTCGGGCTACAGAACAAGAGGCAAGGAGCAAGGGGCAAGGGGCAGGGGGCAACGTGTGACAAGCAATTGGACCCAATTAGACGTATGTGCATGAAATATTGTTAATTGATTTGTGTTTGAAAAACCAGCTTAGTTATTGCAAACATATCAAAATTGCATTTGCAATTGCAAATTTACATTTAACAACTCATTCAGAAAATGAATAGAATTCAAGATTGCCGGATTGCAATGATCGCAATGACCTGTTTTCATCAACAACTAACTAACTATAACTCTTGGCCAATTTGTCATTGGGCAATGGGTAATTAAAATGCTAACGGTTTTGCATCTATTAATTATATAGTCAAGTGCTCAATTGTCAATTTAATTTAACGTGTAATGCATATGATTAACAAAATGAGAAACTGAGAAAAAACAAAATGAAATACATATTTATATATAGAGATATATATATATAAATAAAAATCTAATTAAAAATAAATGGGCAAGTTGTCGCCATATCTGGCCATATTAGCCGTTGGCTGTTTGCTGTTGTCTGTTGGCTTTTTGCTGTTGGCTGTTTGCTGTTGGCTGTTATCGGTTTAGCAAGTGGTTTCTAGGCCATGTGCACATTTTAAATGCGTCTTAAACTTGTCAAATCTTCACACTTTTTCAATTATTTGGCACGTTTGTTAATTAAACTTCAGCAACGTCAACGTCAGCGTGTCACTCAGTGCAGTCAGAGAGTCGTTGGAGTCAGTAGCTGGAATTGTACACATCAACATCAACAACGTCATCAGTGGCAACAGCGGCAACAACAGCGGCAACAACAGCGGCAACAACAGCGGTTGCAAGGTTGCATTTTCACCAATGCAAAAAAAAAAAAAAAATATAATTTTATGCGAAAATTGCAAATTTAAATGTCAAAATGGATTTATGTAGAAATGGCACATGGTCTAAAACTGGCTACCAGTTTCAGTCTACCCCTCTCCCTCTCTCTCTCTCTCTCTTTCTGTCTTTGTCTCTTTCTCCCTAGCTGTCTGTCTTCCTTTCTCTCTGTGTGTGTGTGTGTGTATGTTTCACTCTCTTTCCCGTTTTGAAGTTGCCAAGTTGCCAGCATTGCAATGTGGCAGCTTGGGACGTGCCACCTCAGCCACCGTCGCATTCTTTGTTGCGTTTATTAAGTTGCATTATTTTCGACAGACAGCTTATTATGCTAGGCTAGCCTTAGTCCCAGTCTGCGTCCCCAACTACGTCTCTGCCACCAACTCCGACTCCAACTCCAACTCCGACTCCAACTCCGTCAACGTCTCCGTCTCCGTCTCCGTCTGACTACAAGTTTCAGTCACAGTCCGCTTGTTGAGCGACTTGTTGTTGTTGTTGTTGCAGGTTGCTGCTGCTTGTTGCATACACATATTCCAGTAGCTACACGCTATGTAAATGAGCCTGAGAAATATTTCTTAGTTTCGGCCATAAGCGTTAGCGTTATTCACACTTTTTCTACACTGTGCTGCAAGCAACTGAAACCACTTGCAACAGCCACTGTAGACAGCTTTTGTTCACTAAATTCAGTCAAAAAATTTTTGCTTGTTGCATTGTTGAAATGTGGTAAAAAAAAAAAACACGATTTCTAGTCTTGTGTTGTGTTGTGCACTGTAAATAGACACGCCTGGACATATCAAGTGGTCACAGAGCTTGTTAAGGCAACTAATAGCCGCAACAACAACAACAAGTGGACTACTTGCAACAACAACTGCTTATGACAAGTGAGCACTTTTGACAGCTGGTTGCACTCGCCTCTCGCTATCTATCTGCATTTTATATATGCACGTCTTATAGCTTAAGTATCTGTGGTAATTTGCCGCTGGATTTGGCCGAATGTTGCACAATAATGTTGGCTGTCAGGTCTTTTGGTCTTTGGTAATAGAACGGTATTCAATCGTGGCATTTGTGGTATCAACGGCAACAGCAACAGCAACAACTTGGCCGTTTCGCATCTTATTTTGGCCAGACTTTGAACTTGGCTCCATTTGATGTGGCTCATCTCTCGCTTTCTAAACACACACACACACACACACACACACTCACACACACACACACACACAATTTCAATCAGTCGTCTTCAATTTGAATGCAACAACATTTGTGTGTGTTTTGTACAACATTTGAATGGCCAGCAAAAGTCATTAATCAAATAAATGCAAAATATATTAATTGATCAACTTGAAACTGTCGAAGAGCTTTTTTTTTTTTAGCAACGACCAAAATACGCACGCACAAAAAATATTCCCATGGCACAAATTAACAGTAGCCGCAGCCAAAAAAAAAAAAAATCAAAACAAAACTTTTGGTTACACACTTTCCCAGGGTACCATCAGAAAAAAACAAAAAAAAAAAAAAAACAAACGAAGAAAACAAAAAAACAAAAACAGATATAAAAACACTAAAATCAAAGAAGAAGAAGAAGATGAGGAATCCATGTATATAATATGATCTTCTTGGGCTACCGTTTCGACAGTTGTCCAGCGATCTTAAAGTGCGGGCCCATTGGTCCAATTGCCCAGTGCTCAATTGTCAGTCAGTCAATCAGTCAGTCAGTCAGTCAGTCAATCGATTCGGTAGCGTTCGATTTGTTTATTTTCCTAAGGCTGTTTACTTTCGGATCGCCGCTGTCAGCCAGTTGTAGGTTTGAAAATATTATTTTGACCGTAATTACGGGCAAGAGGCGAGTGGATAACAAGAATCATAAGCCAAACACACACCAGCCAGAAATAGCGACGGCATCAGCAGGATAGGAGTCAAAAAAATATTCGAAAAGATAGAAAACATCAAAACAAGATGGAACCGAAACCGAAACGCACAGAAAAACAAAGAAGAAGAAGAAGCGGAAAA
This sequence comes from Drosophila fungiperda, assembly GCA_035042345.1. Taxonomy (NCBI): domain Eukaryota; kingdom Metazoa; phylum Arthropoda; class Insecta; order Diptera; family Drosophilidae; genus Drosophila; species Drosophila fungiperda. Next base: position 5,532,753 of record JAWNLM010000137.1, on the reverse strand, counting down.
AAACCCAGTTATAAAGACGAAACCAAAAACTCAGCCCGAAAACTGAAAGTGAAAATGCAGAATGCAGAGTGAATTTTATTATTATTATATATATATATTTTTTTTTTTATGAAAGTGCGTGTACGTGATAAATGTCGATCCGAAATGATTTTGTGGCAGAGTGTCCGAGGCCCCTGTTCTCAAGTCCCCGTAGCGCAATCACAAAAGCCAGCGGGGCCTTTGGCTCATTTATTTTTTGCCATGATTTTTCATAATCAGCAGCTACAAATGACAACAAAATCACGTAGCTCTCTCTCTCTATTTTTTTTTTCTTTGCTTGTTTCTTTTTTAATAGTTTTTTGGTTTTTTTTTTTTTTTTTTTTTTTGTATGTGCCACATTTGGCAATCAACAATTAAGCCAGAAACAGATACAGACACAACAACATGTCATATATATATATAAATATATACATATCTTGCGAAGGTGTCAACTTTGAGTTTTACTAAGATTTACTTCTCTCAATTTCTAGCACTAAATCAATGTTTATTACATAATAATTATTTAGTTAGTTATGAAACTAGTTTTGTGTACGGCTCAGAGAGTTGAGAGCCTTTCTTAGGGCACTGCAAGATTACCCAACTCGATAAATGCGGCAACAACGGTTACCGCCTGGAATTAGATTTATTTTGTTTTTTGGGCTGTTTTGCGGTTCGAAGATGTTTGATCTGTGCTTAGCCACTGGATTAGCTCCGACACTCACTAAAAGGGCGAAATGGGATGTGCAGAGTTGAGGTAGGAACACACACACACACACACTCACACACACGCACACACACACATGAGCATTAAGCACTTTGCATTAGGCATTTTGGTATTGGGCATTGGGCATGATGAGACAATGGCTTGGGTATTAAGATTAGGCGCAGACAAGACTCAACCTTAACCTCAAAACAGAATCTGGCTTAATACTCATATGCCCGGCGACCAGTTCAAAACTCTTTTGTCCAACTGCATTTCGTTTTTTTTTTTTCCACTCATCGAAAATTTCGTGCGAAAAAAATTAGCACTATCGAAAAACCGAACTGTGTGGAAATGAGACAGAGAATTGGGATAGGGACAGTGCGGTAGGGAAGTGAGAGGCAGTGAAATTGCGGGATTAGCACGGACACCTCGGCGGTCTGTCATTGTTTTGAAATTGGCAAATGCAGCTAGGCTATTTGTCACATATATATATATATATATATATATATATCCATAAGCATGTATAGCATCTACCCAACACAAAAATCAATCCACACTAAGTAGCCTGCAATGGGAAGGAACAAATTTGTTTTGTTTTGTCATGTCGTTTTCATGGCTCAATGCATCCAAATGCATCCAAAGTGAACGCAAGCGAAATGGAAACCGGCAAAGCCAAAAACCAAAGCCGCAAATTCATCGCAACATCGCAACCACTCGAGCCAGAGAACACCCGAATCCCTCAATGTATATGCTGAGATACAAAATAACCGAAATCGAAACCCAAACCCAAAAACCCAATAAAACGGAGTACGCTCACCGTCTCCTGTCTCCCGTCTCCTGTCTCCCATCTCCCGTCTCTGCTCGCAGACCACAAATTACATGCTCACGCGCACACTCAAATTAATAACACATCTGGCTCAAATTGATATTGAGCACAGCCGGCTGACCAATCTGGCAACGCGGCTCAGTTCATGCCCCAGGAGTATAAGCGGGCCATTGAAATGGTTTCGAGCACTCTCCTTTGATGGCCACACCAAAAATTGTTGCTCTGAAAATAGTATATTCAACATAGAAAATCTATTAAAAAAAAATGTGCGTGTTTAGTTGAAATTTGTTTAGACTGGACTGTCGAAGATTTCTTTATATATATTTCGCAGTATATATGATAAAAAAAAAATTATTTAATTTATAAGAAGAGAACATATAAATTATATCAACGATTCAATTAATTTAACTTAATAATAAAATACAAAAATAGAGATATACAAATAATTAAATTTTATAATCAAGTTGAATCAGTTTACCCATTTTAATTCTCATGTCAAAGTTGTCACTTTTCTTTTTATGTATTCAAATATAATTCAACTACAAATCAAATACAACATTCAAGTAGTTAAATAAAAATTCCGTTTTTTTTTTTCAACGCACAAGTGAATTACCAGCTTTTAACCACAATTACAAAATGAAAATCGCAAAATTCTTTGGAATTTTCAAGTCAACACTTCAACGGAAACTTCGCTTTATTATGTATAAATACAGAAACTAATTAAATGATTCTACATAAGAAGAAAAAAAAAACATTTATGTTAATCGCATCTATTCAAAGGGCTTTGCACTATAAACAAAATGTGCATTGAAAAAACTTAGTTTTATGTTTATAATTTCACATTACATTCACAGTTAACTTTAATTAATTATTAATACTTGCAGATAAGCGCCGAGCTACAAGTGTTAATTGACAGCAACGGAGAGAGGTGACTGCAACGTCCACAAGTCCGACGATTCACATCCGCAGAGAGGAGGACGAGCACGCCAAGGAGTGAGAGAGAGAGAGAGAGAGAGAGAGCGCGTGTTAGCTCAGCAGTAAGTCAGAGCGAATTGAAGGATATATATTAGCCAAGGATATAAATAACAGCATCAACGTGGCGCTGCACTCAACGGAAGCCTTGATGGCGGCGGGCTTTCTCAAATCAGGTGATTTGGGCCCACATCCGCACAGCTATGGTGGCCCACATCCGCACCACTCGGTGCCGCATGGGCCGCTGCCGCCGGGCATGCCGATGCCATCATTGGGTCCCTTCGGCCTGCCACATGGACTGGAGGCCGTTGGGTTCTCCCAAGGTATGTGGGGTAAATATCGAATTGCAATTTTGGTACAAAAAAAAAAAAAAAAAAAAAAAATAAAACTAAATCACGAAAAGAAAACAATCAACACAAACCACGTAAGAACTGAGAAAAAAAAACAATGTGCTGAAAGTTGAATGTGGCGAACCAGCCACAAATCTCTCTCTCCAACTAAGAGAGACACCTCCCCCCCAACTCTTCCCCCCCCCCTTCAAAATTATAAATGATGTATGGGGGGCGCATGAGCAGACGCCGTTTTGCCAGATAACTCAATTTGCATGCGCAGAATGACGTTTGGGGGCAATATTGGGGGAAACGTTACTCGGAATGACTATTGAGTATTGAGTCTGTGGCATGTCGATGTCAATGTGGATGTCGATGTGGATGTGGATGTGCAGCCCAGTTGTCGCACAAAATGCTTTTCAATGCCGTTTCGCATCGATTGCATCATTATCAGTTGAATTGTCAAAATGAATAATGAGCTGAAGCTGAAGTCGAAACTGAAGTCGAAGTCGAATCTCAGCTCTGGGAATCCATGAGTCGAGTGTTTGGGTTCCGGTTTTTTTTTTCTTCATATTTTTATTTTATTTAGTTTTTTTTTTTTTTTTTGGGTTTTTATCTCATTTTGGTGAGGCTGCAAATGACAAAAACCTGACAAAAATGCTACAAAATGCCAAAAAGCAAACCAACAAAAAAGAAATGACAAAAAAAAAATACAACTTTAAAGCCAACAAAAGATTTGCGCTGTAAAAGAGAAAAAAATATATATATATTAAGCAGTCAGAAAGTAGAAGACAGGGCCGAAAGAAAAATACAAAATCATATGTAATAAATTTTATTTATTTCACTTTGTTACAAGCAAAGTTAAAGCAGAACTTGACGATTGATTGATATGTTATATAAGCCACATATTTTTTGACTTGTGCAACTGACAAAAGCCAAATACAATAGCAAATTCTCTGAGTTACAAAAAAAAAGTTGAAGATCAACTCAATTGATATGATTTAATGAATATATAGATTTTGGTGAATGCCAAATATTTATTTATTTATTTTCTGTTTGTCAAAAAAAAAAGAAGAAAAATATTAGCAAACTAGCCAAAATATATATGTGGGATATTTATCGTAATATTTGATTAGTAATTCAGGGACCGACAGCATAAACATAATAATCATTAAAAGCACCACACGAATTAAGAACAAATAAAATCAAATAAAAGATGTGAAAAAAGTGCATTGATTGAAATTCGACAACAACTTTTAGTTGAGAGCTGTCCAAATATTGACTCATTAGCAGCTGAAACTTGGATATCGTTTCAGATCAGCCTTGGTCTTTTTACTATTCAGGTATGTATATATATATATGCTGGGAGTCAGGTTAAAACTTCAGCAAATGTCAATTCCAGAGAAAACCAAAAAAAAAAAAACAACAACAAACTGATAAATATGAAAACAACAAAATAACCAATGGGCGCAGTTAATTTTCCAAGGTTTTTGAGCACTACAAAAAAACATAACAAAAATACAAAAAAATTAAAAAATAACAAACAAACATAAAAAAAAAGCGCTTGGCTGATTTTGTCATTGTTGTTGTGCGCCGCCAAAAACCAAACTACAAATTGCAATTAATTTTGTTTTAAACCAGCAACAAGATGAAGAAAAAAAACAACAACAACTTCTGCTGTGGCGACCATTTTGAAAGCGACAAAATAAAAATCAAAAAAAAAAAAAAACAAATAAAATAAAACTAAAAGCAACAACGAAAAGCGGCAGCTGCAAAGACAGAGACAGAGGAAAAGGCAAAGGTAGTGACAGGGCCAGAGAGAGAGAGAGGGTGAGGCAGCGGCAGTGGCAGTGGCAGTGGCAAAGGCGATACGCGAGCCAAGTGAAGTTAAGTTTTTATTCAATTTATAAATTCATGACCAAAATGACTAACTCATTAATTTTTGATAGAGCCAAAGACTTAACACGTGCGCCAGACAGAGATGGGCATACATGTGTAGCGTAGCTAGCTGAAGACAGGGTGGTTGGCATAAGCAGGGTTGAGCGGACGGGGGAGGGGGAGACTCTCCGAATTGAAAAGGCATTTTGTCATGCCTGGGCCAAAAAGGGGTGCTCTCGCTGAATATTTGGGACAGCAGACACGCACCGACAAACGGCTGCCCGGCAAAAACAAACAATGCGACGGCTTAGCACACACACACACACACACATACACACTCGCTTCTATATACACACTTGTGTGTATGTGTGTGAGTACATTATATATACACATTCCATATAGAATATATTTTTGGGTTTGCCGCTGCTGCTGCTGTGCGGGGTTGGTTCAAAACACCGAACGCTTTTAGGGGTGGAATTTTTTATAGGGGTTGCTAAGAATAACGGTTTGCCCGTTGGTACAAATAAAAAGCCAAAAAAAAAAAACACTGGGAAAAGTATGACAAGAAAATAACGCACACACAGAGAATTCCGATTCGGCATGTTAATTAAAGTTTCCATTTGCCCACGTTGCGTATGCGCAATATATGCATATATATATAAATCTCTATATATATATATACATAAGTATTTATATATATTTTTATATATATCTATATATATGTATGTGGCAGCCACAAACTTTCAGCACATTTGGTTAGGCAATCGACTATTTGAAAATGGAAACTAATTTGTACTTTTTCTTTTTTTCTTTTTTTGTGTTTTTTTATTATTTAAACACACTTTTTGCAGGCGTCAACACGAGAAAACAGCGTCGGGAGAGAACCACTTTCACACGGGCCCAGCTCGATGTTTTGGAGGCGCTCTTTGGCAAGACACGTTACCCGGACATATTCATGCGCGAGGAGGTCGCACTTAAGATAAATCTGCCCGAATCCAGAGTACAGGTTAGTCACACACATCTTCATTCAATAAAAATAGCTTAACAAAATCTGAACTTTGCCATCAGAATAGAAAACAAAATTTGTTAACTGAGTCTGCTTAAAGTGTGAAAACGAAATGCTTCTTTTTTTTTTAAACTGAATATTCATTATATATATATATATATATATATATATATATAATCTATATTTATTTTCACATATATATAATTGGAGTTATTGATTTTTGGCAATATTATGAAAATTAATTCTTGTCGTTGACAAGCTCAAAATTGAGCCTTTTGCAAGTATTTAAAATGTATGCAAAGAAGTTTTTTATTTGATTTAAAAATATTTGCTTAAAGTTTTGAGGGAACTGAATACTGCATTTTTAGGTGTCAAATAAGACAATCTAAGCCAAGTTTATTATTTGACCTGTTGACTGCTCACTTGACACCTGCCCCCAAACTCTTTTCCTCTCTCTCTCTCTCTCTCCCTCTGCTGCTGTGTAGAAATTGACTTCGATTTCGAATGGCTCAACGCCTTGAAAAGTGTATTTATATATATAAATATACATATGTGTGTGTAAAAGGAAAAGCTCCCCTCAGCAGCATGTGTGTGTGTGTGTGTGTGTGTGTTTACTTGATTTAAGTCGTGTTTGTATTGGGTAGAGTCTCAGTGGCAATTGTTTAATTAAGCATATGTCGAGCCAAAAGACGCCCTCGAAAATCAAAGTTGGCAAATCCATAAAACAAACAAATTACCAACAGCCAACAGATTGCTTAACTCCAAATGTATATCTATCTCTGTATGTGTGTGTAGGCGTGGCACATTTATATTTGTCTGTTTGAATGAATTTTCCACAAGAAAATCGTATTTCAAAATGTTTCACTGAACGAGAACAATTTGCTTGGCATATTTTTAATGTCAAATTGTGCCACGAAAATGTAGCAAATGGGAAATGTTGCAAGGCAAACGATGAGTGTCAACTTTTTTTTTATATTTGCACAAGGCATTTGCTGCGAATCATTTCGAGGGTTGGACAAACACAGGACACAGGACACATTGTAACAGGAAGCAGTGGCAAGGACACACACACACACACACCAACAGACACACACACAGACACACAGAATTGCGTTTATTTGAGTTTACTTTTCGCATTAGCTGCGCATAATTTGCGCTAATTTTTGTTTCTTGCTGCAGCAACAACTGTGACAACTTAATTTGTGCCACAGAGAACTGTTGGGCTAGGTGCAAGAATGCCGCATCTCTGCTTGTTTGCTTAGGTGCCTCCTTTTCTCCTCTCTCTCTCGCTTTCTCTGCCTTGTGTTGACAGCCGAACGTATCCTAAGTAAATAATTTGCTAGCGCCGTCGGCCAAACTGCCAAATGGCCAAAAATGTGACAATAGCTGGAAATTTGAGTTAAGGTTTCTCTGTTTTAAAGGGAGTGGTGTGGAGGGGGGGGGGGGGTGACTGTATGATATTGAGAACGATTATTGGACGATTGTCGTCTAATGTGAAGTGCAAACACAGCCGCATGTATCGATCAATTGTTGACATGTCCATTGATTTGTTTGCATTTGCCTGCGCCTGTAATTTAAGGACCTGAAGACCCAAGGACGTGCTCTGACACTACAAGCTGTTCCCAATTGCTGGCTCCGCTCTGCGGTCCGGCTGTGTTCGGTTCGGCTCGGATCAGTTCTGTTCTGTTCTGTCTGTTCCGGTCGTTGGCCCATTTGGGAAGCCCCTGCAGTGGCCGGGCAAGTGAAAAACGACACGTAAAGTAACGGCGATTACAGGAGGCAGGACACACACAACAATACACGGCAGGACACACGCACAGCAAAATACAACTGCTGCAATGGATACCTCGCTTTAAGCACACATTCTGTGGCATGTGGCATGTGGCCCTGGTCAGTTTGCTGTTTCGTTTTTTACACAATTGATTTTCGTAATGCACACGCCGAATGCCAGCACAGAGAAAATCGTGCATTGACAATTGTATAGATTTTCCACAAAACACTACACACACACACACTCGCACACACCCGCACACACACTCGTTGCACCTTCCTTTTGTTTTATAAGTCATCCAGTTACTTTTGCTGTCGCTGTTGCAGTTCGATTTTAGTTTTCAGCACTGTGGCAACAAAATGTTTAATTCATATTTTTATTTTAATTTCATTTAATTAGTTTCATTCATTAGTTTTCAACTTTTAATGCGCATTTTGCCATTGTTCAATATGCAATTATTGCTTCTAAAAAAAATCAGTTCATTATTTTTTTTATAAAAAATGAATTAAATTATTTAACTTTTTTAGTTTGTCTCAACTTGTGATTCTTGCTAATCACAGAGATTTTAAAAATGCCATCGTTTTGCCATCTTTTGCTCCACTGTGATTATGTGTGTGTGTGTGTGTGTGTGTGTGTGTGTGTGTGTGTGTGTCTGTAAGCAACACCTACAAACAAAACTGTGGCGCATATTGAATTACAGCGGCAGCTAGAAAAGTGCCATAAAAAGACCCCGTAAAAAAGAAAAAGCGAATAGTCGAAACGCACATTGTGGCAACAAGAACAGCACCAGTACAGCAGACGTCGAGTGTTGCATGCAACCGTCTGGTGGAAGCCGAAGGAAGCCAAGCAACTCAATTAGTAGGTACGCAAGGCAGGCGGCAAGGCAAGGCAAGGCATGGCAAGGCGGACAAAACTAGTTGGCAGTGGCTGAGGCAGCGGCAGAGACGCCTCTAATTGACTCGCCCCCAAGGCTCCACCTACCACCACCACCACCGACGTCTGTCTGCAACCAGAAGCGGCCCACGTCGCACATAAATAATCATTTCTCACAAATGGCAAAAAAAAACGAAAAAAGAAAAAAAAAAAAATTAACGACTCTGGCAAATATTAATTGAATGATAGGCATCTTTATGTGGTACGTGGCACAGTAGTGTAGTGTAGTGTGGCAGTCGCACTGTTATGCAGTAGGGCTGTTCTACTGTAACGTAACGGTACACTAGTACAGTGTACCGTACTGTACTACGAATACAGTCGTGGTAAGTCGAGGGGGGGGGCAAAGAGGTGGGCGACTGGCTGGCTGATTGCAACCAATACAAATAACGTAATAATTTTACGCAGCTTATCTGCACCAGAACAGAGCAAACATTTACGCCCTAATGTTTTCATTCGCTGTTGTTGCGAGGGGTGCGCAGAGGCAGAGGGGTGTGCGAGAGGGCACGCTGAGGGCTGCCATCGCAATCATAAATCACAAGCAGGAGCTTGTTTTTACACACCACACCATACCATACCACACCACACCACACCCCTCGGCTGCTGCGTTTTGCCTCATTGTCACCTCCGTTTCAGCTGTTCGATTTTTCGCCGTCGGGGGTTGAACTAGCAGCCGACGGAGTTTCGCGGTTGCCGTCGACAGCAGCAGCAGCAGAAGCAGCAAATACATTTCATACAAAAGGCAGCCATTTTAGTTGATCCAGGCACCTAGTTGCCGCTATAAAAGGCGTGAGAGGGAGAGCAGCAGATAGTTAGGCAGGCAGAGCAAAACATAGACAGAGAGGGAGAGGGAGAGGGAGAGCCAAACAACAGCAAGAAAAAATCATTGCCCGATCACAGGCGTAACACGTAACTCTTTGCTAGGCATTTTCACATTTTCCCCCTTTCTATTCAATTTCAAAATTTTTTTTCTTTCTATTTTTTTTCTTTTTGTGTCGTTGTTGTTGTTGTTGTTGTTGTTCGCTCTTATAAAAGGATTTGTCTCGTTGTCACTGCCGTTGCCGCATGATAGCGCAATGCAGCGAGCACAGGATATGGGCACAGGACGACGAAAAACTTTGTTATATGCTCGACTCTGTGTGTGTGTGTGTGTGAGTGTGTGTGTGTGTGTGTGTGCGTAACACGCACAGCTGTTTTATAAAATTAATTTTCCCATTGCGGATTAACATTTTGCAGTCGCTTTTCTCTCCTCACAAGCAACACTGCCACAGAGTCCACATAATACACACTCTTATTCCCTTTCAGATCTGCATCTAAAGGTTCAACATTAACAACAACAGCAACAACAACAACAACATCAACAAAATCAAAACTGAATTAAATTGAAATTTTTTAAAAATGCGCATTGATTTATTTATTATGCAAAGTCTTGCATAATTTTCTATTGCTTAATGCACAACAATTTTCCATGATAAGTTTTCTATTGTGAAATGCAACTTGAAAAACTTTAACTAAAAATTATAATTCTATTTGTGTTACTTATCACTTTTTTCTCAAATATATAGTTCGTTATAAGAATTAGCAAAATTACGTCAACCAATCCCATAAATTGTTCGCCAGTCAGTTTTGCAGTCAAATCCTTTGCATTATCCACTTGAGCAAGTATCAATTGCTTCTCTCCTGGCATCCGTTTCGATATTAGATTCACTGAAATCAACATCAATGAAAATCAAGCTATTGAAACCCTCTTTATTACGGGACCAGAAGATAGGTAACGGGAGGGGGTAAATTTCTTTGATGTTAGCCAAAGTTCATTAGAGCCACAATTGAATCTTTTTGAAATTTTTCAAAATGATTTTTTTGCATTTTTCATCTGTTTGAGGCAATATTTTATGCCAAAGCTTGCAAAAATTCCCAGGCTTAGCGCTTGTTATGAAATTTGCGCAGCTCATTAAACGATTTCAAACGAGAAAACACAAAAAAATTCTAGATGAATACAAAAGAAAGAAATTATATATATATATATTTATAGACGTATTTTTTTTTTTGTAAGTTCGTCAAAGTCAAAATACAAAGCAGATTTTTCAAAATGCAAAATTAAATTAGAATTTGAAATTGAGTTTTAAGCAGCGATTGCACAGCGTGCGCAAAGCGGAAAACTGACAAGGAGAGTGGCGAAGGAGGGGGGAGAGAGAGAGAGAGAGAGGGGTAGGCGGGTGGGTTGGGTGGTGGAGTGGGCGTTTTGTGTGTGTGGTGCTGACAAATAATGAAATTTGATACGCCTTGTTTAATGCTCTTTTTTCGTCAAGTGCGTAGCGTAGCGGCACGCCCCTTCAAGCAAAATCACCGCTCAAACCTTAACCGCCCACTCCACGCCCCTTGCCACAGCCAACAGCAATGCCAAGTTGCGTTACGACTGCAATGAAACGCTCGAGTGGCCACAGCCGCCGCGTGGCAAGTGTTAACTTTGGGAAATATGCCATCAAGTTCTTTAGCTGGGATGTGCGCTGCGGTGCGGTGTGGTGCGGTGCGGTGGGGGGTGCGGGTGCCATGAATTGTATGGTTGGTGCTGCGGGGGGCTGAAGGGGCAGCTGTGTCGGTACGGTAATAAATTCTGCTGTTTACCAAAGCACAAGCCATTAGCAAGCAACACCAACCCCAAATAACAAATCACTGAAACAACATTTCGCTTGCGTTGCGGTGTGTGCAGAGTGGAGAGTGGGGAGGAGTGGGTGGGTGGGTTGGTGGGTTGATCCTGTAAGGGAGTTGTTGGAGTGAAGTTGGGCACTCTGGGTCTGTGATGCCCTGCACTTAGCGGATTGTTTGCAGCCCCTTAAGCATAACAAACAAGGCTAAGTGAATTCCTTGCGCTCGAATGTGCCGCTTTATGGGCTGTTTATTGTTGTCTTCGTGCGGCAGTCAGGAGGCAGTTGTGGCAAGTGGCAGCAGTGGCAAGTGGCAACGGAAACGAGGGCGTACAAACATAATCGAGTCAATTTTCGGACTCACGTCGACCGTCGGCTGTCGACTGTCGACTGTTGATGTAACTTTTCCTTATTTTTTGAGCCGGCGGCGGCGGCGAGAGGCGGCGGCGTCGAGAGGCGCGTGACTTTTTGCACTTGTTGTTTTGAGTTGTAAGTTGCGAGTTGCGAGTTGTGCCCCAAAGCAGCTACGTATAATTTATTCATTGCCAGTCCACAAAACTAATTGATGTGGGAAAATTGCAGCCGTTGGCAGGCACACACACACACACACACCCATACACACACACTTGACTAAGCAAATACTTGTCGAGTTGCACGTGACAACTTGAATTGAGTTATCGATTTTTAAGTGGCATTATTAATTTTTGTAATAGATTCTATTTAAATTGTGTATTCGATTGTAATTAAATATTTTTTTTTTTTTGTTTTTTGTATATTGCAGGTGTGGTTCAAGAATCGACGGGCCAAGTGTCGCCAACAGTTGCAGCAGCAACAGCAATCGAACAGTTTGAGCAGCTCCAAAAATAGTAGCGGTGGCAGCGGCAGCTGCAGCAATTCGGCCAATGGTGGCCGCAACAATAACAACAACACCAGCAACAACAGCAGCAACAACAACAACAACAGTTCAAACAACAACAACAACAACAGCGCCAACAAATCCAGCCAGAAACAGAGCGGATCTGGCCAGAGCAGCTCGAGCAATGCGAGCGGAAATGCGGGCAGCTCAGCAGCAGCCGCTGTTAGCGCTGCGGCCGCTGCGGCGGCACAGTCCATTAAGTCACATCACAGTTCCTTCCTCAATGCTGGCGCCAACAGTAACAACAACAACAACAACAACAACAATTCAGCGCCCAGCAGCAGCAGCGGCGGCGGCGGCAACCACAACAGCGGCCAAGGCAATTCACATTCGCACATCTCCGCAGCGGCTGCGGCGGCTGCGTTGAATGTGACCGCAGCGCATCAGAACTCATCGCCGCTGCTGCCAACGCCGGCGACGTCCGTCAGTCCGGTGAGCATTGTGTGCAAGAAGGAGCATCTCGGCGGCGGCTATGGCAATGTTGGCGGCAACAATGGCGCCGGCGTTGGCATTGGCGTTGGCGGTGTGGGCGGCGTTGGCGTTGGCGGCGGCGGCGTCGGTGGCGGCGGCAATGGCGTCGGTGTTGGCGTCTCTGGTGATGCACTGCGTTCGCCGTACGATACGTTAAAGGATGCGGGCGGCGATATTGGGGCTGGTGCACATCATCATCACAGCATCTATGGTACGGCGGCGGGCAGCAATCCGCGCCTGCTGCAGCCGGGCGGCAATATAACGCCAATGGATAGCAGCAGCAGCATTACGACACCCTCTCCGCCAATTACGCCAATGTCGCCACAATCGGCGGCAGCAGCGGCGCATGCCGCACAGTCCGCGCAATCGGCATCGGCCCACCATTCGGCGCACTCGGCGTATATGTCCAATCACGACTCGTACAACTTCTGGCACAATCAGTACCAGCAGTATCCCAATAACTATGCCCAGGCGCCCAGCTACTACTCGCAGATGGAGTACTTTAGCAATCAGAATCAGGTCAACTATAATATGGGCCACTCCGGCTATACGGCATCCAATTTTGGGCTGTCGCCGTCGCCATCGTTTACGGGCACCGTTTCGGCGCAGGCATTCTCACAGAACAGCTTGGATTACATGTCGCCGCAGGATAAATATGCGAATATGGTGTAGAATCTGCTGTTCCAGTACTGCAGCAGCTCCGGCGGCAGTGGTGGCAGCAGCGCCAGCAGCGGTCGCTCGCCACAGCCACAGCCACAGTTGCAGCCACAGCCACAGCAACAGGCACAGCTACAACAACAGCCGCAGTTGCAGCTGCAGTCGCCTGCGCAGCAATACCATCAGCAGCCGCAGCAGCAGGAACACCAACAACAACAACAACAACAACACCAACAACAACAACAACAGCAACAACAGCAACAACATCAGCAACAGCAACAGCAACATCAGCAACAACAACAACAAGAGCAACAACACCAGCAACATCTACAGCACCAGCAGCAGCAGCATCAGGAGGATCATCAGCAGGAGGATATGGCTGAGGTGCATGGACATGATCATGTCGCCTATGGCTAATTGTGATTCCTCATCACATACATATCTGCCTTCCCTTCCCCCCCCTCTCTCTCTTCCCCTCCTTCTCTGTCCCATTCCTCTAATCTCTTTCAAAGTCTCTCAAAGAACGGGCGCTGCATTCTTTCATATATGTATGTATATGAAAGACATACTTTAAATATATATACATATATATATTTAAATATATAAATACAATTTTTTTTTTAATTTTTTTTTGCTAGCTAATAATTTTTTTTTACATTTGCTATGTGTGTGTGCATTGAATTAGAGCACGCAACACACACACACAGACATATATATATATGTAGATGTGTGTATATATATATACGATATGCATATATACATATATGCATATGTGTGCATATTATATATATGTACATAAGTATGTATATAGCATAACTTAAGCCGCCAGGATCAACGAAGAAAATGAGTGATAAACTAAGAACATTAAAATAAAAAAAAAATCCCGACACATTTGTTAAAACTTCTAAATGATATGCAACTAATTCTAAGTGAGCAAAATTGAAAAAGCAAAAAAAAAATAATTAAAATAATAATAAAAATAATAATAAAAATCAAAACAAAAATATATATATATATATAAAATATAATAAAAATTAATAAGAAAGCTAAACAAATGCAATATACGAAACCATCTCTTGGCAGGATGGGCAAGTAGAGCGGGGGGGATGGGCGGGGCATAGTTCTGATAATACATATTTATATATAGCTGCTGGCTTTTCTTGAAGTGGGGCGATTTATAAGTTACCTTCACCTCGGTTTGTACAAAGGTTCGATTCTATTTTTTTTTTTGGCAGCTTTTTAGTTTTGTTAACACATATTTATTTTGTATCAAAGTTTCTCAGAACGCCCCACAAAGCCAGTGTTTCATATCATATATAAAAATAAAAAAAAAACATAAAAAGAAAATACAAAAAAAAAATCAAAAACAAAATATATATATAAACAAGTTTTAATATACATAAAAGGAATTCACAGTTCTTAAAGCAAGCATCATTTTTTAGCTAACAAAAAACGTAAATGAAAACGAATAAAAAAAAAAAATGAAAACAAAAATATATATTGAAATGAATTTCATTGTGACATCAAGTTTAAAAGTTCAAAGCATAATTTTGTCGGCTTTATATAACACACATATTTATATAAATATATATATACATATATATATATATATATATAAATATATATATATAGTATATAATATTATAAACATACGCAAAACACCTTATAAATGAATTCACATTTCAGACTTTCAAAGCAAAGCAAAAGTATTAGATTTTAAGAAACTAAATTGGAATAAATCAACGGTCACTATATAATATACACTTATATAGCGAATTTTATTGCAAATAAATATATATATATATATATATATATATACGTATGTACATATACATATATGTATACTTATATACATATACATATAGTATTTATAAAGAAAAAAAAAAATGAAAATCATGCCACAATCCAAAACGAAGCAAAACGCAAAAAAAAATATTTATAATGAATAATAATTTTAAACATGTACAAAACTAAAAAACAAATAACTAAAAGTCGGAAATCTTTTGAAAATACAAAAAAAAAAATAGTATATAAGAAGTTTACGTATATATATATGTATATCTAATTATATATATATATATATATATTTATATACATATATATATATGTGTGTATATATATATATATATATATATACATATGTGTGTGTGTATATATGTTCATCGTAAAGTATGCTAACAAAAAAATCGTTTATACATATTAAATATAAATAATTGCAAAAAAAAAAAACAGTTTCTAATGTTAAAATACACACACATCTACACATACATATAAATACATACAAACATATGATTAGTTCAATGTACTTGAAGAAGAAGAAGAATTTTTTTTTTTTTAATTTAATTTTTTTGTTTAGTTTTAAGTTCAATTTAATTGTATTCTAAGCGTATCCATTTTGTTTGAAAAACACACACAAACACACACACATGCACACATACATACACACACACACACCCACACACAAACACACACACACATGAACGATATTACGCTATACACTGAAACAAAAAGAAACATTTAGAAACTAATTAGAAATAAGTGCATTTTTTTGGGCATACATTTTAAGAAACGACGAAATATGAAGCAAAAAACAAGAATCAAGAATAATAAGTTGATAATATTTAAGTGAGTATAACTATATATGCCATATATATGTATATGCACATTCGTGCATCTACATATATACTACATATATATAAATACATGCATATATATATATACATAAATACATATATATATATGTATATATACATAAATTTATATATATATGTATATATATATATATATCTATGTATGTGTATATCTGTATGTGTATAAATACATATATGAGCAAACTGGTTAATTCTTTTTTTTAATTATAAACTAAAATAATTGTAAAAAGTTCACAAAAATATGATCAGATGAATAATATATATATAAAAACAACATAAGAATCTTTTTTATTCCACCGTCTTAAATAAAATTTTATTTTTAGCAAATGGCGAATGGGGCCTAGTTTTGGAATATTCTACGAATATATTTCTATATATCGGAATCCTAGAATTATTCAATAATTAGTTAGGCATTTCTCAAGTTTTCACAGCTAAATAATTGGAAAAAATAGATATTTTAGGCTCCAAATTTACTTGATTTTTATATATTTGCAATTCTTAACTAAATTTATTATTTGTAGTTAAAATCATTTGTGAATTATAATGATTTAATTGCAAGATTAATTGATGGGCTACAAATTTGAAGTTATGCAGAGATTTTGGGATATTTTATTATTCATATTATTATTATTTTTTTTTTTAGCTTTATTAGCTTCGTTTGCCAAATGAACTTTTCTACTCGAAATTAAGCTTCTTTTAGAAGTAAAAATTGATGCCAAACTTATTCGCATATATTTATGGGATTGGTGAACTCTTCAGTTAGTTCTTTAAATGTAAATTTGAGCAATCGACATTTTGTTCGAAAATCTTAAAAGTCGCATATATATTTGAGTTCTATTATTATTAATATTATTATTATTATTGTATTTTTTTTATGACGTTCTGTCTAAGAATTGCTTTCCGTAAGAGGAGTTTATATATTTTATTAATGTTCTTTTCGGATATACGAAAGCTATTTATGGGGACGGGTCGCTTTTGGCATGGTGCTTCTGGATGTGGCTGTGGATGGCCCCTTTTCCCCCGTGCCCCTCCCCATTGAACTTCTCGAACAAAAGCGCTGGTCTGGGTAGGGCAGGACGGTACAGGACGGCTCAGGACTGGACGAGGAGGTGCGGTGCGGTGCGGTGCGGGGCAAGGCGGTACGTCAGCGTGTCCGGCGGCCATCATCATCATAAACCATTAATTCAGCTCATAAAGAGTTGCCACGCCTTGTTTTTTTTCTTTCATTCGATTTGTTGTCATAAGTTTGCCTGATTGTAGCTTTTTATTCTTCATCTTCATTTTTTTGTTGTATATATTTTTAATGAGCCTGGTCAGAGTGACTCTGCCTGCAGCTGTGTGTGTGTGTGTAGATGTGTGTGTGTTTATGTGTGTTATTAATCTCTGGCATTGTCTTGGGGAACAGAAATTGTCTTGGCTTGCGTGTGTGTGTGCCTGTGTCTGTGTGTGTGTGTGTGTGAGTTTGTAAGAGCTTTCATCTTTCTATTAATTATGATAATTAAAAATGAAAATTCATTTGCCATTTGCGGCTAATTGTCGCTCCCCGCTCCACGT
Organism: Drosophila fungiperda; assembly: GCA_035042345.1. NCBI lineage: Eukaryota > Metazoa > Arthropoda > Insecta > Diptera > Drosophilidae > Drosophila > Drosophila fungiperda. The sequence continues at coordinate 5,515,426 of JAWNLM010000137.1, read as the reverse complement.
TCCACGTTCCGCATGCGGCACGCGCCTCAAATCGACAGCAGCAATCGCAATGCGATTGTATTTACGTGTATCTCACAGATACAATTTGCCGCTCGTGCCTCTTTTTATTATCTAGCACGCGCCCACGTCTAACGAGGCGAGGCAAGACGAGACGAGACGAGACGAGAGACGAGAGACGAGAGACGACGCCGAGTGGCAAGGGGGATGCAGTGGCAAGCGGAGGCGAGTCAAGCAACTGGCAGCCAATCCATCAATGGGCGCGTGTTGCTTATAGAATTACCAACTAATTCGGTATTTATGAGGCTTCGTCGAGTGCATTGCGGCCTGGGACTGTTGCTGGTCCCCTGTACCATGTCCCCTGTCCCCTGTCCCCCCCCTGCCACTACCACGGTCTCCAGCAATAGGAAACCTGCAAATTGAGATGCTAGCCCCGGCAGAAATTGTTTTTAATCTGCAACGGGCGACGACTTCGTTGCGCCTTTTAGCGGCACATAAACCCCACCAAAATAAAAAAAAACACACACACACAAACACACAACACACACACACAATACACACACACACACAATACACGGAAGCAGTCATCAAAGCAGAAACCGTTTTGAGTTTTCAGTTCCCAGGCACACGCCCTGCTCATTATTTTGATTTTAGCTATTTGTGGGCGGCGGGCGGCGATGACTGTAAGGGTATCATCCGATTTGGGGCATATGTCATCCATACTGCAACTGGTAGCTGGTAGAGTCAAAGGGATAATCAAATAGTGCAGCATAATCTAATTTAAATAAACATTGCCCATTTGCACTTTCAGTAGAAAACACAGAATTCTCTCGGGCTCAACTGATGTGCTTGAAATGAGTCCTTTTTATCACTTAGAGTGGAATTTGCATATTTGTTGGATATGTCCTGGAAATGACTAATATAATATAATATACAATAATAGTAATATATACTACATATTTAAACCCTTTATTTTATTTATTTTTTGATATATTTATTTTTAACTTTCTTTTGTATATTTAATAGTTTTCTCAATTTTAACATTTATTATGTAATTATTTCTGATTTAATTATGTACTTTATTTTTCGTATTATAAATACTTTTTAATTTAATTAAAAATTCGAAAACAACTAATATAATATAATATATAATATAATATAATAATACAATAATAATGATATATTTATATATACTACATATTAAAACCCTATTCAGCACAATAAATAAATTTGTTCATTTTATTTATTTTTTGATATATTTATTTTAAATTTTCTTTTTTGTCTAATTAAAATAGTTAGTAATTTTCTCTCTTCTTGCATTAATTATGTAATTATTTCTAATTTAATTCTGTTGTTTATTTGTTACATTCTAAATATTTTTTAAATGAATTAAAAATTCCTTTTTTAAATCTATATTTGAGATATTTATTTTTCAAATTTTCGACAGAAATGAATACTCGATTTTAATTTGTGAGCTGCTTCCAAGGACAGAGCATGCCAATTTCGGCTATTTTTCAGTTTTATCTGGTTAGTTTTCCTTATTTGTATTGTTGTTGTTGTTGTTGCTGCTGTTGTTGCTGTTGTCAGTGCTGTTGTTGCTGCTGGTGGTTGTCTGCTGTCGCTCGTTGATTTGACTGGCGACACGTGCTGCTCCTGGTCCTGTTTCTGCTGCGCCAGCTACTCCTGCTGCTCCTGCTCCGCCTGCTGCTGCTGCTGCTGTTGGTGCGCTCTGTTTTCTGATCAGATCGGTTTTCATCTTTCACGCTGGGCTGCCTTTTTGGCATTTTATTTATCAACTCAACTTAATTCTTGGCTTCAGCTAATGGACACCACAGCAGTGGCAGTGGCAGCAGCAGCCGTGCTGCACTTTGCTGATAATGTGCGGCGTGTGTGTTTATTATGATTTCTAGCACACACAACTTCCCCCCCCTTCAGCCACGTTGAGTGTTGTGCCCGGGGCCACACTTTTGATGTTGACCGCCATTCAGTTTGGGGTGTAGCTGTAACTGTCGGAGGGGGGAGGAAATTATACTAAGCAGGCAAATGTCGCCAAAACTAACAAGTGGTTTTTATTCGGTTTATTCAAAATTGATTAGTTGTCAATTTGATGGCATTGTTTCGGCCATTGGGAAATTTCCAATTTGCCAAAAATAAAAACAACAAAAAATTCGAAAGAAAACAGTTTATTTTGATTGGCTTCAGCAGCAGCAGCAGCCTTTTGTCATTTTGCTAAGCGGCCAATTCAGTTAAGATCTTTGTTAGGTTTTGTCATTTAGCCTGATAAATTTGACATGCTAACGCCAACTGCGGAATTCCAGAGGCAAATTCGACCCACAGCCAAAAGTTCGTATTTGAATAATATTTGAATTATTTGGCAAGCAATTCTACCCAATATGTTCAAATTTGGTATTGATTTTAATATTGATCTTAACTGCAGCATAAATTAATCAACTGATCTATGTGAATATTGTTAGCTTTTATTTATAGATCTCAATTGGGTATTTCATCTTTTTATAATCTCATTTCATAAATGCTAAAAGAAACACACCGAAAAAAAAAACGGAAGAAAAAATAAACAAAGGTTCCTCAATAATTGTTGATTTTGTTTATTGTGTGTGATTTCAGTGTGCAAAGACGAGGGCAACAAAAGGCTCAGCTTAATTTGATTAATTAGTAAATAAAATTTAAATCATTTGATTAATTTGTATAAAAAAAAATGCTTGAAAAAATGCGCATTTAATCTATGTAAATGTTGTGGTTTATTTGTGTGTGTGTGTGTGTAAATGAGGACAACAAAATGCTGCAATAAATATTTGGAATTTTTCGACAAGAATTACAGTTTCGTAAATAATAAATAAAATTAATAAATAAAATAATAAATAAAAATAAACAATTACTCATAAAAATGTGAAGCGTGAGATTTAAGAATAAAATGCAAATATTCTCTGATTTATTAAACAACAACAAGAAAAGCAACAAATTTTAAATGCATATTTAAATGACTCGTCGATTAATGCGATAAATAATGCAGTTTTTTCATTTTCTGCATATTTGTGAATATTTTATTTTTTTTTTATCTTATTTGCTTTTTGTTATTTTGGCTCTTTTGACTCGTCGTCGTCGTTGTTGTTGTTGGCATTACATAAATTTCAGTTTTTAACACACGCACAACAACGAAAATGACTTGACAAGCAGACGGACGGACAGTCAGAGGGACAAAAATGGAAAAGAAAGAAAAACGATGATAACGGCTGCAAAAACTGTTCCCAGTGCTGCGTTCCACATGGATTCCATGCGTTCCACATGAGCAACTGTTCGCTGTACTCTCGCCTCGCCATTGCCATCTCGCTCGCACGAGCGCTGGGCGTTGCCAGCTACGACGACGACGACAGCAGCGACGCCAACGTCGACGCAACCGTTAAATTGTCGCCATTGCAGTTGTTGTTGCGCCGCTGCTGAGCGGGCGTGCGAGCGAGACAAACACATGAGCCACTGCTGACGCCCATACAAAATTTGTCTTTGCGTTGCTTACATTAATGATGCGTCCCGTTCCCCTCCACAGCTACCACTCACCTACCACACACACACACACACACGAAAACATACACACACACACACACCGCACCTCCCACCACTCCAATCCTCTTTTACCATCCAAATTTTGCCTCGCACTTCAAAGTCACAATTTTCTTCAACAACTTTGTTGTTGTTGCTTCTGCCGCTTTTTCAGTAAGTGGGTGGCTGTGTGGGTGGTTGGGTGGTCAGGCCATGCCAAGAATATTTCATTTCTTTCTTTTTCATTTAATTTTTTTTCTTCTGCTTCTGCGTTTTCTTATTCCCACAAATTTTCCTTCGGTATGTGCACGATTTTTTCCTCTGTTTCCTTTGACTTTTTTTTCTGTACACTTTTTTTTTGTGTTTTATTCTTTTTGTTGCTCGCATTTCTTCATTTGCTGGCAATTTTTCTTTTCATTTACCCAAGCAAGCAGTCAACGTCAATCAAGCCCCAGACCCAACCAATCCAGAACCCGCACCCCAGACCCAAACCCCTGCCAAAAACTCGCTCCTCTCTATGTGTGTGTGTGTTGGTGTGTGTGTGTGTGTGTGTTTTCACGTACATAGACAATATAAGGTACCGTTACCCAACCAACCCCACAACCAAACCATAGCCTAAATATTATACATAAAAGTGCCAGCACTCGAGTGCCACATAGGGCACGAGGGGTGGGGTGGGGGGGGGGGGGGGGGGTTGGCATGGATGGGGCTTGGTTGCGTGTCTGTGTTTGTGTGTGTTCCTTGGCCAGCTAAGAGATAACGAACTAACTATCTGTATCTGTATCTGTATCTGTATCTGTATCTGTATCTGTATCTGTATCTGTATCTGTATCTGTATCTGTATCTGTATCTGTATCTGTATCTGTATCTGTATCTGTATCTGTATCTGTATCTGTATCTGTATCTGTATCTGTATCTGTATCTGTATCTGTATCTGTATCTGTATCTGTATCTGTATCTGTATCTGTATCTGTATCTGTATCTGTATCTGTATCTGTATCTGTATCTGTATCTGTATCTGTATCTGTATCTGTATCTGTATCTGTATCTGTATCTGTATCTGTATCTGTATCTGTATCTGTATCTGTATCTGTATCTGTATCTGTATCTGTATCTGTATCTGTATCTGTATCTGTATCTGTATCTGTATCTGTATCTGTATCTGTATCTGTATCTGTATCTGTATCTGTATCTGTATCTGTATCTGTATCTGTATCTGTATCTGTATCTGTATCTGTATCTGTATCTGTATCTGTATCTGTATCTGTATCTGTATCTGTATCTGTATCTGTATCTGTATCTGTATCTGTATCTGTATCTGTATCTGTATCTGTATCTGTATCTGTATCTGTATCTGTATCTGTATCTGTATCTGTATCTGTATCTGTATCTGTATCTGTATCTGTATCTGTATCTGTATCTGTATCTGTATCTGTATCTGTATCTGTATCTGTATCTGTATCTGTATCTGTATCTGTATCTGTATCTGTATCTGTATCTGTATCTGTATCTGTATCTGTATCTGTATCTGTATCTGTATCTGTATCTGTATCTGTATCTGTATCTGTATCTGTATCTGTATCTGTATCTGTATCTGTATCTGTATCTGTATCTGTATCTGTATCTGTATCTGTATCTGTATCTGTATCTGTATCTGTATCTGTATCTGTATCTGTATCTGTATCTGTATCTGTATCTGTATCTGTATCTGTATCTGTATCTGTATCTGTATCTGTATCTGTATCTGTATCTGTATCTGTATCTGTATCTGTATCTGTATCTGTATCTGTATCTGTATCTGTATCTGTATCTGTATCTGTATCTGTATCTGTATCTGTATCTGTATCTGTATCTGTATCTGTATCTGTATCTGTATCTGTATCTGTATCTGTATCTGTATCTGTATCTGTATCTGTATCTGTATCTGTATCTGTATCTGTATCTGTATCTGTATCTGTATCTGTATCTGTATCTGTATCTGTATCTGTATCTGTATCTGTATCTGTATCTGTATCTGTATCTGTATCTGTATCTGTATCTGTATCTGTATCTGTATCTGTATCTGTATCTGTATCTGTATCTGTATCTGTATCTGTATCTGTATCTGTATCTGTATCTGTATCTGTATCTGTATCTGTATCTGTATCTGTATCTGTATCTGTATCTGTATCTGTATCTGTATCTGTATCTGTATCTGTATCTGTATCTGTATCTGTATCTGTATCTGTATCTGTATCTGTATCTGTATCTGTATCTGTATCTGTATCTGTATCTGTATCTGTATCTGTATCTGTATCTGTATCTGTATCTGTATCTGTATCTGTATCTGTATCTGTATCTGTATCTGTATCTGTATCTGTATCTGTATCTGTATCTGTATCTGTATCTGTATCTGTATCTGTATCTTTTCAGTTAATTATTATAAATTAAGTGGGTATTTATCAATCTAATATATTTTTAAAAGACTTATTATGTGCCGTTAGTTGTGAGAGTTCCGATCTATGTTTTTAAGAAGATTAAAGTGTAAAAATAAAATCGGAAGCTGTGCAACCAAAGTGGAATTATTTCGAATCCTTTTACTTCATCAAATAATTATATTAATCTGTCAATTTGAATTGGGAGCACGTGTTAGAATTGCAATGAGTGTTTCCACCTGGCTAAACATCTTCAAATAGAGGTCGAATTTAAAGTGTATATTCTAAAAATACCGCTCAAAGATTAGCGATGAACATGTTTTAAGCTATAGCAAATGTCAACAGGTTCGATCTTAGAGTTTTGCCAAAGTCAGAATGTAAATCGCATTCTAAGCTACTTACAAATACGCTTATTACAACAACAATAACAACAACTCTGAGTAATTACATTAAAATTGTTGTTAACAAGAAAGACGACACCAAATCAACAAAATAAACAAAAATATGAGCAGTAATTTTGTTCATGTTGTTGTTTATTTTACACGATTGCTAAACTGTTGTTGTTTATTGTATTTATTTTGCTGAAGTTGTTGTTGATTTAATTTTTGTAATTGGCTGATTAAAATAACAGGGCGAGGCAACTCTGGACGACTCGGGGCAACTGGCGGACACGCTGTCCTCGATGGCTGCCTGTCATTATTAGCCTGTAGTTGTTGTTGCTCTTGGTGTTGTTGTTGTTGTTGTTGTTGTCATAATGTTTGTTTTACAGCATTAACATTTGAGTTTTCAATTCATTTGACTTTTCATTGCGAATGCCAGGGTATTATCCACACGCTTTTAAATTAATTAAAAACTGTTGTGGGCAGCCAGCGGCAACAGCAAAAGCAAACAGCAAACAGGAAAAAAATATAATAAAAAAAAAAAAACATAAAACAACAAATGTATTTATTAAGTACTCATATAGAGGAGCACAGAGTGAAAGCCAAAGCCCGGTAGTCAAGCCAGTCAAAGTCGCTGTTGTAATCAGGCGACGACATCAACGTCACCGTTCACAACGACTGCATTGAGAATGAGACCGACGACGACGACGACGACGAGTTGAGAGAGATCAGCCCGCCCGCAGGGGTAGTTTAAAATCCATCCAACAAGTAACAAGCCAGCAACCCAACAGACAACTGACAACACACAACTGACAACAGACAACAGACAACACACAACAGACAAGAAGCATAGCCAAGCGAAACGCAAATGAGCATTTTTTTTGGGCATGTCGATTATGATGTTAATAATGCGCACATTGTACACTGCTAATGACCATGCCCTCCTACCAAACTTCCCCCACACACACGTCCATAAGCCCAAACATCAATAGAGTAGAGCATTCAGCATGCAACATGCAGCATGCAACATAAAGCATAATACATGCCCAATCCATAAATGTTACCCTTACTCATCAAATTTGGCTATTTTCTCTGCTTCTGTCCGTCCATCTGTCTGTCTGCCTGTCTGTCTGTCCGTCTGACTGTCTGTCTCTCGCTCTAGCAACGGGTAGCTGTGTGCGTTATGCTAATTGGCATATGCTCAATTAGGCTCTGCGGCAACCCGGGGCAACGAGCGGTCGCCCCAAAACAATATAAGGTTTGCCGGCTGATTAGATCGGGGTAACTACATAATTCAAGAGGCGAGGCGAGGCGAGGCGTTGCATAAACTCCGATTTAGCATACAGTTGCTAGGCGCTGGCATTAGCCACAAGCCCACACACACACACACCAACAAAAAAAAAAAAAAAAAAAAAAAACTGATTCAGTATTGGCCAAGGGTAAAACTTAGGTGAGTTTAATGCTAAGCAAATTCCTTTCATCCATACGGACGCATATGTCAACATTCTGGGCGACACATTAGAAGGATCGAGGGAGCTGATAACATTTATCTAATTGAAGCGTTTGCCTCGCAGCTTTTGAGTCGGCAAATTAATGGGCACTTATCGATAAGGAAACAAGTAGCGATGCTATATGAACATTAAAAGCAAATCTTTAACGTTTAACCACTTATCGATAAATATATCGATAGTTTATAAAAAGCTAGGCAATAATAAACTGTGCATGTCATTTGAGAAACTATTGACAGATACTCCTATTACATGCAGTTATCGACGACTTTTATCGATAAGTAATCGAAAGATTACTCCGTGCATAGCAAATACTAAAATAATGTTATTGCTGTACTCAACTCTTATCAGTTAACTACCACTGATAACTGATCCAAAAATAATTGTCAACAATTCTTGCATAAAAACAGAAATAGAAACACATTCGATAATTATTGTCGATTGGAATTGTAGCCGTTTACTTTGCTTCTTCTTATCGAAGGATTGACTGTTCACCATTTCGACGAACAGAAGCATAGAAGAGATAAAACAAGTGAGATATATTCAAAGAGAGAGAGAGAGAGAGAGGGAGAGAGAAGAGAGAATGGCATATTATATTACCAGATATTGCCTAATTGAAATGTTTGCCCCATTATGATTTTGTCGTGTCGTATTCGAATCCTGAATCCCGAATTCCAAGATTGCTTATCGCGCCCAAGTGAGAAATGTCAATGCAAGATTTGGGCTTACCTCCATATCCATAACAATGGCAAATAGCCAAATGGCACCGAACACCTATTAAACAGTCGCCAATGCGACTGGCCTCGACTATCATCATCATCATCATCATCACCATCGGCACACAAAACAAAAAAACACAACACAACACAACATAACACAGCACAACACACAACACACAAAACATTTAAACAATGCGAGTTGGGCAAATGAGTTGAGTGCATTTGTGAAAGCCGATCGATTGATTGACAGCTAGCTGGGACTGTCGGATAGGATAGGATCGGAGAGGAGAGGATCGGTTCGGTTTGGTTTGGGTCGGGTTGGGCAGTCAGCCAGTCAGTCAGTCAAAAGAAATTGGAACTATCAGCAGGCAAACAGAATAAAAGAAAGATCCAGTTGATCCAGGCAGCCAGCAAAAACTTAATGTTCGAGGTGTTGATTGTCAGAGAGGCTTGGCAATTAACAGAGAGACTGGGAAAGAGATAGAGAGAGAGAGGGAGTGAGATATATATATCTATATAAATATATATATATAGAGATGCCCAATCGAGTAGCACTGCGCCATTGTTCTTCGCTGATTCACTGAGATTTGACTGGATTTGGAATGGGTAATATGATCGTGAAAGATCAATTTATTGACAACAAGCACTTGGTTTCTCATCATCATTTTTAATGCAGCTTTTGAATGTCTGAGTAGTCAAAGGATCGCTATTGTAGCTAATGAAAAATATGATATGATAAGCTTCTTTCATAAGGTTATAAACCGATGATTTAAAGAGCAAATTTCAAATATTCTTTTTTTTTTTAAGTTTAGCGCTAATATGCCGAACAAAAGAAGCAAAGAATATAAACTCAATTTTTAATATATATATATATATCTTATGAATATATATAAATATATAAATGTGTATATTTATTACAATTATATTTTTAATCTTTTAAGGTCGACGCCTTCTGTACAATTCATTATTATTTGGTATCTATTTTTAAACATTTGTGGAATTAAATATAATTGAATACTTTGCGTTAGTTCAAAGGGAATTATTATTCTCTTAATGAAAATTAGTTACTTTTTATTTCTAGCATTGTTGTAATTATATTGAATTAATGTCCTTTTTGATTTTCTGTAATTTCTTTATCGAAAATTTCTATTCGTTTCATTTTATTCCAGCACACAATCAATTTAGCAACTTCTCTTTGCAATTATCCATCGAATATTAATTTTTTTTTTGTGGTTTCGCGTTTTTCTATTTAATTAAAAATGTAAATTTAATAATCGTAATAATAAATATATACCTTTTGATAGTAAGATAATCAAAGTCAAGTACCTTAAATATATAAATTCTATAATCACCATTCTTTGGCTATTTATTTGTTGGCATTTTTTTCATTCAATTGAATAAATTATTTATGTTAAAAAATAATTCCGAGAGCAAAATATTAATATTAAGCGGAAATAATAAATAATATAAATATATAAATATAAATAAATAATATAAATATATCAAAATTTAAAAAAAATTGCAAAGCTGATTGATTGTTTTTTTTTTGGCAGCAATAAAATATGTAAAATTGGCAATACATATTTTTTTTCAAACTGGAAACAACGATTAAAAACTGGTTGTTTTTTTAAAATAAATTAAATTTTTCCAAGTGCTCTCAGCTGTGGTAGCTAATTTGTTAGCAATTGAAGTTTTTACTAAACTTAGCTGATGTTCGCAAAGCCACCATTTTGCTTTTGATTGCCTGTCACTGAGACGCGATCCGCAACGAACTAAGCGTCCAATTAGCTTGGCTCAACTTACCACAAGCTCTGGCTGCCCCTGCACCAGCCCCGTCCCTTGCCCATGCACCAGCCCCCGTCCCTTGCTCGTGCCCCTGCACCGGCCTGCCTGCTGGTCGCAAGCCAATCTGCCGCCCTGTCAGCCAGCCTGCCTGCTGCTTTCCGTATTCACCTGGCCACTCCATGCTCGATGCAGTGCTTCAGCGTTTTCACAACTGCAATCTTAATGTTGCTGTTGTTGTTGTTGTTGTTGTTGCGCCAATCGTGAAGCACTTGCAGCTTTACCACTTGGCATCCAGCCAGACGATGGATGGATGGATGCACTGCTCCCGGCACGGGTATCTGATGACAACGGGCACAACTATAGATACAGATACTTGTCGTTGGTTGGCATGGTTGGGGTTTACTTACCAGAGCCAAGGCAATTGGTATGAGAGGGGTGCGGGGAAGGCACGGAGGTGGAGAGATGGCGGGGGGGTGGAGGGGGTCGCCTTATAATAATGTTGGTGTAACTACGGTCGAGAAAAACGCCAACATAAGCGGCCAAAGGTATTATTTTTAAGCTCTTCCTCTCATTGTCTGCCCGCCCAGACGAAGACGAAAGACGAAGACGAAAGACGAAAGACGAAAGACGAAGACGATGGCAAAGCAGAAACAGAAGACAGAAGACAGCGACGAAGATGTTGGCGTTGACGCTGTTTGGTTGGTTGGCTGCTTGCATGCTTGTAACTGTTGTTGTTGTTGTTGTAGCTGTTTTTACTGTTGTTGTTTTTACTGTTGCTGTTGTTGTTGCTGTTCTTACTGTTGTTGTTGCCGTGACTTGTTCGGATTGCTGGGTAGATCGAACTAAATAAAAATGTGTATTTACTCACTTGCATGTTGTTGCCTGGTATTATTGCTATTGTATTGGAGCAGAGCACACAGAGCAGAGCCGCTGAGTGGGTGGGGGTGCACTGTAATTCAAAACCTGCGTCACAACTGCGACTCAACTGGAAGTGAATTAAAAAATACGATTGCCAAATGCGAATGCGAATGTGAATGCGAACTAAGCAGCAACAAAAGCAGCAGCAGGGAAGGAAAAAACAACAACAACAACAAATATCAAGAAATATGTCAATGAATTCCAAATGCCTGACGACCGATGTCCAGCGATTTAGTGTGGTCCAGAGTCACATAGAATGCTGATGGCGGATGGTGGATGGCGGCGGCTGGCGGTTGGCGGTTGGCGGATGTGGCAACTTGCAACGTGGGACGCCATTTGCCGTCAGCGTCACATTGACGGACGGCAGCTTAAGTTTGCCTGGCCCTGGGCCCGGCCCGGCCTGGCCCGGCCTGTACACATTTAGCCCCCGCCTTGCCCCGCCATGTTACTTGACTTTGATGAGGAAAAATGTGTGCTCTAATTGACAGTTTTTAGATTTTAATCTTTGGCGCAGCAACAACAGCAGCAGCAAAGGTGGTGCCGCGTTGAATTCGACTCCTCGTGTGTTGTTTGCTTAATGCATTTTCAGCGTTTTGGACGCCCATGCGTACCCCAGACACAAGACCCAACAACAGTAACAGCAACAGCAACAGCACAACACAGCTTCAGTTCCAGCTCCAGTTTCAAGAGTTCGAGTTGGATCTAAAGCAGCACAGCAGCCACAGCAGCTTAAGGCCACCAACAATGACAGCCACACATTCATATCAAAGTTCGAGTGTGTTTGTATGAGTGTATGAGTGTATTCGTATTCATATTCGTCGTTTTCATATTCATTCATGCATCGCATATGCTCTTTGTCAATTAAGCAATCAGCAGGAAGTTTGCCACGCACTTTGCCTTATCACACCGACAGCTAAAATCGAAGAGCCGTCAGCCGTGTGAGTTGTGGGACCTACCCCCTTCCCTATTCCCCTACACCCCCTTTACGGCGTCTGTGCCCAGTCTTCCATCAGCTTGATTGTTGGACGCCAAATCACATCATCAAAAGCCCACTCTAAGCGATGCCCCCCCCCCCCCCGCCCTTTTCCAACGTTTGACACTTGACGTTGTCGGCGGCCAATTTTCATTTTCGCTGCCTTTTCCAATTTTTTTTGTATACCCTGCTTCCCCACAAATTATACAGGGAGTATCCGGCCTCACTGTCTGATATTATTCGAATATTTAAAATCAATCCTATGCAAACCATATTAAAATTTTCAGATTTAATTGTGAGTTGTATGAAATTTAAAAATAAAAAATAAAACCGACAATTTTATTCTTAATTTCTTCAGGAATGATTTTGTACAGGATACAATAAAAACTTAGTTTTTCTATTTTTTATTATTATATTTATCGATCGGCAATTTGTTGGGGACACAGAGTATTGTGTAGTCGGTTTGTTTCTACTTCTTTTTGTTGTTCTTGCTTGTTGCATCGAAATGAGTAAAAAAGAAAAAAAAAGGAAAAAAAAGGAGAACAAAATGAAACGCAACGAAATGAAAAGAATGTTAAACCGCATATTAAATACCACCGCCTGAGCTCAAGTGTCAACAGAGCCAGCGTGTGTGTGTGTGTGTGTGTTGCTTATACCGGGCAGGGTGTTACGGGTCTAACGGCAGGCAATAAAGAGTGCCAAGACCCGTACTCAGACCCGTAACCAGCGACCGCCCGTTGTGTAATTGAATATTTGGAGTGTAAAAACCACACCAAGTTGCACTCCTTCTCTCTCTCCCACTCACCCCCACTCTCCCTCTCTCTTACACTCCCTCTCTCTCTCTCAATTCTTATTTAAGTCACACACATCGCACAATGGATGCAAATCACCATCGCATTAGCCAAAAAGCTAATGTCAAACGGCAAATAAAGTCAAGTTTTCAATTTGTGCACAAATCATACAATCCGCAATAATAATAAAACCCACAAATAACTAGAAATATAAACATATATATATATATAATATATATATGCAATAATCTGAATAATATATGCAACTGAATTTGAATACATCTTTTGCACTTTCTCAAAATTTTCAATAGTCTGCAGAACCAAAATATACTTGAAATTAATTAATGCCGCTAAAAATTGCATACATATTTTTGTATATATTTGTTCATAATAAAAAAATGGAATTATTTATGAATTATATTTTTTTAGGCATGCGGCAATTGTACATAAAATAATTGTTTTTGTTAAAAATGTGTACATTTTTGACAGAGAAAAAGGATGATCAATATTAAAAATCAAATTTGTATACAGTTTTTATTTTATTTTTTTTTTAATGTGCTGTATGTGATAATTTATTGAGTTAAAATTTGAATTATATAATGTTGATTGGCCGCGAAATATTTGCTGTAAAAATGTGAAATTTTCCACGGTGCGTTTTGAAATGACCCATCATAAAAGTGGGTGGCATTATGAAGGCAATCACTGGGTGTATGCTGTGTGTATGTTGTGTGTGTGTGTGTGTGTGTGTGTGTGTGTGTGTGTGCAGTGTGTGGGTTAAATTGTAAATAATAATGACTGCTTTTTGTACGCATGTGTGCGAGTGCAACAACAACAACAACAACAACAATAGCAGCAGCAGAAAAGTCAGCAGCAAAGTCACAACAACAAAAGTCAAGTCAGTTTATTATTAAAAAATACAAGTACAATAAAAATACATATAATAATAATAATAATAATAAGCAGCATAATAATAATGACGAGATGCCTGTGCTTAATGCGCACCGAGCACAATGGCGACGCCAGCGACAATAACACGCCCCGAGCCACAGCAGCAGAGAAGAAGAAGAAGAAGAAGAGAAGAAGAAGCAGCACCAGCAGCAGCACAAGCCGAGGGCATGTGGCAATGTGTGGCACGTTAAGGAATAGGAATTGGAATAGGAACGAGAGCACGACGAGTGGCAGACTGGCAGAGCACTGGGCACATTCTCAAGTAGGGTTGCCAACAACATGAATTGCTCATTTGCGTTTTTTAGAGAACCACTCGAGCCACTACGAGGAGCTGTGGAGTGGCGCAGCTCTGCTCCTGTTCGCTTTTAGTGAAAACAAAAAACAAAAAAAAAAAAACAGGGACAATTGCAGCCACGTCGAGTGGGCAACAAGTTGAGCAAAGTCGTCGAGTCGCCGACTCGACTCGACTTGACTTGATTTGACATGGCGGCTCGACTCGTCTCGTCTCGTCTTGTCTCGTCTCGTATCGAATCGAGTCGAGTTGAGTTGGTATCCCTTGTTTATGGCAAGTGGGTCTCTGGCCTCCTGATTCCTCCAGCAAGTGGCACCTGTGACTCAGACTCAGACCCAGTCTCAGATCCTGCTTCAACCTCTGCTTTTGCCTTTGCCATTGGCTCTGCTTTAGTTACAGCATCTCTCAGTGTTTGTGGTTGTAGTCGCCGCATATTTGTCTTTGGCATTTGTTCGTTCAGAGTTTGCCCATCGGCTTAAGGGGCCATCATCGTCGTCATCATCACAGTCAACCAACTGCATCCATACCCAGTTATCATCTAACCTTATCAGGCAGCCGGCAACCGGCAGCCGCAGGTCGAAACATGCCCAGATCGTGCCTCGGACTTAGCCAGGCGCTTAACGTGATAAGCACTAAGCACCGATCATTGTAGCCTTAACACATCACCAAGTGGCTTACTTCCAGCCAGATTAGCAGTGGCAAGCTGCTGTTGATCTGCCAACATTGGATCAGCCAAAAGGAAAGCCGCCAACTGATTGTCACCACAATCCAAAACAATTCATCATATTCCACATATAAACAAAATATATTTAATATACTAATATTAACTATAAAATATATAATATTTATTATTAATTATAAAAATAAATAACAACAGATTTCAAGTGTGGCAGTTATAAAATTTAATACGATTTATTTACACAATTTGTTTACATTAAATATGATTTTGCTTTAAATATTAGAAAAGTTATTTTATAAGTTATATTTTAATTTTTAAAATATAATAATAATTTAAGACGGAACATATGTAACTGTAATAATGTAACAAAATATGAAAGATAAAAAAAAATATATATATATAAAATTTAAATCATATTTAAAGTATTTAATATTTTATTAGTATGCCTCTAACAAGTTGGCTAATAGTACTAGCTAATATTCGTTTTCCAGAATTATCTATTGAAATAGTGGTAATTGATCTATATATATATATATGTACTGCGATCTGGTGCGATCTGTGTGGATTGTTTGTGATGTGTGAACTGAGAGCCAGACGGAGCATTGGCCCAAGCTAATTGCTCAGCCATTGTCCAAACAATGACGAAGTTGAAAACTTTCAAGACTTGACTTGATTTAATTAGCGCGCTAATGACCAAAACCCAAAACCCGATCACCTGTGTGATCGATGCTATTGATGGGTCTGCTAATTTAAGTCCCCTCCCCAAAATTGACCGAGTCATCGTGTTAATTGCGTAGAACTGGGAAGGGAACTGCGATAGAGACAGCAATAGAGATGGTCAACGATCGTGATATGTGTGCGTGTGTGATGTGTGTGTGTGTGTGTGTGCGTGTGTGTGTGCGTGTGTGTGTGGAGGGAGAAACTGTCGACATCATCATATTGGCTAATCGAGAATAATTGCTTGATGATGCTCGTCACTGCTGCCTCGAGGCTCTGACGTTTGCCACAGTGGCATAGTAGAGTGGGGAGGCAGGGATGGAGGAGGGGTATGTAGCAATGAGCGACAGTGAGCGGGGAGAATGGAGAATGTATAGAAACTAAATTTGTCAAAGGTATTAACGATAGAAACCTTCCGCCTGCTGGATGTAAACACGTTGCCCCTCAAACAATAACTGTTGACAGCTCGTAAATTAATAATTTTGCACAAACAACAACAACAAGGAGTACAACAAAGAGGCAACATAGTTGGCAAGCTGAGCAACCAAAAGGAGCAGCAAACAGTAGCCGGGCACAGGAACTGAAGGAGGAGGGGCGCAAATTAGCCGCATTTCCGCCTTCCTCCGTTGATCGACACTGGCCTGGCTCACACTTTTGACTTCCTGTGGCCTTTCCCAATCCCATTCCCATTCCCATTCCCTTTCCATCCCTCGTCACATACAGACCCCGACGTCGAAGCCTCTCTATTATTCTCCGTCTGCTTGTGTACAGCATATTAATTTCATGCATAGCAATTGCTCCAGTGCAATTCTCTGGCTATTCGAGCAAAACAAATCTCGAATAGAAATCAAAATAGATTTCGTTACGCATCTCTCGCCTTGTGTCTAAATAGAGCAAATTGTATTGTTGCATTGCTGTTTGTTTTGATAGTTGCCGCCCAAAATGGTTGCAAAACCCAAGAAAAACAATAAACCAAGAAAATAAATTATGCTTATCGAAATGGTTTTTCTTTTGCATTTTTTTATTGGACTTCAAAAGAGATCTAATTGAAAATATATTTTTTTTATGGCGAACTTTTAGTCTTCTTTTAATTTTTAAAAATTTGTTGAATTTTTACTGAAAGCCCCAAGAAAAACAATAAACCAAGAAAATAAATTATGCTTATCGAAATGGTTTTTCTTTCGCATTTTTTTATTGGACTTCAAAAAAGATCCAATTGAAAATATAATTTTTTATGGCGAACTTTTAGTCTTAATTTTAATTTAAAAAAGTTTGTTGAATTGTTAACTAAAAATATATATACATGAAAGGGTAATCGAAGAATTCTATGAATTTGAGCTTCAGTCATTGTACTTATTAAAATTCATTAAAAAAAAAGCCATGAAATTGCGAATTGTCTTAAATTATTATATTACAGCATTGCTAGATGCTTCCAGCAAAAATCATGATAATCACTTCAATATTCCCAAGAATCCCAGAATAGACGCACATCATTTGCAATCCCTGTGAGGGTCCTTTGAAAGTCCTTATGCAAATAATGATGAATGATTTACGCATCATTTGAGCCGCAATCAGGCGGCATAATTGATTCATGTTTAAACACGTATCAAATTGTTAGATATGTTTTTGTTTAAACAAAAGCCACTCAGCAAATTACAATTTGATTACAAATTTAATTCAATTCAATTATGCAGCAGCATCTCAACTAAGCTTTTGTTATTGAAACTAAATTTGTTTAACTCTGAACTAAATATTTGTGCAAAATGGAAGACTTAGAATACTAAGAAAAAGTATATATTATAAAAATATAAATATAAAAATATATATATAAATAAAGTAATCGCAGATGTTTTATTATATATATTTTAATTGAATAAATTTATATTAATTATGTTTATAACATTTAAAGTTATTGTCAGCTATCCTTTCACTATTCGCCCAAAACTGTGCTACAATTTGCGGCAAGCTTAATGGTAGTTAAGTAAGATGGTTGGGGGGGGGGGGGGGGAGCGCGGTTAGCAGCACGTCATGCGTTGTATGACCAAACAACTTTCATCACCAGATGGCAATTTGGAAGCATGACTTGTTGAATGGCAAGCGAGAAGATCGGAAGCTGTTGGGGCCAGCTGTGGAAACTGCCCCATCATGGCATCATCAGCCAAGCAAAGGCAATGTCAAAACGTGAATCAAGCTAATTTGTTGCAATGAAGCTTACAGAATGCCACAGACACACAGACAGACAGAAGAGTTGTCGCTCTGATCGTGGCTGTGGCTGTGGCTGTGATCCGGGGTCGGAATCGGTGTCGGAGTCGGTGTTTGGTTTGGTTTGGGGCAAACGGAATTGAATTTGACAGCTATTTATGGCTGTCGATCGACAGGTCGACAGATGAAAGCGTGGGCAACAAAACAGACAGCAGACAAACAGACAAACAGACAAACTGACAGAGGCACAGAGTGAAAAGTGTGGGAAATGCGTTTTCTAAGAAATATATCCGGTGAGGCGATGGAAACCCGGCCGATTACAATAGCCGTATTGTGCTAAGGACGTTCGCCGGTTGCGTCTCCCTGTTGCAAGTGTGTCAACCTGTATCACTCTCACTATATATATCTCTCTATATATCTCTCTCTCTTTCTCTCTCTATCTGCCTGTAGCACTAACTGTTTTTATACCTGGATAACTTCCCCTTTAGCATAAACCATTAACGCATTTCCCACTCCTTTTGCCGTTTGCCATTCATTTTCGCTTTGGCTATTACAATTTTAATGCGTATCTCTTTTGCCTCAAACGGCATAATAAAGCGAGTCACAAATCCGAAAGAAGTACACACTCACACACACTCTCACACACACACACACACACTACTACTACTACTAAAATTAGTTTATGCAAGTAAATATTCTATACAGAAAAAAATAATACATTCTTAATACAAAAAATATTTAATCTTGATTTAAAAATCAAAAATCGCAAAACTCATATTTAAACGAAAAAAATAATTATTTTAATGCACTCAAATTAAAAAAATATCAAATCAATTTGTATGGTTTTCTGTAATATAAATTAAATTAAATTTAAATATTATTTCTTAATTTTGAAACCCTGTTTAGAAACTTTTTCTCATAGAGTAGACAACAATTAATACGAAATTGGAATAATACCTGATGTGTATTATTATTGAATATTTGAAAGTATAAACAATTTAGCTGTTTTTAGTTAAAAGCTTTTGCCTAAATTTATTTAGCAAAAATCAAAAATAGTTCTATTTATTTACTTTTTTACCTAAAAAATATATTTATTATTATTATACTTACTGTTACTATTTATATTTTATTATAAATATTTACCTTAAGTAACATTCTAACATAATAAATTATTTTCATAAATTAATATAAAACAAAACTAACAAAAAACAATAACAAAAATCAACTTAACAAAGAAGTAAAATAAAGCAAATTTTCAAGCTTAAATCTGCATTCAGCTTGAAAACTTTAAAGCGATCAAAAAAGCATTGTTCGCAAAGACAGTGATTCAAAATAGTATTCATTCTATATACATGTTAAAATAATATGTAAATAATTGTACAAAAAAAAATAAAAAAAAAATATGTATAAACTGTGAAGCAGAATCGCCTTTAAATAAAATAGTTATGCTCTGTAAGTAGAGAAAATCAAGAATGCACGATTAAGTTAGGGTGTTTTTTCTCTCTGTGCACTGTGTGCATTTGTATCTGTATGGGTCATCTACACATTATAGAATATACATCCGAAATTAAGGCAACTAATGAATTTTTAGAGCGATTCCTGCGGGAAATGCCAATGGAAATGCCTTTCAACAACCACAACAACAACAACAAAAGCAGCAACAACAAAAGCAGCAACAACATTTTGCTGACACTGACGCAGCTAGACACACCATGGAAGCCACAAATATACTGGACGGACAAACGGATGGACGTACAGACGGACAGAGAGACAGAGAGACAGACAGGCGGATAGACACAAGTGCAGGCCATTGAGGCCATCCAGCTATAACAGTAACAACAACAGCAACAACAACAATAGTAACAACAACAGCAACAAACTACAACAACCACCCACTCAGCCACCCACAAAGCGAGCGCCGAACAAAAGGAAACACAAACCGCAGCGCAGGGTCCATGCCATAGGGGATGGGATGGGATATGTATGGTGGTGGTGGAGGTGGAGGAGCGAGGAGAGTGCCAGTGGGTGGTGGGAGGGCGTGGTGGGGGTCTCTGGCGAAAGCTATTCAACCAAATGTTGTATAAATGTAATTCAATACTTTTTTCAATCTTCCAGTTGTTGCTGTTGTTAATGTTGTGCGGCAGTAAGTAAGCCCACAACAGGAACAGCAAAAAAAAAAAACAAGTACAGAAGAAAAAGAAGCAAAATGTTGCTAACACACACAAGCATACAAATATATACATATATATATATATATGTAGAACAAATTGGAAACACATTTTACCCTCCAATTACTTAAATACAATACTCACTGCGATTGATGACAAGACAAGACAAGACAAGGGGCAACTTCGGGGTGGTTGGGTGGCCGGGCAAAGGAACCACAACGCACACACACACACTCACACACACACATGCGAAATAATATATGTATAAATAATAAAAATTAAAAAAAAAAACTGGTCACCACCGTGTCGCAAAATTTGTTCAAAACTGTTGATTAAGTCGCAATTGGGCATTATAATTACATTTAATTAGGTGTTGATTATAATAGCCGAGTTCTAATAAGCTGCTTTTTGTAGCCAATTTTTTCTGTGTTTGTGGCATGTCGCATGAAACAACAAATGAATTCAACAGGTAGTTGATTTTCTTCATTGTGGCTTGTAAATCTTGTTGATCAATAAAATGCACAAAATTAGAGAAATAAATATAATGTTATATGACATAAACAAAAATTAAAAAAAAAAATAATTTATTGATGGCTTGGAAATATTTAAAAAATATTTGTTTTCGATTTATGTGTTAGACATTTTAGACGATTTCGGAGGAATAGCGAATAAAATTCCAATAAAGTTAAATTCAAATTTCAGCTAACATCTTTTCTCGAACGATCGCAGGAACCACGGTAAACTATCGATAATATAATAAATTATGTGTTGTATATATATATATATATATATATATGTCTGTCTGTCTGTCTGTCTTGTCAGGCACGCTTTACGCCAACAGCTTAATAATTCCAAGCAACATATTTGCAACAGTTTTGCTTTCGCTTTTGCGTGTGTTCAAAAGAATGAATAATAACTCCAAGCTCCAAAGTTCACCCCCCACCTCGACCCCATCCCCCGTCCGTCACGTTGCACGCTTTCGCTCTCCTGAGAATTTAGCGTTTTGTGCGCGCTAATAGATTTTCTATTAGGCCAGCCCCTTTCGCTGCCGCCTTTCCCCTTTCCCCCTCTCCCCTTTTTCTCGTTTGTATGCATGAGCGAATTTATTCATTTAACGCTCGGCGAAAACGCTCGCGCGTGTTGCCAACCAACTCGCAAATGCCCAAGGGAAACAGGCATCCGAGCAAAATTATGATTACTCCCCATTATTACTATCATTATTGCGAACAGAAGCCGATGTCGAGCAAGCACAGCCACCCCCCCCCCTCCCCTCACCGGAATATACCGACCCACTCCACTCCTGCCGCAGGAGTGACCGCAGCGGGCGGGCGGGCGTTTGGTTTCTGTTACACATGTCAATATTAGATTTGAGATTTGGGCATAAGTTAAATGGGTTATAGCCAAACGGCGACCGATGACAACAATGTGCCGCGAAGCAAGTTGCTTGGTAGGGGGGTGGGAGGAGGGGCGGTTGACATACACTTGTGCATCGGTTGCAATATACAACATATTTTGGCTAAGCGAAACAGCTTATCGCAATCCACATTGTAATTAAATTAATGTTTTGAGCCATCAGACAAAAGCAACAGGAGCAGCAGCAGCCGGAGCAGCAACTGGGGCAACCTTAGTGTCCTTTGCATCCTTGGCATTGTCTCAGCAGACGTCTCAACGATAAGGCAGATTTTCATTAAAATTCAAATTAAAATTAAAATATGAATGCAAAGAAGCCAATTTATTAATTCGGCATCAGAAATAAATCATTTCCAGCCACTCACAAAAAGGCATTGGAAAACTTATTTCGCACTTGAAAAACTTCGAAGTGCTCATTTTCAAAAATTTCAAACTTAATCGTAAAAATCTACATGCTATTTCAGCATTTTTTCTACTAACTTACATAATAATTGAAAATCAAAGTGTTTAGAATTGATAGGTTTTTTTTTAAGGACCATAAATTATAATATTTAAAAATCAATTTTGTTTGTTATATAATTTTTTCAATATCTTTGATAAAATGAAAAGAATATTAGGATTTATTATTGCGTTTTTAAAGTGCTTCTTAATATTTAAAAAAAATTTTATTATTAAAGTTCAATCAAATTATAAAATATCAAATCAATTTTATTTTCAAAATTATTATTGTAAATTTCGAGCAATATAGCAATTTAAATCTTATCCAAACTTTGTATGGTTTTCTGTAATAGAAAATTTGTACATTTAAATTGATTGGTAAATTTAATTTTTTTTTTAAATTTAGGAATGCGTGTTTTTGGAACTTATTTTCATAGAGAAGACAATTATTAATATGATATTGAAATGATTATTGATTATTTAAAAGTCTACAAAATTTAGCAGGCTTAAATTGTTTTCAGTTAATTGCATTTATGTTGAATTTTTCACAATTTGTTTAAAATTTTTAAATTTAATTTCCTTTTATTGAATACAAAAGCACAAAATTCTACTAATTCTTTTACTCGCGCGTAAATATTAATAGAGCGTCATCTATGTGTGGTAAACCATAAAGTCTGCTCCACCGCAACGCATTGCCAACCATTGCGAGCTATCGAAACCAAAACAAATAGCAACTCTGCCAATAAAACAGCTGTGCATGTTTTGTTTTTCGCGCCTTTTCAACGAAATTATGCCGCTGTTGTGCTTGTGCGTGCATGGGTGTGTGCGTTGAAAAGAATCGAGAAGTGAAAAAAAAAACAACTGAAGTAACTGAACTAAACTGCACAGCACTGCAATTAATAAAACAATCAAAGGAAAATGTCCACCAATGGCAATGTGAAAACACCAAAAGGGACACGCGCCAAAGAACTGAATCAATCCAAATCCAGCAGTGGCAAGAAATTTGTGCAAACGCGTCTGCCTTTTAAGCTGCTGACGCCTCTGTCCAAAGCAGCGGGCGAAGAGCAATCGGCGACTGCAGCCACAGCCACAGCCTCAGCCTCAGATGAGCAGCGTGAGCCGCGCAAGCGCAAATTGTCCTATGACGATGAGCACAGCAAGAAGGTCAGCAACGAAGAAGTCATACAGCTAGATGACGACGAAGATGAGGAGCTGGTGGAGAACGATAACCAGGTAAAAAAGGAGAAGGTGAAGGAGCAGGTGCAGAAAAAGCAGCAGCAGCAGCCGCAGGATGCAGCTGAAGCAGAGCCAATACCAGAGAAGAAAGAAAGCCAGAAGACGGCGTTAGTTCAAATAAAACTGCCGCTTAACAATAACAAACGCGCCAAGCGTCGCAAGGCGTCGATCAACTTGTCAGAGAAGAAATCGGTGCAGCCGGTGGCCAAGGAACGCAGCGATTCGAGCGATGATGTTGAGTCACTGCAGCCCAAAAAACGGCCCAAGGTCATTGAGCCAAAGGAGAACGGCAAACTTAAAGCCAAAGCCAAATCCAATGCAAATGCAAACTCCAAAATAGATGCGAAATTAATATTGCTGGATAGCAGCGATGAGGCTATGGACATGGATGTGGACATGGTGAATCAAACAACAACCAATGAAAATGTGCAACTGGAGGAGGAGGAGATAGAAAAGGATACTGGATCCGTTGCCATTACAACTCCCGTTGCTGAGAAGCCGTCAATTTTGACGCCAAAGCAGCAAAAGTTATTGGAGCAGCGTCGCAAGGCGCGTGAGGAGAAGGAGCACAAGCTGCAGGAAGAGCGTCGCCTCAAGCAGCAGGAGAAGGAGCAGCGCGAGCAGCAGAAGAAGGCGGAGCGCGATCAGAAGGAGGAGGAGCGTCGCAAGGAGCGCGAACAGAAAGAGGAGGAGCGTCGCAAGGAGCGCGACGAGAAGGAACGCAAGCGTCAGGCAGAGAACGAGGAGAAGCGCAAACGGAGCGAGGCCAGGGAGGAGCTGCAGCGCAAGAAGGACGAGGAACGCCGCCGCAAGGAGCAGGATAAAGAGGAGGCAGAGCTGAAGAAGAAACGCGCCGCTGCATCCTTCACCAAATTCTTTGTGCCCAAGTGCACAAAGCAGACCAGCAGCAATGGCCATACCAATGGCAATGACTCCGGCTGTTTCGAGCACGAGCAAAACAGCTGGGACAACAGTGGCATGGGCCAAACACTCGCCTTTCGTCCCTTCCAGGTGAAGGACGACATGATTGTGGCGCCCGTCGTACGCGGCACGCTGCCAAGCGATACGCGCCAACTGCTGGACTGTCTCTTCCATGATGACGACCTGAATGATGATGATGGTGATGCCAACAAGAGCATCAGGCGTGCCCATCTCTACCTCAGCGAACTCAGCCTGGGCAAGCACAAGCCGCTGAGTGGCAAGCGCGATGCCCGACTCGATAGATGCACCAAGGACGAGGAGGAGGACGAAGATGTCCAAGTGATTGGTAAGCAAAAGCAATACAATTTCCAATCCAACCAAATGCTAACATTGACTTGCAGATGATCTGTCCACTGCAGGCACACCCATTGTGGTGGAGAGATCCAAACAACGGCCCTGGATGCGTGCCAAGTATTTGCATTTTGAGGACAATCGTCGTCCGCCATATTACGGCACCTGGCGCAAGCGCAGCCAGCTGATCAGCGCACGGCGACCACTCGGCCAGGATAAGATGCTCTTTGACTACGAGGTGGAATCCGATTCCGAGTGGGAGGAGGAGGAGCCGGGCGAGTCGCTGAGCGCCAGCGAAGATGAAAAGGAGCGCGAATCAGAGGAGGAATCGGAGGAGGAATACAACGAATGGTTTGTGCCCCACGGCCATCTCAGCGACGAGGAGATGCAAAACGATGGCGAACTCGAAGATGGCAATATGCGCGAGGCGCAGAAGGCCAAGCTGCAGGTTCTGCAGCAGGAGTTCGCCCAGGAGATGAAGAAACAGACCAAGAAGATCAAGCCACGTCTTCTCGGCCCCGTCTGGCTGGACGAGAATGGCAACAAATCGCAGCTCTGCCCCGCTGTCTTCATACAGACCATCGATATGTATGCCTGCTGGCAGCTGAAGCCGCTGACGTTGGAGCCGCCACCGGTGTCGCCGGACGAGAAGGAGACGCAGGAGGAGGCTAAGGTTAAGCCGAGCATTATGCAGCTCGATGAGCCGCTGCTGCAGCAGATGGTGCGCCTCATCCATGGCAATAGCAAGTCAAAGGCATTCCTTATCTCCGAGTATTTGGAGTATTTGAAGACAGAGATTGCGCCGCAGTCCCAAACGCCGCTTGTGCTGCCGTCGAAGACGCTGCTGCGCGAGAAACTCGATGAGTTGGCCACTTGGAAACCGGTCGAAATAGAATCCGGTGCCGTCGCCAAAAAGTCCAAGAAACCCAAGAAGCGTCTCTGCTGGGTGGTTAATCCAGCCGCCCTCCACAAGTACCAGCTGGATGATCTAACGCTCCAAAATCAATGGACGTACTTGCTCACCCCGAAGGCGAGCAAGTCAGCGGACACCTCATTGCAGGAGACGCCCGTTGCTGTTGGCGCCTCCACAACGGACATCAGTAAGCGTGAAGATTCGATGACACCGACATCTGCTCCGTCGCTGCTGATGCCTGTGCCGTCCACCAAGAATGCCCTCATCAGCAAATATCTGCGCAAGCAGGGCGACAAGGACGGCGCCATGAAAGGCCCGCCGGCAACAGTCGATGCAATCTCCCTGCTCTCCGATTAGGCAACTGCTGCCCACCAAACATATTTATATAATTTGTCGCATTTAAGTTCTTTTAGTCGTAGTGTTCACTGTACCAACCGTTTGCACGTCTGTGTAATCCAAGTAACACAATATTCCATCGCTTTGACTTTTGCTTTATTTCTTGGCTAGTTTAGTCAATTAATTATTTAAATTCTACAAACTTTTATTCTTATATTTCTTGAACAATAATTAAATTTATTTACTATTAATGCTGAAATCAAAAAAAAAAATTATACCTTGCAAAATTCTTCCATATTTCAGTTAACTGTTTGAATTTCGATGTTCTTTTAGCCATTTATATCTTTATAAGTTTGCTTATTGAATTAATTAAACACTTGATTACACACCTAATTATTAAATAAACTCTTGAATAAATTTAATATTAATCTTGTATTTAATATATTTTTTTTTTCAATTTTAACTATTTGTTAAATTATTTTATAGATTTACTTATTTGTGTATATTATAATATAATAATAAAAAAGAGAAATTTTCATGTAAATAGAAAAAACAATTGGTTACTTTTTTTTTTAGTTTATTTTTATTATTTTTGCAAATTGTTTTAAGTTAATTTAAATATAAATATACATTTACTTAAAATGACCGACAAAAAGGATTTCTGAAAGGATATACGCATTTATATATATATATATATATATTATTTTTCCTAGTTTTTTTTTTTTTTTGATCTGTCTGATTTATTTAAAAATTGTAAATTTAATAACATTTGCTTTTATCTCACTGTTTGATTTATATTGCTATTGTAATCGTTGTTTTTGTTGTTGTTGATGTTATTGTATGTTGGTTGATTGTTGCTCCACAAGTTCAGCCCATTTATAACCTAAAAGTCCAGTCCCCCTACCAACCCCATCCCTCATTCCAAATCCATTATCCACCGATCTTCGAGACGTTTCATTTCGATCGCTATCTACATTGGTCGATGATCGACCGCAGCTTGATGAAATTAATATTTTTGAAATAATAATAACAATTTGAAGGCGTTGCGATTGAAATGATGACATACATACATACTACATATGTGTATGCTAGTATGCGTGCGTGCGTGTGTATGTATGTATGTATGTATGTATGTACATTTGTATATAATACATCCTTCATACTAAACTAATTACAGACAGTTCCGTTATATTATATATAATAAGGCAAATATGTATGTCGAGGGTCAAGTTTGTTGCGGAAAGTCGAAATATTTATAGAGAAAACAAATAATTATTCATAAACACGCAAAGTTTTGACATGTTCTTTGTTTGTGTGTATTGTCTTAGAAACCAGTCATTTTATATGTATGTAAATATATATGTATGTGTGTGTGTGTGTGTGTATGTGTGTGTGTGAAAGAGTCGACTCTGCATTGTGCGAGCGGGAGAGAGATAGAGAATGCTAAGCAAAAATGGAAATTGTCAATTCAAATATATATATAAAAAAAACCTCAAAAAATTAAGTACTTAAAATTTAAGTTGAAGTCATTTACAAGTCAACATTTTGTTTGCTAATTGTTTTGCTTGTCAATTGATGTGGTTGTGTTAAGCGTTTTCTTCTTGTTTGTTTTGTTTTTTTTTGGTCGCCTTGTCTTTTAGGATTTCAAATCTGCTTTATCCACGTCTTCGTTCACGTCCACGTCCACGTCCATGTCGCCATCGTTCCCATCCAGATCTACGTTGAGCGCACGTCAGGGCAGCAGAAGGGGCTTAAAATATGCCCGACAGAAGATTGTGGATGCCGATGGGGGCAGATCCTGATTGCGATAGTACATGTTGCATTCGCGTTCCGTTAGCTTATCAAAGACGGCCGCATATTCGCGATGGAATGTGGCCAGATCGACATTGGCACGCCCGATGGCCGTTAGCGCCAGAAAGAGTATATCCCGGTAGAATGAATGTGAACGCTCCACGCCATTGTTCTTCAGCTTGTGGCGCTCATTTGCCAAACGCTTCAGCGGCGTGGCCAGATCATTGCAGCGTATCGCTGACAGAATCTGCTGAATGACGCTGCAACAAACAAGCAAACAAATACCAATGTAAAAGCAGAAAATAAATCTAAATATAAATATAAATATAAATATAAGTATAAATATAAATATAAGTATAAATATAAATATAAATATAAATATAAATATAAATATAAATATAAATATAAATATAAATATAAATATAAATATAAATATAAATATAAATATAAATATAAATATAAATATAAATATAAATATAAATATAAATATAAATATAAATATAAATATAAATATAAATATAAATATAAATATAAATATAAATATAAATATAAATATAAATATAAATATAAATATAAATATAAATATAAATATAAATATAAATATAAATATAAATATAAATATAAATATAAATATAAATATAAATATAAATATAAATATAAATATAAATATAAATATAAATATAAATATAAATATAAATATAAGTATAAATATAAGTATAAGTATAAGTATAAATATAAATATAAGTATAAGTATATATATAAATATAAATATAAATATAAATATAAATATAAATATAAATATAAATATAAATATAAATATAAATATAAATATAAATATAAATATAAATATAAATATAAATATAAATATAAATATAAATATAAATATAAATATAAATATAAATATAAATATAAATATAAATATAAATATAAATATAAATATAAATATAAATATAAATATAAATATAAATATAAATATAAATATAAATATAAATATAAATATAAATATAAATATAAATATAAATATAAATATAAATATAAATATAAATATAAATATAAATATAAATATAAATATAAATATAAATATAAATATAAATATAAATATAAATATATATATAAATATAAATATAAATATAAATATAAATATAAATATAAATATAAATATAAATATAAATATAAATATAAATATAAATATAAATATAAATATAAATATATATATAAATATAAATATAAATATAAATATAAATATAAATATAAATATAAATATAAATATAAATATAAATATAAATATAAATATAAATATAAATATAAATATAAATATAAATATAAATATAAATATAAATATAAATATAAATATAAATATAAATATAAATATAAATATAAATATAAATATAAATATAAATATAAATATAAATATAAATATAAATATAAATATAAATATAAATATAAATATAAATATAAATATAAATATAAATATAAATATAAATATAAATATAAATATAAATATAAATATAAATATAAATATAAATATAAATATAAATATAAATATAAATATAAATATAAATATAAATATAAATATAAATATAAATATAAATATAAATATAAATATAAATATAAATATAAATATGAATATAAATATATTTCTAAATAATTAGCATTCCTCGCGATTTAACAATGAAAATTCTATTGAAAACAAAGATGATTATTTTGAAATTTACTTTTTGCTGAGCTGCGCCTGATCGGTGAGCAGAGCCTTGATCAACGGACTTGTGGGCTGCGTCTCCCTGTAGAGGATGTACATGGGTGATCCACTGGTCTCGCTATGCAAGTGCAGGTTGTCCCACAGGCACTGTATGTGCACAGTTTTCACCTTGGTCAGTGGGTCGAGTTGCTCTTCGTCACTCTGCAGTTGAAGTCAGAATCAGAATCAGAAGAGATTTGTTGGATGGATTTGGAACACTTACCGTTGGCGGCAGGCAAAGCTCGGGCAAATGGGTCTTACCCTCGATGCGCTCCATTAGCCACAATAGATTCCAATAGATGATGGGATGTTCCTCGACAAAGTTGGGCTTGATGAGCGCCATGTCGCCCTCTTGGGTGAGTATGTTTTCCAGCTCCTTGCGCAGCACCAGCGGATTCAGATACGGCACAGCAATGTTACTCTTATCGGCTGCAATGGCCTCGTCATTGGTTTCGCTCTCGCCGGTTGCAAGACGCGTGATTTGAACGCTGAGAAAGGGCACCGTCAGCTTGTTGCACGCGTGGCATGTGGTATTCAAGTTGGAATCCTCCGCCGACCAGCCGCTCATTATCTCCTCATCATAGACGAGCACCGAACAGTTGTGGCACTGCGAGCAGGTCGTCAACTGTATCAGCACATCGCATTCCGAGACAACGCCACCCTGTTGCCAAAAGCACATCGAGATCAGATGGATGCATTGATTTTCATTTGGGTTTTGTTACAGATTTGTCTTACCTCGGCTGTGGGACTATAGAGATTGTCGGGCAGGGCGGGGAAGGCGAACATGTGCACCGGCGCATTGGAACTGTTCTCGCCGAGCGGCACCAGATTGTTGTAGCTCGATTTGCGTGACTCGCTCAGTCTGCCCCAAGGGTCCAGATCGCTGGGTACGCGTCGCAGTTTGCCCTCATCGGCACCGCCGCCAGCTGTCTCATGCTCCTCGCCGCCCGCAGACGCCTCCAGCTGATGCTGATGGTGATGATGATGCTGCAGATGGTGGTGGTGATGATGATGATGATGGTGATGATGCTGCTGCTGCCCATTGTTCGTCTTCACCGGCGTCGAGTTCGCCGAAATGGCGCCTTTTATCTCATCAAATTTGCGCGTCAGCGAATTGGCCGCAAATTTAATGCTGCTCAGGCTGCCCTGGATGAGCTCATTGGACTTCTTGCCCGTCAAGCTGGGGCTGTTAAATACGTTAAAGAGCACATGTTAAAGTCTTCCACAAAAGTTCCACAATTCTTGGATATATTTTGAATTATTTACACAAACACTTAGGCAATGGACGAGAGTTTTACGAATGAAATACGAACATCAAACAAGGATTGCAGCGACAGCAATTAACGATTTCACATCGAATATGCATATATATATATATATATATAGATAAGTATTTATATATATATATATAAAGAATTCTTAAATTAATAATAGTTAATAATAGTTTTAAAATAAAACTATTTAAATAATATTGAATTAACATCTCAAATTATGAACAAGAATGCATAAAAAATGAATCGTTTTTTGCTGTGTTGCTCACACAGGTGCAAAAAGACAGAGTGAGACAGGGAGAAAGATAGAGAAATAGAGAGACAGTGATCGAGTTTTTTGGGTGCTCTTGTGGGTTATGACAAAACTAGTATCAATGTGAATGTTGCGGTTTTTCTTTAATTCATATTTATTTTATTGTGATTTTACAAACATGAAACATGTTAACGATAAGTGTGTGTGGGTAAGTGTGTGTGTGTGTGCTTGTGTATGTGTGTGTGTGGTTTGTGTCAAACCTTGAATTGCCCGCCACCAACATCACCACCATCACCTCCAGCAACAACAACAAAATAAGCAACGCCGAGGAGCAAGTTGAGTGCCAGAAACTGCGTCAATGTGCAACTCAAATGGAACAAAAGTAAACTCGACACACTAATTACTTAAGTAATTAAACAATTACAATTGAAAATTAAACACATAACTTGAGCAATAGATGTGGGCGAAATTGTGTGTGATTGCCATTAATTATAAACTGGCAATCAAATATGTTGTGAATAAAATTGCTTTGGCAATTGCAATTCCTCATACAATAATTATAAATGAAATTAATTACAATTAAAAGTAATTACAATTGAACGTAATTACAATTGTAAAAACAAATTGTTTGTTTCTAATTACAATTGCAAGTTTCTTACAAACAAATTTTCAAAAATAAATAAATTTAAAAAACTATTTGAATTGTAAAATAATCATTAAATTGTAATATAATTTTATAACATTAATCAAGTTAATAAAATTTGAAAATTGCTTAGAAATCATATAATTATGATTATGATTGTAATTAGATTAATTATATAATTAAAAAATGATTTGAAAGTTGATGCAAAAAGTTGAACAGACTCCGCCACCAGCTATAATATAATAAGTAGTAAAACCCATGAAGAACCTGTGAGAAGTGAATTTTCAAATTGACATACATACATACATACATACATACATAATGCGTATGTTTGCATAGTGTGTATATCTTTTCTATCCGACTTACCTTATGCTTGATATATTTTCTATAATATTGGCGGGCAATTTCAATTCTTTCTTAAGGGACAATCGTGCGGGTGAATAACGTCTACGGTACAAAAAATATATGCACAGAAACGAAATTGGAGCGATTCAGTTTTGATATGTAAAAATAGAAGAGAGGCAAACAAATTAAAAACAATTTAACGAAACCGAATTCAAAATCAAATGGAAAACAAAAAGATAAACAAAAATTTGCATTTGTTTGAGTTTGCATGTGTGTGTGTGTGTGTGTGTGGAGTGTGGAATGCGTGTGGATTGTTTGCAAAATGATTCAATTGAAAAATGGCACACAACATTTTATAAAACAACAATGATTATTCAATTTTTTACTGATTGTTTTCGCTTGGATCGTGTGGCACCAACTGGTGGCGATTTAGTTACCCGAAAGTGAACTTGAGCGAGGAGCCAATATTGGCCAGACTGTGTGTGACCCCGCTGCTGGCCACTGGCATCGTCTCGGACCGATGCATGCTCTTCCCAATCTGCGTCGACTCATCAAAGGTGGCACTGCGCTGTCCCCTGAATAGAATCGGCTTATCGCTGTACATGTTGCTATTGAGAGCCGCGGCAGCTGCCATCGTATCTGGCTGCGCCTCTGGCTGCTGCTGATGCTGTGTGGATGCCACCACGATCTCCTCGTTTAAAGCGCCCAGCGGATCGTTTTGGGTAACCGGCGTGCGAGGCGATATTCTGAAAGTAATATTTAATATAATATAATAAATACAAAACAAACACAATTTGAATTCAAATAGAAAACAAAATTCAACTGACTTGGTGGGGCTCTGGACGCGTTGCCTGGCTCGCTGTGCACCCATATGCTCATCGAGTTCATCTTGCTCCTGCTCCTCATCGACATCCACATCCACATCGACGTCGACATCGAGGTCGTAATCCCCGCCGCCAAACTCCAATTCCTGCTTGACCTTTTGCGGTGTCAACGACGCTGTTTGCTTCTCATTTCGCACCTGCTCATCATCGTCATCATCATCGTCTTCGCCATCCCCGATGCTCATGATTTGCTTGCGAGGCTGGCCGCCATATGTGGGCGTATGGGGCGTGTGAGGTGCACTGCCGTTGGCGCTATTGCTGCCCGATTCACCGCTAATGAGCAGGCCCGCGCTGCTCACCACATCCTCGGTGGGCAGCGCACCGGGTGTGCCGCCCGTCACCGTTTGGCGCACAATGCTGCCCAGTTTGTTGCGCAGCCTGTCGAAGGCGGCAAAATCCAGCAGGCCACCACCGACACCTTCACCGGAGCTGGCCAAGCTGCTGCGCGACTGGCCATCAACCATCTCCAGTGTGCTCAAATTTTGGTCGTGTGACGAGCTAAGTGATTTGCATACCTTGGCGGCGGCATGTCGTTTGCCGGCGCGTCGAAAATGCGCAGCGCCTATGACGACATTCTTAATGCCATTCCAGCGGATCTGGCTGAGCGTTGTGCTGTCGCTGGGCCACTGAGATTCGAGCACACAGCGATTGTAGAACCCGTAGGTGAGCGCGTTCGGCTGCACGCCCGACCGTTTCATCAGGTAGTGCAGACGCACCGCGAGCACGGGTAGATTGTGAATGCCGCACAGCTGCATCATGATGCGATAGCAGAACTCGTCGCAGGTGATCTTCAACTTGCTGGCACGCACCAGGACATCGTAGGCGGCACGTAGAATGTCATGCTCCTTGCCCGCATGCTTCGTATCTATCACCATGGAGGGCAGTATCAGAAAGTACAGCGAGTAGCACGTGGCCAGCAGGTATTTGGACCACGCCTCCGGATGCTGCTGGCAGCGGCTAGCCATCTTCTGCGACAACTTGACCTCGTGCTTGGTGCGACGTGCTATCGGTGACCCTGGCGACATCGAGGCATTTAGCTGCATCTGCAGGAACTGCGACAGTGCCGTCTTCCGTGTGCTTTGCAGCAGCTCCGGTTGCAGCGTGAAGTTTCTATTATAATTGTAGCTTGATGCACCGCCAGCCGTCGCCGAAACGCTGTCCGGCGGAAAGATGTACTTGGTGCGCTCGCTGCTCTGGCCCGTGTCCCAATCAACCAGATGCAGCTGAGCGGGCGTCTCGTCGTAGCCGCCCACCTTCTCGGCGCACTCGTCAAAGAAGCTCAGACCATGATCCCCGTCCGACACAAAGCTGCGCTCCTCAATGAATCGAATGAACATCTGGGTTTTCATCAGCAACTCAAAGAATTTCTGGTGCGACTGCGCAAGAAATGTAAATGAAGAAAACATTAATCAAATCCATTCGAAACTATCCTAAAATTAAACTACAAAGCGAAATATTAACGATTTCCAGTTTTACTTTTTCTATTTTAACCTGAATTCAGTCAATGAGGTCACAAATTGACTCATGACTCATTGTTAATTGGCTAAAATCGGTCATCAATTGATTTCGTAAAAGAAACAATTCAAACAAATCAACAACAAAACTTGCCAACCTAAACTAACAACAAAAAAAAACTTAAATGTGAGGGTAAAAACGGATAAACAACATTTATTTTACTTAAACCATTTTAATTAAAATGAGAAAATTTAATGAAAATATATTAATTTGGAAAAATGATTTAAGCCAGCAATATTTAAATAAGATTGAATAATTTCATATCAGAAAAAAGAGTATTAAAAAATAAGCAGAATTGATGGGTGTGTGTGCAACACACAAACGGGAATTATTTGTGGCAAGAGGTTTATAGCAATGACCGCTTCCCTCATCAATTGATTGCCAACTTGCCTCTGACGTCAGCTGAGTAATGCCAATTTAAAAATAGCTTTCAATTTGTGAATGATTTCTGCTTACAGCGAACAGAAGCCATTTCAAGTACAGAAATTGTCTATTTGCAATTTATGTGCCAACTGTGAGAATTCTAACCCTGCTTTGGGTTTTCACTCTTACCTTGTCGCGCGAGCGCAGAAAAGCCTTTAGCTGAAATAAGGCACTTGGATCCGTGGCTCCAACGGAGGGCGCCCTTGATATGGGCACCAAGTAGTCGCGATAGCCACGCAATATGGACGCCATAAAGAGCAAAAAGGCCTCCTGAATGCGCTGCTCCAGCACAAGCTGTAATCATAAAAAGAAAACGCCACTCAATAAAATATAATCAAATGCAAATGAAAGCCATCGATCGCCTACCTCACGCTTGCGTTTTCGTATGTCACGATCCAGGCTATTGGTGGAGTCAAAACTTATGGGCTTGACGTTCTCCAGCTCCGTGAGCGTTTGTCGCAGCAGGCGGGCGGCACGCTTGGGCAGCAGCTTGGTCGTCAGGTGACGCTGCGAGTCGCACAGCTGCGGGGAGAAAGGAAGGGAGTCTGATTAGGGATTCAGGATGTAAAGAGAGAGGCGGGCATACGCTTATATTATTGGTGTCCAGATCAATGCAGGTCACATCCGTGGGCGGTTCGTACAGATCAAAGAAACGCGAGTCAACGCCAATTAAATAAGGCAACGGTGCATGGAGCACCTCGGCCAGGCCCAGCGGACACAACGGAATATAGGGGCACTGCCATTTGAACGGAAATAGCAGCGACACAATCGCCTCAGCGACGGCAGTCAGCGTTGCAGGTCTGCAATGAAGATTCGTCGATTCGTTAATCATATGCAAAAATGGATCTTGTGTAAAGTATGTGTAGGGATCACCCACCTGAGCGAGTGTATGAGTATCTTTTGCTCGGTGAGCGCAAGGAGCAGCACGTGCAGACAATTCTCGGTGCCCAGATTTTGGAGCAGCATATAAAAACCGGCGCCGCTGCGCGGCATTGGCGAATCCTCTGGCTGTGTGAGCAAAATGCGATCATTCGATTCGCTGGACATCTGCAAATGGATGCTGGGCGCCGGGAACGGCACCTCGTCCAGCAGCTGTATAATGTAACGCTCCACGGGTATCGGAATATTGCCGCCATATAAAACCATACGCTAAGCGAAAACGGAAAATATTTCTATTTAGCAGTTGTCTGTTAATTTTGTGAAAATGCTGCTGCTTACGTGCAAGTATTTCAGCCACTTGTCGAAGGTGTCACCAAACGGATGATGCGACAGCAGGCAAATCGCTTTAATCATGTGCAGCGAGTGCTGTGACGCAAACTCCTCGTCCCAGCCAAGCAGCTCACGCTGTTCCGCCGACAATTGTGATTCGCTGCAATTAAAAATGATATCAATTGAAAGTTGTAAAGATTCAATTAGCGCACTACTCACTCGAAATCCTCGTAGAAGGTCAGCGCCGAGCCGTAGACCTTGTAAGTGCCATCGCTGACGGTCAGCACAAATGTGCTGAATACCGGACTGATGGGTTTGCGCTTCTCGTTCCCGTTGACATGTGGCCAGGCCTCCAGGCTGGCGCCCATTGGCAGGCAGAAGAGCGGCACGCTCGGACACAATTTGAGGGGAAAGTCTGTGTGATCCACGGTGGGATAGCGCAATAATATTTCTGGCCTATAGCTTATGTGCTTTGGACGGTACATGGACTTCTTGTAGCACAAGTAAACATCGCTGCCCACATAGCCTTTGTTCAGGGTCTTGTATATGAGACAGAAGGCGTGCGGCGGCCGTTCACCCTTGCTCTGGACAATCACGCACAGCTCGGTGACGACCAGCTCGTTGCAGGGCATGTCTGGGCGGGCGCGTCGGTATGTGAGAAACGTTTTCGCAGACGAGTTATTCACATTGGCCACACGGCCACCCGGTGTTTCGCCAACAATTTCCGCATCGGACATGATGCGCTCGTGACCATCATACAAAACGCCTGCATGACGGAGCAAAAATGATAAACAAAAATTAATATTTATGTTTTACTTCAAATTGGGATTAATATTTGCTTACCGATATCCACTAGTGGTGGCCGATCCTTGCCGCGACGAAAGTATATATAACATTCGGTAGTCCGCACCGAGCCATGATTTAGATTCGCCGGCATGCCAGTGGGCGTGTGCTCGAGCAGCTCATACCCCTCGGGCAGCTGCTCGCCCAGCAGCGGAAAGTACACGCCAATGTCTGTGATGGGCTCAATTGTGTTTGCCGCACGCAACCGGCCCGAATCATTGAATATGTTGTCCTGCAGCAGTTGCGGTTGCTCCGGCATACCAGCAACCACAAAATAGTCTGCTATGCGCTTCTCCTCCATGTCTTTGACTGGGATTGGCCGTGCGTGTGATTGTCTTTAACTAAAAATATTAAAAGCGATAAGATAATAGCGACGGTCAGAGACACAAATATATGCGAGGGACAACAAACAGCAGACAACAGACAACAGATACTATAGACTATAGATACATATAAATTCAGATGTAGCCACGCAGCTGAAAAGCCTGGAGCCGACGGGCAGCTGGCGCAAATCTTTGTTTACATTGAACGATGTCGCTGCTATCGGCGTAAACTGATTAGAAATGCGCATACAGGCATAATGCGTACCATGACTCGATTTCGATTAAGCCAAAAGTGAGTATACCAATAAAATAATTGACAGACTTCGCTAGAATTTTAATACTAAGAACGGCCTCGCTGTCGGAAATGTTTGTTGTTGTTTTGTGTTGTTATGCTGCGACAACAGAAGAGTACAACAGAAACAAGTTCCGCATGATGATTCAACGACGTTTCCGCTGCTGCTGCTGTTGCTGTTGATGCTGCTGCTGCTGTTTAATGTTCAATGACAGGCCTATTGTTTTGTTGCTGCTGCTGCCGATTTGGCTTTTGTTTACTGGAATCCAAATCGGGATCGAAATCTGTTCCCCTTGCGTTCGTTTCGTTTTGTTATGTGCTGCTTATATCCATTTATTTACTTACGAATTCGTTGTTATTGTTACTAATGTTGTTTTCCTTATTTTATATATTTTGTTATTGTTGTTTATTCGTCGTTGTTGCAGTTGCTAGCGATGTTGCTGTGTCTTTGATTTGGGGTTTCCAAATTTGTGTCGTCGTTTTTGCAACTTCTTCACACTACGTTAATTTCCACACACAGCGTTGCACAAACACACACAGCGCACATACAGCGCTCACACTTGCACTCTCTCAGTCACACACACACTAGGCATACATATCGATATGTAGGCGGCGACACTCGCCCACTTGCACTTTGTCTGTCGTTGCGCTCTTAAATTGCGCGTCTTTTGTTCAATTTATTAAGTCGAGCATGCGAATTCATAGAGTCTATTAAGTGCTAGGCTCGTTGATGTATCATTGTATCCCTGACATACAGTTTCGATATAATAATATTGCTATCGATTATTAAATTAATGCATAGTTAGGCTTGAAGTGGTTTGTTAACTGTTGCAAGATACAGACATCGGTATGAAGCCTTTCAAAACTTTTACATCAAATCTAGGATATTGCTCGTTCCACCATTTGTTAGATTCTATACACATATTAATTGTTATGTAAAACATAAAAAAATTTCTCCTGATGAATTTTTTATAATAATAGTAATTTATGTGGTCAATTTAAGCAGAAATTGTTAAACAGCTGCGCGAAACAACTCAGCAAATGCCCAGCTGATGCACGATATTTCCCATGCTGCTATATCGATTGGTCTATCGAATGTAAACGATATATTGTTGTGCGCGTGAAACATAAATTAAGTGGTAAATTTAAGCAGAAATTGTTAAACAGCTGCGCGAAAAAACTCAGCTGATGCACGATATTTCCCATGCTGCTATATCGATTGGTCTATCGAATGTAAACGGCTTCTTGTTGTGCGCGTGAATATTGAAAAACGTTTGTTTTAATTTAATTTGTGTTTGTTTATATTACTTGTTATTGTTAAAGGTATAAGCTGTAAGCTGTAATAACTATATGTCTCTTTCAATGGTAACCCAATTATAACTTTTAATTTGCATTTACAGCGGATGGTTTTGCTTCGTGGTTATATCAACTAGAGTGTATTTAAACAAAAGATAATTGCGACGCTTGATTTAGATATAATTATGCTTCTGATGGCCTTAAGCTAGGCAACTGAGTATTATTCCCAATTTGTAATGGCGCAGCTGTGGCGGCTTTTGGTGGGCGTTGAGTCACAAATACTGCGTTCATTCATAACTGTAAACGACGCGAGTTTTGACTCAATTCAAATGCGACTCAACGCGGCTCATGACTTCGACTCCTGTGGAAACAGAGGCGACCCACAAGGGGGCACACAGTATTGGCTCCCTGCGAGGGCGCC
Source organism: Drosophila fungiperda (assembly GCA_035042345.1). Classification (NCBI taxonomy): domain Eukaryota; kingdom Metazoa; phylum Arthropoda; class Insecta; order Diptera; family Drosophilidae; genus Drosophila; species Drosophila fungiperda. The sequence continues at coordinate 5,476,528 of JAWNLM010000137.1, read as the reverse complement.
TCTGCTCCGCAGTTTGTCTCGCTGTTGTTTACAAATAATCTGTCGTGAGTGGCTCTCGTCTCTCAGGTCCTTGGAGATTTACATGCGCGCCTGTTGCGTGCGCCAATTGGATATGGTTCTATTACATACTGCTTCAGCCTCAATTGCCTTGGTTGCCCTGATGGCCCGGCTGACATTCTATTTGTGATAATCAAATTATACGGTCTCTCCGAGCTGATTAACAGTTGTGCCATTACCAATGTAATTTAATCTTAATCATACGCCCAGACAGTTGTCCTTTTTGCCTTTGTCTGGCAGTTTCAAAATAATACATATAACTAAGATTTATATATCGTTAAGAATCACAGCAGACAATTAACCAAGCCATTTAGGTCAGCAAATTAAATTAATTAAGAACAATAAAAAAAATTCAAATGGCAAACAGTCGGCAGTCTCTGCCAATTAACTTACTAAGCACATTTGCCAAATTCCATATTTATGCTTATGTGTCAAATAGAAGATACAAGTTAATCACACATATTTAAATTTCTTCTACTGCATATTTCTCAATTAATGTCATTTGAGTACTTCCAATCATTATAACCAAATAATTAATTAAATAAAACATTTAAATTTATATTGAAGAGTTAAGTAAAGTACATAAAACATTGAAATTCAAATAAGCTATATAAAATATTATTGAAAAGCTTGTTCATAATCTTGGTCACTTTAGAATTTAGTAATTTTAACCTAACAACTGTGAATATAGGATTTCCAATTTTTGTTTATTAAATTTGGGTCGCTATTATCTCAGTTTGCAGACTTTATCTTTAAATATTTTCCGAAATATGTAAGCTTTAATTAATTTTTTTTTTTATACTACAAACATACTTAGCTAAATTACAGAAAATTCAGTACAAAAACATATTAATTGATAAACAATTTATGTAGACTTTATATTTTGTCGTGTTTTTTTCTGCAATAACTTTTTAAAAATTTTGTTTAGGTTAATATTTGCTGGATACTTAATGTAATTATGTTTATGTTGGTCTGTTACGATTCGTGTGTTTTGAGTTCTAAAAGCATTTCGCTCAGAAAGAAAGCATCTCACTCAAAGCAATGAGTGGGCGGCCGCTAAGAAAGCGCTCGGGGACAGAAATTACAAAAATTGCGCATACGGCAGTCGTTGGGTGCGTGGCATGTTCGGGTTTTGCCTCGTTGTTGTTTTGGTTAGTACGATACGGCGACTGGGCACTTGGATTGTGTTTTGAATTTTCTGAAGCGCGCAGTTCGCTTGCGAATGTCCTGTCCGACGGTTGTGTGGCCGGCTTCGCATCCGAGCATCTGAATTCCCGAACAGAACACTTCGAAAATTTTGATTTTTAAAAAACTTTAACTGTTGTGCAGCTGCACGAGCACTAGTTAAATTTCAAACTATATCTCAAGGTGAACAATTTTTATTGTTTTTGTTTTTGTGTGACACAAGGAACATAAAAATAGCTAAAGAATCAAAAGTGAAATATAATTAAACTGTATGCAATAGAATTAATTACGTACTCATAAACAAAACCAGAAGTGCTGAGTGGAATCTCGAGTGTGACAAACTGCGTCTTCTGACAGATCACTCCTGATACTTTTCCATTTGCCGTCGAATCCAGACAGGTGAGTGTTTCGCATAATTGCCAGAAATTAAATTATGTGGCGTGGCGTAGTCTGTTGTCGCTAATTTGATTGTATTGCTCTGTCTGAATCCCCTCCAGGACAAGACAAATAAAGGTAAAGGCAATTTCCGTATTCTTATGACAAGTGTTGCACTTGTCTCTTTTCCAATTTAAGCTCATTTCTTAATTTTTTTTTTTATTTTTTTTCTTTTTTTTAAACTTAATTTGGCTTTTAGTTTTATGGGCTTTGGGTGAGTTTAACCAGTGCAATATCAAACGATTTAAGATTGTGGATGGCATAAAACTCATTAGCATATTGTCACCAGACAGAGAGCTCAAAAGCAGATGTCTCCAGTCTACAGTTTTAATTTGTCATTGGTCAGTTTTCCACTTGATTGATGAGTCCAGTTACAACGTCAAATTGTTTACTCATTATTTTAGCTGCTCTGTGAAACGCAATCAAGCAGAAAGTTGAGCAAATCATTGAATCCAGATATTTTGTGCATTCTCAAGATCGCAGAAACATTTTATTTAAAGTGACAATATTTGCATTCTCTGTTTATATTTTTTAATTATTAAGATTGAAAATATATCCTACATTAACTTCGTTTTTTAAACTTCTGTTAACATATTAAGAAAAAATCACTGAAATGCCTTAGATTCAACTCTAGTTTTTTGCCTATATATATTTATATCAGTTTTACAGCTAATTTTAATTAAATAGTTAGTTTGAAATTTTAATATCGATCAAATGAAAGTGAAATTCTTGTTTTTCATTTTTAAAACTATATTTAAATAAATAATTGGCAATCAACAAGCTTGCATTAATTTTATTAGAAATCCAAAGAAAAATAAATTATTTTCTTTCAAAAATTATCCACGTGATGTTCAGTTCGGTTTGTACCATATAGACGTAATCTACAATCTAAAAAAAAACAACCTTGAAGTGGTTGACTGAGTGCAAAATAATCTTAACATTTGCCATTTAATTTTTAGCCAGCTAATTTGAAAATATTGGGTGAGGTCTGTTGAGAGAGGCAATATTTACCTTGAAAACCATTAGTGAATTTCCCATTTTCTTGACACGCGATTTGATTTCTTATCAAGAAAGGGGGGGAAAAAAAGGAGAAACGTGCCACATGCATTTAATTTCAATTCACAGCTCATTTGCATTTAATATGCGTAATTTTAGTTGAAATTTAATTGGCCTAATTAGACATGGCCCTAAATGTAACGTGAACATTCGCATTAAGTGATTAAATTAAGGCATTGCCCATAAAGCTTAAGTGAAATGAAGTGGATAAAGCGCAAGATATGCGAATTGCGTCTTGAATTAATGAGGCAAATGTCAAATTTGAATGGGTTAAATAATGTTTGACAAACGCGACAACAATGACAAATCAAGGGAATGAAGGGAATGCTTAACCAAAAATCTCTATAGACCGACTTAAATTCATCCAGCTGAAAGAAATATAAGAAGAAATATTTATAAGCCTTTTCACAATATATTTGAACAAGAACTCAACGCTGCAGGCGAGGTTCACATCCCACCCCCTACCCACACCCACACACCCGCACACACACACACACAAACACACAAACACAATCAACATACTACACTAAGGAAAACAGAACAAGATAAAGCATTAAATATGAACAAGATAAAATGTCCAAAGTCAGCTCTGCGACTTATGAATGCCCTGCTTAAATGTATGCCAGCAAAAAATGTGACTAATATTTTGAAAAAATTTCCAACATCAAAATATTTATTTTTTCGGATTGGACTCAAACGCTGGATATCCTCCGGCTAACCGGTATGGTATATGAAAAAGTGTGATAGAGATTTGACTTCTCCCGAGCCATGCAAATGGGAACCAAGACGTAAGAATTCCACAACGCCTAGTCAAAGCCAGAAGGGCACAGACGGGGGGCGTGACTTGTGCCTGACCACAAAAAAAAAAGAAGAAGAATAAACACAAAAACGGTTTCTTCTCAGCCCGCTTAGACCTCTTGAGCCCCTTTCCATACCCCTTTCCATTGCTGCCACTGCTCAGTCATTCGCCATGTTTTGCCTATTTTCCTGTTGCTGTTGTTGTGGCAACTGGAGCCGCAGCCATTGCAGCCAGCCAATCAGTAAGACAATCATTTCCGGCCCCCGCCATACCCATTGCACTATGGCAACAAATAGACAAGTTTATCTCAAAGATTAAGCCACCTTTTTGTGTTCCCTTGACAGTTCTATAAGTTCTCTAAATATGTTTCTTGCACCGATCTCCACTTTGAACATATTTTGTGTTCTATGCCGCAAATTTTACAAAACACAAGTTCGTCAGGTATAAAAAGAAGTACGTTTTTTTCTTCATAATAAAATGAAAACATTCCGTAAATATTATTATTTCTATTCAAGTGTAAACAAAAAAAAAACTGTTGTATTTATGAAGTTAGTGTTTTGCTTCTGTATTAGTTATTAAGCTTTTTAGCTGGCAGTCATTAGCAGAAAGTTTTAAAGTTTTGGCTTTCAATTCATAGCATAGTAGAAGCAACAAGAAATATCCACTGAAAATATATGAGAATAGCTTATACATTTAGTTCAGTGTATGTCTTTTAAATTAAATCTCATTTTGTTCAGATAGTTAGTTGGAAAATGGGAATTTTCCCTTCAGTAATTTGCAGTTCAATAAAGCCAACAAGTTATGCCACACAAAAATCAACTTTATTATTTGATTTTTCACTTTTAATAATGTTATGAGTACACACATTCACACACACACACATACACGCATAAAAACTCGGGCTTATGCATATCAAGCAAAATTTATAAAATTCTACCAGCAGGCGACTGCCACGCCCCTTAGCCAAAAGGTATCCTGCTGGGTGCTGCTGCTACTGGTGCTGCTGCTGCTGCTGTTGTGGCTCTAATGTGAGCAAATTTAATTGATTGACATTATTTAAGCGTAAAAATGTGACATTAAACAAGCATCATGTAAATTGCTTTAGTTCACTTGCCAAAAGCAATAAATCCAAATTGAATAGAGAAGCGTAGAAAACTTTATAGAAAATTGAAATAATTTTAAATATTTTTCAGTTCAAAATTTAAGGTAGAAATGTGAGACAAACTGTAGTGAATTATCTATTATGTTTATGGAGCTGCTTATTACAATTATTCCCCTGCTTGTTATTCTTCCAATTGTGTGTAAATAATATATGAAATATCCCCTGCTAAATGCATATCTCTCTATATTGACTCTTTTCAAGCTAGCTTACAATTAGTTAATTGACTTAAAATTGTTAATTTTGTAGAGATGAAAGCGAACTTTCACTTTACCTCCCGGCTCCCCGCTGCAGAGACAACATTCAACTGGATAAGCATGTCAAGAGATAGAGAGAGTGTGGCAAGAACAGAAAAAGCAAAGTCACTTTGAAGCTCCATGCACCATCCTTTAAGGCCTGCGGTTGATGTGAGCAAGGCAAGTTGTGTGGGTTGGTTTGGTGTGAAGAAATTATGGGTGGCATGCTGCCTGTGGCAATTGCTGCTGCATGCTAATCGAGTCCAAATATGCCCCTGGAGCCGTTTCCATGTGGCTGTTCTTTTTGTCGAGACATTTGTAAATAATTTATGAAAATGTTAAACTGTTTTGGCTTTTAATCTTACACACACTCACACACCGACACAGACACAGACAGTTAATTATTTGTTGTGTGTTGTTCTTTTCATAAAGTTTTCTTGGTGTTGTTAATATTTGGTTGAACTAACTAATTGAAGCTGAAATGTTGAAAAGTTTAGCTTTGCTTTGGGCTAACTCACTTGCCCATCAGTCATTGTTAAAAATGTTCTTGGCTTAAAAACAAACAAAAACAAACAAAAACACACATACACACACATACGCACACACACACACATTGGTAAACACCCAAGTCTCACAATTTTATTGGCTTCGAGTTGGCGGACAGTCAAAAGTTCGCGCAGCCATAATCCAAATTTGTCTTGCCCCAAGTGGCGGGGCAGACGGTGGATGCCAACGGGTAGAGGGGAGTGGTGGTGGGGGGTGGTAAATAACAAGCTATGCTGGTCTTAGCTTGTTGCTTTTAGCACAGTTCTGGGGTCCACAAGGCCAAAACAGTTTGTCCATCAGCATTAGTTAGCTCTCTATTTTGGCCACACAAAATTGCAAGAATTCCGACAGCCAAACGAGCCAAAATCAGCTCAGCAACTGCTCATTTTGGGGAGTTGGACAGAATAACCCAATAATGAATTTTGATTTGTATCATTTGCATGGCATTTCATTATGTCCGTGTGCATCTCATTACAAGGAGATCATATTATCCTGCTATTCTCAGCTTAACAGTGAATAAGCTAATGCAGTGGCTACTTTGCTTTCCTGGCAATCCTGGCTGCATTTCATTCAAAAATTTCGGAGTCTTACAATTCTTAAGAATAATTCTTAATTTTTAATTCTTATGCTCTGAGAGTCAATTTTATTGCTGCAAGTTATGTTTTGCTTTGAAATTGCGAACTCTTTAACGCAGCATTTCATCAAATGTATGAAATGTTGTTATACTTATTTTAAAGCAGATATCAAGTCGGTTGCTTTACCAGCCACAGCACATAATTGTCATAGACGATTAATGTGATATATGTCCAAGTGCTCATCTCGCGCGATTAAGTCTTATTCAAGCTAAAAACCAACGAGTGGCTGAGTTGCTGCTTTGCTTATTAAAATTTATGAGTCTCATATGAGCATCTGTGTGTGTGTGCGTGTGTGAGTGTGTTGGTGTTGGTTTTACAACTTTTGCAAAATTGTAAATTCGGGTACGCCCTTTAAGTAATAAAAGTTATACGCATCCCCCCCCCAAAAAATTATGCAATGTGCATGATACAGTAGTCAATTGTACTCATGATATGTCCCCCCCCCACACGCTGTCTCTATGTGTGTGTGTGTGAGTGTGTATGTGTCGAGTCAAATGTCACAAAGGAGCATGTTGCTTGAGCAACGGCAACGGCAACGGCAAACAGCCACAGCATAAAAAATTTAACAAAAGAAATGTGAAAATGTGTCAGCGGGTTAAGTCGCAGCAGCACCAAAAGCACCGTTCGTCGGTGGGACAGGGGGTTGGTTGGCTGGGGAGTGCAGGATCTGCCAGGGGTGTGGTCGTGGCATTAAATTATGAACTCAACAATGTATGTTTCATGAGCTTAGGGGCGTGTCCACAGCGAATATACTTAGACAAACACAGGGACGCACAGACGTCCAAATTTCGAAGCGTGCACAAATGTTGCCAACATGTTTTCGAATCTCTCTTTAACAATTCTCAACAATTTCGACAATAAAACGTGCGTGAAAAGACACCACCAAAAATGACTCCCATTTGAGGTTTTACAACTCATTTTTGGCGATTTCACGTCTTTAACTATTTTGGGAACACCTTCGCATGTGGAAACATTCTTGCATGTTGCTCATGTTGACTAGCCAGAACATAACTTTTGTTTAAACATTAAGTAGTTCTATACACACACACATACACACATACACACACATAAACACACACACACATACATACACACACGCAAATAGAGAGACAGAAAGGCAACAGCCGGAGGGTAATTTGATTTTATTAATGAAATCATTAGTAGAAATGACAAAACGTCGCCCCAAAGGTAAGCCAAAAGACCGAAAACATGGGAATGGTCAGCTGTCGACCAGGCTCATTGAATTTAGTATAGCATTTGATTCTTGGTACTATACCCATTTGATAACCTCTGCTCAGACAGAGGGCACATAAGAAAAGCCCACAAAACATTGCTTTGAAGGTGTGCCAAAGGCATTACTTTTTCGGTGTAATTATTATAATTTGTATCTCTTTTCAATTACAAATGCTTTTACTTTTGTATACATAAAAGACAGAATGGAAAAGACGTCTGTTCATATTTAATTTTTCATAATATATACAATTAGCATTTTTGGTGATTCGTGCTTGAATTCTGATTTGTGTTTATTTAACCAAAAGTTGCTTACTTAGCAAAAGAAAAAATACAAATTTCAATTCCATAAATCACTTTTTATATATATGTTTTTTTTTAAATTAAATCTGTTTAAAAAAGCAAAGCTTTGCAAAGTACACATCTAAATGTCATGTCTGAGACTATCAGCAATAAATGCATATATTAAATTTTTCAAGATTTACCATTTTTTTTTTTTGTTTTTTCTGTTTACTGGATATTTATTTGTTTGTCTTATGTTCGCTTTTATGTTTTTGCCTTTCAATGTTGTGTCGCAGGTGCAAACAGCTCTTTGTCATGTCAGTGGCTCATTTGATGCGTTAATTGCCGACCACGCCCCTTACTCCGCTTTGAAGGTAATACAACATAGGGCTAAAGTATCTGATTGTCCATATATATATATATATATATATATATATGTTAATATCTGTAGCTCGCTGTTATTGCAATGGGCTGCGATGCGTTGCGTTGTCAACAAGATTCTGCATTTAGCAACATCATATTAAGTTTAGTGAAGCAAAACGCTGGGAGTTGAACAACAAAAGGCTCAGTTGCTCTCAGCCATGTGGAACAATAAGCCTGCGAACAACAACAACAACAACAGCTCCAAGCACAATTCAAAATACCAATTTACGCAATTCATTTGTGCGCTTCGAAAGATACTCGTTTATCTTTCAAGCGATTCGCAGGTGCACAGCAAATATTTGAACAATTTGGCATTTAAAGCTGGAAACTGTTGCGAAATTTAATAGCACTTTTATAGTAGTTAATTCTGTTAAATTAAGGTGGTTCAATTTTCAAATTGATTGTGCGAAAATAGGTAATTTACAGCTTAAATCATTTTGACTTAAGCTTCTTTTGTTTGACAAACTTTTGTTAAAATTAAAATGGCATTTTCGTATTTTTGAACTTAAAAGCAAAATGAGCAGAGAACTTCATATGTTTGATATATTCATTAAAAAATTATTAGGGCCTGCTAAACCATTTGTACTGTTTAAATTTGAGTAGTTCTCCTCGTGCGTCATCAAATTCTTTGTTGCGATGATTTGACTTTGAGCAAAGCCGGAATGGAAAATTGCACGTTCTTTTGAATGGAATACTTAACAATAAGCCACTTGTATTTGCTGGGATCTATTTAAATGAATGCCTTTGTCATCAGTAGTTGTAGAAATAGTTGCGGCAGACAGATTACATTCTTATTTCCATTTTGGCTCACTGACCATTGTCAGGTGGACAGCTTCAAGAGTCATCCCATCAAAGCACAGGCACAATCAATGTGTCCTTCTAGGCCCAACATTTGCCATTTTATGTGCACTTGTACACATGTCTCTCGGTTTCTCATCTTGCCAATTTCTTTGTCCAAATTGACTTTTTTCTTTTACCATTTTAGAACAAAACTGTGGGTATGCAAAGCTATTACAAACTAGACCCCAATCAAAGACTATATATTTACCTAAAGCTCTTCTGATATCAAACCCCTTTGAATTGTATATTTATTTTATTTGTTTTTATTTTCTGTTTTTATTAATTTCATAAATTATAACACATTTTGCATTCATGTTTGTTTGTTCTGTTTTTTGGCTTTTATTAATTTAATATTCTCTGATTTCGCTATGATGATTTTGATTAGTAAACAGATTGTGAAATTTGAAAAAATCTATAATTCGGAATGAAATTTTTTTTTAAATTTCTAAAATGCATTGTTAACAGGATATTTCATGGTCAAGAATTGACTGAGGTTCTGCGATGATGGTGTTGCAGGGCAAAGTGGATAATGGAGAAAGCCAATGTAAACAGGTTTGCCAGTGACACACAGCTTAGGACACCTTGATGTGTGCTCAGACACATAGACAAGCGTTCATATGTAAAGGGACGTGCCCCCATTTGAGGCGCACCCATCTAAGCACACCAAACAAATCAAATGTGGCAAGGATGCGATGCGTGCGCGCTGAGACGTTAAACGTGCTGGTAAAATATTTGACTTGGTTAGATGAGGACAACGGCAACGGAACAACGGAACCGGCTTCGATAGCGATAAACGTCTTCTTCTCTTATCGGGGGCAGCACGTACCCACTGCTCACTCCCCCAATCCGTGTCTGAGAGAGAGAGAGAGAGAGAGAGAGAGAGTGAATGTCGCATTGCTTCTGCCAAGACAATAACCGTTGCTAATGTTTTCGACGTGTCAATGTTGAAACATGTTTGACTGATATGTGTGTGCCCACATCCAACTGAGTCCTCCTCTGAGTGTGGCCAGCATCATTTGAGTGTATGCCAAATACCCGCAGTTGTTGTCTCTTGTCTCTGGATGGGAGGTGTCGATGCCAATTTGTGACAAATGTCTTTGTCGCACAATCGAATTGCTCAGCCGGCAAATGTGTGTGGGTTACCGTTTCACGCGAACCCGAACCTGAACCTAAACCTGAACGACTTTTATCGATTGATGGCCTTTAACGTAATATTCTCAAGTGGGCTATCGATCATCAGAACTTGGCAGCCAGAATCCATTTGAACGTTTTAGCTGAATTTCTTTTTCAAATTTAAATTTATATGCCATTTTTATTTGTAGCTTGTCAATATAATTTCGATAATAACTCACTCAGTCAGTAATCGCATTTAAGCGCAAAACGAAAGATTTGTCAAAAATGTTGAAAATAACTAAAACTGATGGTTTTTAACAATTTAATTTATCTGCACAAATCTCAACAGCCAATATCAGGAATTAATCCTTAAAATTCTTAACAACTACAAAAAAAAAAAAATTCACAATTAGCTGAGTATTTTGAATAATAAATATGCTTATTCAAAATTCTAAATTTTGCATTAGCAATTTAATTTATCTGCACAAATCTCAACAGCCAATATGAGGAATTAATCCTTAAAATACAATATCATCAACTAAAAAATAAATTCACAATTAGCTGAGTATTTTATATAATAAATATGTTTATTCCAAATTCTATATTCTTGTTCCATTTTTCATGTAATTGTCTACTGAGACTCATAAGTTTCCTCAACTATTAAGCACAGAGATCAATATGAGTAGCAATTAATCATTGTACCCGTTTTTTTTAGAGAATCATTTGTATTGTAATATTGGAACATCAATTGGGATTGCTCACTACGATTCATAACTGGTTGCCCCACATTTGACCTATTCGCAAATTGGCTTCTGTTTTTTGCATTTTGTTGAGTCTTTTCAGTCTAGACGTGTTGCCATATATCAGGCTAAATTAGAGACAAACACACAAAAGCCAACACTTACAGGCACACAAACACAAACACACACACAAACACACACACACACACAAACACACACACACACACACGCTCAATAGCAGACTGATTTGGAAATGTGTTTGCATTTGGCAGCAGATAAAACATCAGCTGGCAATATTTATGGTCCCAGAAGAGGCTGTGTTAGTAAGTAAGACATTTGCTTAAACTGTGAACATTTCAATTAAATCAAGTTGTGACCAAACCAAAATCCTTGGAAATTTCCCAACGTTGATCAATTTAAGTGTGTGACATTTTTGCCAAAAGATACTTGCATCTTTCAATGATTTTTGGGGCAATGTAATTTAACTTGTCTGCTTTCTTTTATGGGACTTTTATACGCATCCTGCCGCCTGGGATAACTGGAATAAATAGCAAAAGTTTACAGTTTACAGTTTACAGTTGCCCCAAGCATGGCATCCAGTGTCGCCTCTGCTGCCATTGCCATCAATTCGGGCAAACGTTCCAATTCACAAATTTCACTAGATGGGTTGACCTCGCCTCGATCCTGTGTCCCGGATACTATGTCCTGTTTCCTGTACATTGTGTACTGTTTAACGCTTGGCAGTGCGGCATATTAAGCATACGCTCTGTTGCATGCGGCCAGCCCTGTCTGCAGGTTGTCGACTGTTGCTGTTGCTGCTTCTCCTGTTGCTGTTGCTGTTGCTCCTGCTGTTGCTGTTGGTATTGGAAGTGGGCAAGTGAACCCTTCATTCGCTGTCGGGGCTTGTCAAAAATTAAACGAAGCAATAAATTATGCGTCTGCCAATGGGCGCCACTCAGGCAGCAACAGAAACAGGAGCCACATTTATATACATATGTCCATGTATACGGATACCGATATATATACCATATTGTGTATGGGAAAGAAAGGGCGTGTGTATCCCTAAGTATTCCATTATGAATGCAGATTTCAATAATCTTTGGGTTTTTCTCTCTTTGTGTGTGTGTGTGTGGGAGAGTGTGCGACTGGCAGCAGTTTATCGACTATTATACGCCGGAAATTTTACCCAAACAGCTGCTTGTTCCGGTCTTTGGATCTTTTTGGTTCCTTGGGATGAATGGCAACAGTGCCATCTTAAATTCCTGATTACTTCGTTTTGATTTAATATTTTTTTTTCTTAAAATTTTCTGGTAGTACTTTCAACCGTTTAGCCTGTGGTTCATGTAATAAATGCTTTCTGGCCACAACTTGGCCTTGAAAATTTAAATTGTATTCATAACTGAGGACAACTTTTTTTTTTGCTATATTATTCATATCTCTTTTACACTCATTAGTCATCGATTTTATTAGTAAATATACTCAATTGAATGATAGACAATTTTATTTAAATTTTAGCATATTTAACTGAAATCTAGGGTAATTTTTGGTCGAGCATTATCGACTGGCATCATTATCCTCGTTTAGGTCAAACTTTTTGCTATTAAGTAACTTGTAAAGCTTTTTCAGATGCTTCGATTGTTTTTCAATTTCCTTTATTGGCTCTGGCAAAGTCGAAGTTTCTCCCCTACTCCCGCCGACCCCTCAGTGACTCAATGGAAAAACTGTTTTTAATTGCCCACAAACAAAATAAGCAGCAATCAAATTCGCGGGGTAATGTCATATTAAATATATATTAAAAAAATTTATTTTATTTTAATAAACCTCCATAAATTTGTAAATATATTCTAGATTATTTAGGCTTTTTTTATTTTTTTCAAAATATACATAAATAAGCATATTTTCCACGGAATCCGACTCATTAAAAGTCGACTAAAGAAAAGTCGAATGTTCCCGTTTGGATGTCGGGTCCTGGATTCTGTCCTATGTGTTTTTTTTGGGAGTTTTTGTGCCTTGAATGTGATTTTAATGCGTATATTTAATAGGTTAATTATTTATGTATTTTTTGCTAGCGTTGTCGAGTTTGTTTTGGATCCTCAATTTGAGTAGTCGCGAATTAAGTTAATTAATGAATTGCATAAGATGCCGCTTAGGCATTAGATGACATCCCCGACGATGTTGTCCTTCATCAAGTCAATCCCGGCAACAAAAGCAACGACAGCCGCCAGTGACAAAAAATTCGAAATGTTTCCTTGGCAGGTTTTTGTGTTGCCGCATTTTTAATTAATTTTGCAAGGGATTTTTGCGGCTTATGGACTTTAAATGTTTTCACCCACCCATCCACCCATCCACTCAGCCCCATTGATACGTAAAACAAACAAACAAAGCAGCAAAGTATACTTAGTATACATATATATACACATTGGTAAATACATATGTACAAAACCTATAGACACAAAAATTGATATGCATAAATATTTAATGGAAAAAAGCGACCCAAATTAAGCGAATTGCCCAAATATGTAAATATGCATAGTATGCCATCACATGTGGTCTATCCGTATTTGGCCATTGTTGCCGTTCTTTCTGTAGTTGCTAATGTATCTCAGACTTTGGTCAACTGCTACAACAACTGCCAATACAACGAGCACGTAATTTGGGGCACATGCCACACGCATGGCAATTTGTTAACAATACGAAAACTAAAACAAATGTTCAAATGTGCAATACATGATTTTTTTTGAAAAGTTATAAAATTTTACATCATGCACTCGTTTTAACATTTTAGAGTCTGATTTTTTGATTGTTATTGTTTAAAAGAAAGATTTATAAATGTCTAAGAATATTCTATTCAAACGAAAGTTTTTTAAACGAAAGTTTTACTAGACACTTGAATAATTCCCAACAATTACATGAAAATATTCAATGCAATTTTAGTGCTAAAGAAATGAGTAAAACTGAAAATTTCAAGTGCAACTTCTGCTGTTATCATTAAATTCCAATGTGATATCAGTTACACAAGAGCCATGAAAATGCCAGCAAGGTGGTTGGAAGTGGGAGTGACTGGATTACCGTGAGTGTAATGCATCCAAGACCAAGGTCTAGGACAAGCCAAACACCGACGCATGTATAAGAGTAATGTATGAAAGGCCAAGGACTGAAGACGACGCCCACGCCACGGAATGAACTTGACATCCTTGACTGTGGCTTCCTTGCCATCTGAACATGCCTGTCGGGTGCGACTCGTATTTTTTGTAATTTATGATGCTAAACTTAGAGTGTTCTATGCACATGTATCTGAGTGTATGTGCGAGTACATCATGTACAATACGTACGTACATCCATACGTGTGTGTTCGCCAAACCAAATAGCAAACAATAACTTGAATGCTACAACACGTGCCACATGCAAGAGCATCAATAAAAAATTATAAATTATTGCTCATAAGTATTATATATGTATAAAAAGCGCTTTTACACTTTAACACACATGCCGCAAAAAAAAAAAAAAAATTAAGAGCATCACGCCCCTTCTGTCACACACACACACACACATCAAGAGTTGGCGCTGATTTCAAATTTGTGCAAAAAATGTTTTGGGCCGCTGGAAAAGTTTTGCAGCTGTCAATAAAATAGAAATTTTGTAGCCAGGCCCAGCGAAATGGAGCAGCCGACGATATTTGTTATTTATTAAGATTTGTTTACATTTTACGGTATTCAGATTTCCACATGCCACTCAGTGGCAATAGCAGTCCCAGCTCTGGCTAGTGCTGAATGCCACGGCTGATCAGATATCCTCTGCTGCTGGCGCTGGCGCTGGGAGACCTCCCCACACCTCCTGACCGGGTTTGCCCTGCCTTGGCCAACCACATGGCACATTGTTGCTTTACATACTTCTCACTCCCCTCCCCAGTTTGGCTGCCTTCCCCAAGCTGAATATAAGCATTTTAATATACGTTCACTTTGCGTCCTGTGTCAGCATGTGGGCGCTGCATGTCAACATCGAAACTTGACACCGGCAAAGGCAAAGGCAAAGCAAGCTGTTCTCGGTGGGGCAGGATATTTTTTCCTTGTTTTAACTAGTATGCTTAAAAGACGAATAAATCCCACGCATCATCCAGTTGTATTATTACTATTATTAAAATTCAAATTAATATTATTAAAGCTTATCTTTCATGGTTTAACCAATTTGGCATACATATATAAATAATAAATATGTAAATAATATTCTACATAAAAATATTCATAATCTTGCTCAAAATATTGATATCATTTATAGATAGTCGTTCAACTCGTGCCCAGTTTTAATATGTACATTAAAACTAATAATCAGAATGCCAATTAGACACTCAAAAACAAAAATAAAATTATAGATTGCTATAAAATTAATATATAAATGCATAAAATGCACACAATAAACGGAATTTATGAGTAATAAAATCGCAAAATTCACTTGAATTGCTTTGGCTACCATTAAAATACCAAAACTCTCTAACTAAGCTTTGTTTGTTGGCAATCTTTAAGGATTCAGTTTCTGAAGAGAGCCACTTAGTTGCTGTTGCTGTCGATTTGAAGTTTAGAAAAACGAGGGTCTTTGACAATTTAATCAATGCCGCAACAGCCATAAAATTAGAAGGCATGCGGCAAGGTCGATCAGCCGATGACAATAAGAGTCACGGTCAGCGATAAGATAAAATTAAGGGATAGGGAAAGGAAGTGGGGGGAAAGAGCGCAGGACACAGGACCCGGAAGGCGGCACGTAAATCCTTGAAACGTCGCAGGCAACGTCGCAAGCAGAGTTGATTAATTCCTCAACTTTATTTGGCGTTTTTATGGGCAACTGCAGCGTTGTTTGAAGTTTTATATCCAATGTTGTTTGTTGTATATTGTATGTCGCCAGGTCGAAGACATCGCTGATGGCTTTGGCATTGGTTTACGTGTTAACTTGGCCAGAAATAGCTGTGCCAGCGCAACCAAATAGCTATCAAATATCCATTTCCAAGGTAAAAAAAAACCCTGAATTGGGCTTTGAATCAAAAAATTGGAATATATATAGAAATAGAAATAGAAACCCAAAACGGAGCCCAACTCAACTGAATAGAACTGAGCTCAACTGGTGCGTCAAAGCGTCAAACGGGCTCAAATGAAAAGAAGAAGCGATACTTTTCTTGTATATTTTCCGGGTTTTTTTGTATTTTGTTTGATTTTGTTTTCTTTTGTTTTGTTGTACCATTAATCGTAAAAATTGCTCATTTTATTGCTTTCAAAGTGTTTCCGAGGCTGCTGTTGCTGAGAAAGTTTGCACGTGCCACATCCTGGCAAAGGGACTCAACTGCGACTCTAAAGACAACCGACAACCGACGTGTTTAGTCGAAAAAAAAGAAAATAATAACAAAAAAGGAAAACAAATCGAAAATAATAGAAAATCGAATGCGAAACCAAACCAAGCATCGACAATGCCTAACATCAAATGCCTTGCAGAGCAGCAGAACAGGTAGCAGCCTCGCAGCCATGCCTCAAGTATCCATGTCAGGCGTGTTGCATAAATCAGCGTGCCTCCTTTTAGCCTGCCACCTACCAGATAGCACACTTGAACAACCTGTAACCTCCTTAGACAAGGGGTAAAACCTTGTACTTTTATTTAAATTGAAAGTGTTCGGATTTATACACATTTTTGTTTGTTAGTTTGTTTGCAGATTCTTTGTTGAACCAACTCCTTAAAAATAAAATAAAAATAATAGCAGTGTCGTTTTGTATCGAAAATACCATATCAAGAATTTAATTAAATATTATAACATTTCAAAAACTATTTTAAAAATAATAAGCTTAATTTTTTCTCATTTTTGTGTCTAAAATATATTTTTTCTTCTGCTGGGGATTAATTTTAAAATTCAATGTATTTCTTGAATTTTATAAACCTTTAAGCTATATTGAAAAAACAAACAGGTAGATTTATAATCTATGAAGAAAATATATTTAGCTGCTAAAAATGGTAAACCAAAATGAAATGTTGGCCAAAAATATGTTTTAGCCTTATTCTATTAAGGCTACTGGTAAGAAAAGAGTTATGTTCTCATTTTCTATTTATAATCAAATCAATATTGAGGGATTGTCTTTATATATTCAGCAACGAATTGGGGCAGCAAATTAAAAGATACGAAACAGAGCAATATTTACATTTTTGTTTTTATTTATTTTTTTCTGATGAAAACAGCACTGAAAGCATAAAAGCGAATGAACCTAAACAAATCTCATTGAAATGAGGCAAGCAACCAACCAACTTGCAGTCAAAACCTGCCTCACCTCACCAGTAAATGTTGAATGTTGCCCATTTCGCTTTAAGCAGCCACAGTTATTACTCATTTACAGGCATTTGGGGTAAGTTTATGGCTGGGATTGGGCAGCGGTGCCCCTTTTATTATTTGCATTGGACTACGAAATGAATGGGCAGCAGGAAGCTGGCATTGTTGGAAAAGTTTCAAATCTTCAACAGAATTTAATACATACAAAATATGAAAAATTCTCACAATCAAAAATTTCCACAGCTAAGGGAAAATCATACTCAAAACTCTATACTCCATTACTAAATATGCCAACCACATCGTCATCATCATCATGGCTGGTATCATCTATGATCCGGTTTCCTTATCGTCAGCTTCATGTTGTCGTATATAATTTTTGATGATGTTTATTGATGTATGTTTTTTACTTTATTATTTATATACACCCAGCTGACAGTCATTTGTTTTGCCAAGGGTTGTCTCACCTATCTCATGTGACCGTCATACCCAAATCCAGACGGGTTTCGAATTTGTGCTGCGAGTTCTTTGCCCCAAAATGCTTCGCTTCGGTTTACATATTACTCATATTACGCAATTTAATTACTTCAAAAAAAAAAAAAACCATTTTTGGCAGCTCATCCACAGCTTGGGTTTCTTTGAATGAACTCCTCATGCAACAACTTGAAAATTGTTAATTAATCTATTCATTTGATACTAGTTGACTTGACAAGCACTTGCATTGTTTTCCAAATTGATATTACTTGTTTTTGCATTATAAAATATATATATATATATATTAAAAATATGTTTAAGGAGAGCTCTTGTCGCTGCTAGTACTTGAGTGCAATCAAATTAGCTATGGCGTTATTAATTTCTGGGAAATTTTCATTTTTATCTCTGTAGTTGAGAAATCAACAATGCGTATGATAGGATATAAATATTTAAGTAGGAAGACTTAAATGACCTCAAGTCAGTACACAATAATATATATATATAATCAGGATAAATGTGCTCTGACTGAATCTCGTTCACTGCCAAAACTGTTGACAATAAATATAAAGTTGCACTACAAATCTCATTTGAATTGTGGGTAACTGCTCTGCTGGCTTATGTTGGATGTACTCAGCTTGACCAATTCGAAATAAATCCAAAAAACATAAGCTAGAGCAAAAAAAAGCTAGGAAAGTCATTTGCTAAATGCTTTCCATGCGTTGACAGCGCAACTGACCCGGTTTTTGGAATCCGGAGAGCGGAAATCGCTTTGAAGCGATGTCAAAGGGAATTCACACAGGATCACAGGAAAGTGTTGTGTTGAAACTAGTTGAGCGATGAACGAAGAGAGTTGGGTAAAGGACAAATCACATCAAGAGGAGCCTTCAACGAGGCAAACGAGTGAAGTGGAGTCGGCATTAAAAGAGCATTAAAATATATCAGGATGCCAAACACATACGTTCGATCTTATTACCTAAGCTGATATATGTATGTATATATAAATGTATGTATGTACATATGTATAGATAAATGGGAAATTCAATGAGATATTTATTAACATTTAATCAGCAAGCAGACAGCAGACAGCAGACAAAGCATATTTTATTACACATTCCAATGGATAACATGGCGTATGCTTGATGTGCATCAATGTTCTCAAATGCTACGATGTGGGCTGTTTTGTGATATATATATATATTTGCTTGATCTATTTGTAATACGGCTGCTGCTGCTACTACAAATAATAATCACGAATATTTGATATCAGGTCAGTGCCTGAATGCTAATTGCCATCTCAGGCTAAAGGACATTCACTTGTGTGTGTGTGTGTGTGTGTGTTGTGTGTATCGGCTAGATTCGCAGACAGGAAATGACAAATAGTCTGGCTATGAAATTCCAAAGATTTTGTTGCCCATCACTTTTTATGGCTTTGCATATTTGATTAGATTTATTTAATATTTGCTTTACGATTTGCTTCAAGATGCAATTTGATCAATTGTTGTTTTTCTGTTTTTCTTAACAATGCTACAATTTGTATCTCAGTGAACAATTAAATATTGCACACATTGCTGTAAACAATAATTATATATATATATATATATATGTTTATATGTATTCCACAAATTTATTGATGAAATTTCAGCTCGAAGTGATTTCGCTCTTGAACTTTATATGTTCTGAATAATTTGGAGACTTTTTTCAGGTGTTTGGTCAAAATATTTATCTGTCACACTATTCGCTTGAGTACTAGATAAAAAGTCAGAGCTGTTGTCAAACTGCATATTAAATTTAGTTAGATAATTATTCGTTTGCACAGATGTAGTACAATGATCCAAATACGAGTTAAATATTTGCCTTATGCATTTGAATGACTTGCAAATACTCTTTAGGGTCAAGGTGATAAAAAAGGACAATTTGTGTTCAAATATTTACCATCCTAATATTCCACAAATCCAGTATCATTTGAGGAGTGCTTGGCAACAGATTATCCTTGGTGGCGAGACTCCAGCAATCCGCTTAGTCAAATTATCAAAGTAATTTGACAGCTTGCAGCCCCAAAAGGACACACGGCAAAATGGTGGGCAAAATAGATTTGGAAAGTGTTGGGAATTTGGGAAAGCATTTAAGGAATTAATTTAAACGTTTGCTTATTGACTACACAACTTAGTTCAAGCAATTGTCCGTCGTCTCCCCTCTCTCTCTCTCTCTCTCTCTTTCTCTATTTCTCTGTCTCTGTCTGATTTAGTGTCTTCTTCAGCGCCCAAAGTGGCTTGTGTGTGTGTGTGTGTGTGTGTGTGTTGTGCCTGGCAGTTCATTTTGTGCTGCTCTTTGAATTTTGTGTGTTTGCCCAAGTGGCTTTAACTTGGGGGGGGGGGCTAAACTTGGCCAACACAGAATACGTGGCATGTCGAAGATTCAGTTGTTGCTGTTGTCAGCCTAATGTGCTTGTATTTACTTAAACGTACAGAACGACACAATTCACTGGCGGCAATGGGCGGGCGGGGTCAAAGGCACAGTCCTTGGCAGTCTCTGTTCACCACATTAGCGCCCACTTCACTTTTGCTTCACCTCTGATGAGCAGCAAATTGAATTTTATTGACTTGATTCGCGCTTCGTCGGCCGCATTTTATTTTGTTTTTTTGTTGTTTGTTGTCGATGGCGTTGTTGATTTTTTTTATTTGTTTTTTTTTTGTGTTTTTTTTTTTGCTGTTACGACTGCTGTTGTTCTTGGCTTATTTATTCGCTTGAAATTGCTGACCTTATCCCGGGCAACGTGTCCAGCACAACGACTGACAGCTCTTGTATACACAATAAATTGATTTCTGATTATCAGTGCATAATAAAATGACTAAATCCGGCGACGAACACAGACAGACAGACAAGTAGCCCTCCCCCTCTCTCACAATATAAGTTTTAATGAAGCGTATTAAAATTTAATTAAATAACAATTTGCACAAATGTAAATAAACACGTCGCTTCTTATGCAAAGTGAGCAAGCGAAAAAGCAACGAAAGAAATAAGCTAGAAACTGGAGACTGGAGACAGGAGACGATTGAAGGAGTGGTGTGAAGGAGACAATGGGATAAGGGCTGGGGTAGGGGCAGGGGCATGGGCAGGGGCGTAACCCCGCTGCCTTGCCAACGACCAGTGCGGCGAACTTTGGTCATTAAATTAAGTGCAAAGGCCAACGACGTCGTCGATGTGACATCCAAAGCCAAGCGTCGAATGACACCCGAGACGCCCATGTCGCTGATCACTCCGACTCTGACTCCAACTTCGACTTCGAGTTCGACTTCGACTTTGAATGCACACCATTCACCATTTAAATATTCTGCAAAAATGTTAACTAAACATTATTATTTAATTTATATTGTAATTTTAATTCAAATTTTAATTCTCTCTTTATCTCAGTCTATCCGCGCGATTTCGTTTCCGCTTTAATGGCATTAATTGTAATTGATTACACTTAATTAATTAAATACAATCAATTTAAATTAAATTACTTAAACGTGTTTAAGAAATGCCACAAAACCAATATGCTGTATTAGAGTAAATTTATTTGTAAATAACTAAATTGAACTTCTTATTTGTAGCGTTTTAAATTTCATTTTGCTATCAATCATTCAACAACTTTACTTCCATATTTCGAGAACAAAAATTAACCATGAAAATAATATTCCATACTTATTGGCTTAGTTAGTTACACTGTTCGATAATATTCGAATTCTTAAATATAACGAATATTTTCGAAACTGCCAAACATGTTGCTTATGTTTGGGTTAACCCTCGAAGCTGAAATAACAATTTTGTCCTTTTGTCCTTTGTCCTTTGCAGTTAATGTGACTTTTAATATTCGACATAATTTTATTCTACACACCCACGCTCAGGCATATATATATATTATATATATATATATATTTAAGCTTTTTCTTCTGGCCGTCTTAAGGGTCGTGTCTTGGGGCTTTCCTGTCTTTTACGAGGGCATCGCTCATACGCACCATGGTCCGTGGCAATATCTCGCGTGTGGCAAAGTCTTAATTGAATTTGCCGAGGACCTCCGCTTGACATAAATATAAATGCATACATATATACATAAACATATATCACATACGTCATTTAAGTGTAAAGTTAAGCACAATTATTATTAATTTTGCCAATAGAATATTGCCAAGATGGCAAATAGAAAAAAATACATAAAGAAGCTAGAAAGCGAAAGCTTAATTTTAATTTATTGATAGCATGAAAAAAGCTGACTGTATTCCATCTACCTGGTATAAGACCATCCACCACTTTATGGGCATCAACTGTCCAGTCAGCCATAAAAAAAAAGATTTGTTATGAATGTGAAAGCTCGACGCATCGTAAATGTCAGGCAAAACCAGGATAACACCAAAGCGGCTTGAAATTGGCTTTCACAGTCAGTTTATCGGTCATCTTTGGGGGCACAGCGGGGTGGTTAAGTGAATGGAATGATTGGGTGCCAGGGTCTTTCTTTTTATATCTTTGTTGTATCGCATCTGTAGGGTGCTTTGTATTTGCATTTTAGAATTGTCTCAGCGAATTCCTGTTTTATGACCAAAGGCAATCAAAATCTTTCCATTTATTTTCATCTTTATTTGACAAGCGCCGATTGTGCGCCGCCTGACAATTAAGTATTCATCATGTCGCATTTGGTTTCAAGAGCCCTCCTGGAATAATTATTAAAATGCGTTACATAATTTAATTTTAATTTTTTTAATTTAATTTTCAATTAAATGAGTTGAATTTCTCAGAAAAATATTTGCGAGTCACAAGCAAATTTGTATGTATTCAGATTCATTTAGCTTGAATTTCAATACAAACTCTGCAAACGAGAACATTCAACATTTTTTCATTAATTAATCAAAAATAAGCAGATTAATTCAATTGGAATACTCAGAAAGAACCCATATATTAATAATAAATATCTGTAATAAATTAATAAATAATTGATAAATCATAACACTTACTATACACATACAAATACTTTTATATTCCTGAGGCATGCAATTGTTTATGATATTTTTACCAAAATAAAAATTCATAATAAACTGAATATAATTGTTTAGCTTAAATAGACAATAATAAACATCGCGTATGAATGCAAAACAGATGTTTTCTCACAAAAGCCGAAAGTGAAAGATTCATTTTCGTAGAATCGGCCTTCAGCTATTTTTTTAAGATTTGCCTAAAAATCTTTTTTTCTTTTTTTTTTTTAAACAAATATTTTTGTATTTGTAATAAATATTATTATAATTTTCTCTCTTCTGGGAATTACTGTCAAAATAGCATTAGCACTTGCATATTTTTCAAAGTTCAAAGGTTCTTTGAGCTTCATAACCAAGTAAATTCCTATTTTTTTTATTGGCTTGTTGGTTGTTGATGCTTTTGCCTTGTTGGCCAACAGGTTGTTTGTTAACTTACTCAGACCAGTTGTTTGCATAGTTTGCTTTCTGTTTTTCTGTTAACTGCATTTTATACTCTCAAAACGTTAGGTAAAACTGTACTCTGCTTTTGTGCGATGGACGTCAGGCTGTCTGTCCTTTTGTCCTTGCAACATGCAACATTTTGCGACAGTTCTTTAATTTGCTAATCGATAATTGTGAACCAATAAAGCAAACAAATATTCCATAATTGGAAAGTTCCAAATCAGATAAAGTGAGTGTATTTCGCAGTCGGTTATGCACGACTGCAATGCTCTCACTTGTTTGTATCAAATCTAAAATAAAGTTAATTTTTTCAAATTTCAAGCAAATTTCACTAGTGTCTGAGGGAGCTGTGCTAATTCCTTGGGGAATTGTTGGTTACGCGGATCGGGGAATCGCATTGTGTTCACATGCAATTGCCAAGTGAAACCCACATAAGCTGCAAGTGGCAAGACAAAGAGGAATACTAATAATAAATTATAAAAGAAAGCGGCAGTCAATTAAGTTAGCAGCTGCATAATTTGTTGGCCAAAACCCGCGTAAAATTTAGAATGACGCGAATAAAATGAGAAAATATGCAAAAATAATTTTAAACTGTCTCAACTGCTGCCGTTGACGTGTCGCTTGCAGCAGTTCAAAGTTGCAAGTTGCAAATTGCAAGTTGCAAGTAGGTGGCGGTTGTCGTGCAGCCGCCATTTGCATTTATTTATATGCATTTTGTGGTGGGCCTACAATTTGGTTTAACCACTTCGTCGTGCTTCAACTTTACACCATTTATCTTACACCATTTGCCACTTGCCACCTACAACCTGCCACCTGCCAAGCTGGACAAAACTCACGCAAAACTTGGCTCGTGTGCGTCGTCGGCGTTTAGGACTAGTTTGTTTTTGGCCATAGAGTTTAGGTGCCTGCTACTGGCAACACCCCCCCTCTCAAAACTTGACTCAAAATTGCGCACTCATAAATAAATTTATGAAAATTTATGAAATTATGCAAACACGCGCTGCGCTCCAACTAAGTGGAACCAATTGTCAAGATTTAAGTTGGGTGGCTCCCACACTGCTGGGCTTGGACCACATCACCAAGTGCCGCCTCCTCGGACTGCTGTTGGGCTTGATAGCTGGCTATTATACAATTTGGACTGGCTTCCGTTAACATCTGGTGATTTAAGATTGCTTGGCAGATTTATAGCAGTAGATAATTGCACAAGCCAACCAATTTCTCTACTCAATTTCGTCTGAATTTCACAGAATATTACATATTTCCATTTTAGAATCATTACCATAATAATTCAATTCAAGACAAATTAAAAATGAAAATATAGAGATAAAGTGGAGCAATAGAAGTGGCAGACGCACTGCTAAAAGAAACTTTAAACTTAACAGTTAATTTAAAATAATATTCACTGCAAAAGTTAAATTCCTAATCAGTTTTTCCCCCAAAAAACTCAATCGATGATGATGAGTCGATTCGATGGGAGCGTCTCTACCGTTAATGAGACTTCCTTCAAAATTCAAATTAGAGCGCTGGTAGCCATTTGGCCCTTATGCCAACTAGCCAGAAATCAGTTAAGTCATTAATTATTGCTAAGCAATTGCCACGGCTAAGATTGCAATTTGCCGCACTGCGCTTTTTAGGTACATTTCATGGCCAGGTGCATTTTTGCCATCTTTTATTTAGTACGCTTTTAACTTACAAAAAGTGCAACAACAAACCACTTTAAAAAATATTATATAATTTGTTTACAAATAAAGAATTTGTAGTTTAGCAAATGTAATGTGTTTTCAAAATATTTGAAGTTTTGTGATCCACATCCTGAACTCTTGCGTAGACTAAAAGCCTCTTTTATTGTGCAGTGTGTCGCAAATCTTACAAATTGTTTTGTTTTAAGTTGTTCCAAGAAAGGCATCGCTGGCAACGCTGTTGAGTCATCGCGATGAAAGGTAGAAAAGTTCATGGCTCCCGGAGGCACCTCCTGGTGCGCCGTGGGTGAGGCCATTCACCCCGCGTGAGCATGCACAAATGTAAAGGGTTATTCTTGAGCACCCTGTTGGCACACAGATTAAGAATTCAATTTTTTGAACTTATGCTGATGTCATATTCAAGTTTAACCCGCTAAACTTTTACATGTCATTTTGATTCGCATTGGCAAATTGGCGAAATTTGGCAAACAACATTAGGTAAAAAATAGATTAACATATGCAAATAAAACTGTCAGACGCCAAAACATTTGCACTTTTACTTGTAAAGATGCACTTTATACTTAAATGTTAAATGTTGCTTGCATATTATTTTAATTAGCGACTGTCATTCATAGAAAATGGGGGTTAAAAAAGTAAAAGAGAAAACATCAACTTGGTAAAAGTGCCGTCTGCTTGTTGGTTGAGAGCAGCTGCCACAGCTGCAGGATGCATTAAAACTTGGACTGGCCAAGAGACTCACATCCAGCTTAATACACATGAACACACACACACACACACACACACACTCCTACACACAAGCACACACTAAAGCACTCAGCTCGTGACTCGCAAAATGAGCGCTTAACAGGAAACAGCATTTTTTTTTTTTTTTTTTTGTTTTTATATTTTTCTCGCTGCTTTAAGCGCACCATTTTGCTTGGTATTTGTGCATGTCACTTAAGCAACGCTACCTAACTCATACCAAACCCCTACCAATCCCTTTTCCATCCCTTTCCATTCCATCCCATCATGCCTCCCACCCCACCGTGGGGTATGTTAAGGCGTGTTGCGTGTGGCGTGTTGACTAAGAAGCTTGCTTCCGGTGCCTAATTCAATTTACGGCCAAGCAACTCGCTGACAATACACAAAAAAATTGTGTTAAGAAAATGTTTTAGCGTTTCCATTACGATAAGCTATAATCGAAATTTAATAAAATTTAATTAATATTGGACTGATATAAAACCAGATTGAAATATATAAAATTTTAAATCATCCGTTTCGAGCACATTTTCAAGCAATTAACAATGCTTAAACAAATTGCAATAGTCGCAAACCATTAATGCTATCGATTACCGGTTTTAAATATAAGGCCAAATAATAACTTAATGGCTAACAACAACAAAGTTGATGCCTGTTGTTTTGAGATTGGCAAATTGAAGTGATTATCTGTCGCCATTTTTGATCCCACGGATTCTCTTCGACATTTCCTTTCATATCAAGTGACAAAGTCTCACCGCATCTCCGCATTGTCTAAGGATGCTCTGGAGAATACTTGAGCGATTCCCTTGTGACTTTTGCCAGCCGGCTCAGTGATAAAAGCAAAGGTGGCCCACATCGGCGCAGAGGCTGAAGGAAAATTGGTTAAGGCAAACCCAAAATATTTCAGTCAATCAGTTAGCTTTCAACTTGCCGCTGTACTGGGAATTCTTTTTATGTAATGACTGGTAATTATCCTTAATTAGTTATAAAATATTGAAGAGAAAATGTTTTGGGTTGCCAAAAAACACAAAAGTCAACGATTCGGCAGCAACAACAAGGCCAAGTTTTAATGAAGGCCATTAGCCAAAAGTTTTTGCCATCCAAAATTGATGCTCATACCTAATAATGTTAATGATAATCATGATAATAATATTAATAATTACAATAATAATAACCATTCGAATTTGTTAAACTATAATCACATTTTACCTATGTGCAATGATGAGTTGCTTTAGAAATCTGCTTAAAAATGAATTAGCCAACCAAATAAATACTAAAGCTGAAAAAACACATATTACGCATACGCCACGGGTTGCACACAGAGTTTCAGTTGAGCACCACAGGTCATATGTAAAACAGTTTTTGGTTCTTGCCCCATGCTGCAGCTGCAGCTGCAAATGCCAATGAAATTTGTTGAACCAACGCAAATCAGATTAAGCAACTTTTTAACTTAAATCAAACACGATTTGCTAAGTAGTAAAGAACTTTTTAATTAAAACTCATACCGTTTATCGCAAAAAATGTGATTTTTATCAAAAAATGTACATCAGTAAAACATAAAGGCATAACTTTATCAGCAATTATCCCGTTAGCCACCAACATGATCAAAGGCAATTTTACTTAATTGCAACATTTTACAACTAACTTCAACTTTGCAAGTTTTACAGTACACTTGACCAAGTTTTTTCTCTTACAACTTTTTGATAGTTTTCAGACAATTCCTCTAAAAGTTGAAACAAAAAAAATTGTTTATGAAATACCAACAAAAGAAAAGCATTTTCTGAATCTTTGTACATCAATATATACACAAATTATTAATATAGCTGATTTTAACTATGATAAAGCAATTTGATGATGAGAATAATAATAATATATATATATATATATATATATATATATTTCACATATGTATTTTCAACTTGAAATTGACAAGCTTAAAGCTGGCTGAGATTTTATCAGAAATAACTTCCTAAATTCGTGACACGTTTCCTGAGGAGACCATTGAAATCCCTCCCACTCAGATGTGTATTACAATCTGGACTTGTTTGCTTGTTGGTGGTGAGTGGTGCCATATTACTTGGCATGTGTCAGTGGCCTCAACACCCCCGGATTGCTCCTTCGCCATCGACACACACACCCAAAGCCCCATTGACACGCAGTGTTTCACTGGCCACCCGCTGATTGGGTTTCAGCCAAGTTACTAACAACTTGACTAGACGTCGCGACGTATATTTTTTTTTTTTTTTTTTTTTACCATTTTTTTGTGGAATCTGTTCGTTGCTCTGTTGCCTTTGCAGGCCATTTGCTTGTAAATATTTATTCAAAACTTTTAATTCAGGTCAGCTGCATCAGTTGGCACAGTGGGCTTGGTCCTTGGTCACCATGGCATCTGACACTTTTCTTATTTATTTATTTGGCTTTTGTTGTCGTCCTGTGAAAAATTACATTCAACAATATATGGCTTAGCGTTTGCTCCAAGCCAGGTGTGGTGGGCGAAGAGAAAATGTAATGGAAACGGGTCGGGACGGATGGGGACGGGACGGGATGGTTTTGCCTATGCTGGTATCGGTTCTTTGGAAAAGACAACTTTATCAACTTCATTTATATTTGTCGCATACACAGAAACTCATATTTTCAAACGTTTTTCTGTTATTTTTTTGTTCGCTTCTTTACATATTTTTTTTATATTTAGCTTGAGGTTAGCTCCTCGATTCTGTGGGCTAAGTTTAGTTGTTGTTTTTTTTTGCATCTCTCTCGCCGAAAGTTTTTTCTGCGCTGCTGTCAGTTGTTGTTCTACTTCAAATTGTATTTGAAACTTTTACTTTAGTGGCAAATGGCTCCACTTTCCAATAGACTTCAGGTCTGCAAAGGGTGGGCAGGTGGGCAGGGGGGCAATCGTAATGGCAGAATAGGCACGTGCCATAAGCCATTTGTCAAGAGGCACCTGATTGGATTTCCCATGACTTAGCACCGCCGCCAAGCCGCAGGCGTAGCCCAAAAAGCAGTTGCTTGTAAAACGCTTAAGAACAAAATCTAATCACAGTGGGCTAGTTGCGGCTGGCTTGTAGCCAATTTGCCTTGTGGCCGAACATGACCCACAAATTGTTGGCCAAGATAGGCAGCTGTACCAAAAACAGAAGGCTTTAACCCCAAGACCCAAAAAACTTGCTAAACTCGCCAAAACTGACTAAACTGGCCAAACGGAAGTGGGCATTTCAATAATAACTGCATAGCCTTAAGAGTTCTTTAGATGTTGGCCAAAAACTTTGCCAATTAATATGGCTCGACATGCAATTGCCCAACATTACCCAAACTTGGCTCTTTTCAACTCTTCCTTTTTTTTTTTGTTTGTGCTCTAGTTTTTGGACAAATGCTACAATCAATTTTAGATTTAAATAATTCTTATGGCACTTTCGGACAAAAACATTAAGAATTCTTTATATTATTTTCTAATAACTTTTAGATATACTAAAGCAAGTAGTTGGCAAAATAAATAAATCGCAACTTAAATTAGTAAATAATAATAAGAAACTTTGTCGACTCTCGGAGTTGCCATAATTGATAAATTTGAGCAAATTCTGATTTTAAGTTATTGTTCTTCTCTACGTGGCAAACAATGAAGTGCCACCAAAGAAATGTGGCATGCAGCAAAATAATAATAATATTTGAAATAAATAAATCTGTAAATTTTGGAGCTTGTATGAAATGTGTATCTCTGCTGCAGTTGCCATAATTTTAATTCACTCGAAGTCACATCAAGCGAAGCTTTTCTGGAGTTTCTGTTAAGATTCATAAATCCGATGAGCCCATCACAAAAGTTCTCCACTAGCAGGTACTTTGCAATTATCTTAAATAATTAGAGTTATTAGCATAAGAGTTTTTCTAAAGAATTCATCTGCGTTGCAATAAATAATATTAAGAAAATTATTGAATAAAATAAATCAACAAATGAAGACAAAACATTTGCATTTATTAATACAATTTTGTATAGACAATAATAATTTGGTTAAATGTAGTAATTAAGAACGTGTTTGAAATACAACTTATCTAATTTTCTTTTACATAATTAAAATTGAGTACAAAATTTAAGTACAACATGGAAACTATTAATTATTCTATGATTTTGTATAATTTATGTAGCGCCGATTTACCAGCAATTTTGCAGGGCTACATAAACATTTTTGAACTTTGATAATTATCGCACTTCATTGACGCCTCAACTTTTTGTATTGTTCTGTTTGCATGCCCAAGGATAATTGTATGAATATATATGTATATATATAAAGTACTAATAAACGCGTGTGCGTAAACAATAACAGCAATGAGCTCCTCCATTAAAACCGTCCCCTTTCCTGATTTGATTAGGCAACGCAGCCAGTTGCTGAATAAGCGAAAAACTTTTAACAACGATACACGTCTTAGATAGCCCCACAGTACACACACACACACGCACACACACACAAACGCGCTATTCGAAGGCATCATTTCCATGTTGGAAAGCGGCAGGAAGGGGAAAGATTTTGGAAGTAGTTTGAGGATTGAGGAGTACAAAACAAAAATGGCAGCGCACGTTCAACGCATCACTTAATTAAGCGCCTTTTTGTCTGCAGTAAGTTGATAATTGAGGTTTTGCCGGTTTTCTAGTAAAAGTTAATGCCCCCAAAAAACCCAAATAGCAAAAGTGGCACAACAAAGACGCCCACAGCTATTGCTATTGCCTATGACCGGCATGAGGAATGTGAACTGACAATGCCAGTTGCAAAAAAAAAATAAAAGTTTTCTTAGCCCAAAACGAATAGAACAGAATTCGTAGGAAGGAAACACACAATAAAAAGGAGCAATAACCAAAGTTAAATACCCCCCGCAAGGGGATACATATAACAGCAGATGTACGACGTGGTAATCGTTTAACTACAAGTTATCTAATTGTCGCCTTCACACACGCAAAAGTAAATTACAATATTAAGTTAGGAATTTATGCCAAAAATCGTGGGAAGTTTTATGCCAAAAATATACACTTTGTTTAAGACCTTTTGTCGTAAGTTTCACAATAAATATATATTTATATATAGATAGATATATATATAGATATGTACACCATTCCATATAAGTTGGTCCAAATGTTATTTTTTGAGAAAATTTAGTATTTTATACACACATCTTTTCTTTATTCCGATAATGCAGCTATTAACTTTATTCAAGGATGAAATTTATTCAAAATTTCACGCAAGAAATATAGAAAAATTTCAATGATCGATTTTTATCCACATCAGTAAAAATAGTAAGGAATGAATTGGGAGAATATTAACAGAAAGAAAAAAGCTGAATTAGTTCTCAGGTCTCAGGTCAATCTTACCTAACACTTTCAGTGGACTATATATATATATATATATATACTGTTACTGTTACTGTTATACAGGTATATATATCGTTTACGGAGACAAAATTGCTCTATTGCTGCAGCAGGCGTCATAAAAGCATAATCCACATAAAGCTTTTAGCACACACACACAGCCATGCGGGAATTGCTGTGTTTGTTATTTATATACGAAAAAAAAAATAGCTTGGCTCTTAAGCTACTTTAACGTTGCGTATCCGCCTCGTTAGCCGCTTACCTACAGCAACACGTTCAGCAGCAGTCTTTGGCCTGGTCAACTGGTTAACCTGCGTTTGTCGTGACTTTTGCAATTGTAACAAAATCAAAATCTTTTATATGTCTTTGAAAATAATCAACAACTTGAATACAGAATGAAAATCTAAGCGATTAACTGAAAAATAAATAACTTTATGGTGTACGGATCATAAAATATTATAACCTATTTATTAACAAAAAAAAAAGTGGATTATATTATTTTCTTAGCTGAAAAAAGAGCTTTGTGATAATATTGATCTAGAAAATGGTCTTTATATACTTGAATTAAGTATCAGTTAGTTCTATGTTTTAGCCCACATTGTTAGCACATTTTCGTATTTTTTTTTTTTGTATATTTGAAATTTAAGTAATCTGGTTTTATAAGCCCAAAATTACAGCTTTAACAGGAGAATAAATAAAAAACATATGTAAAAACTTAATATTCAAACCTTAAAACTATTTTATGAAATTCAAAGATTGAAATTAGCTCAACAAATTCTTGATATTTATTTTCCCATAAATATAAATATATATGTGTGTGTCAATATATTTATGTGAAATATAAATATTTCCTTTAAAAACTTCTGTGTTTGTTGGTCTATTTATAATCACTTCGATTTGGTTGGCCATTATTTAAAAATTACTGCCAGTTACATCATTTTTCGGACTAAGTTAGAAACTGTTTACCCATTGAAAGATATAAAGGGCAAACAATTATAATTTAATTACATTTTGGGCTTAGATTTTATTTTTAGAATGCATGGATTTTTTTTTATTTTTTTATCATATTTTTGCGTTTGCTTAAAATATCAGTTGGAAAAGACTTTGTACGCCACATTCAAACTTTCAACTCAATTTATTTTTAATCCAATAAAAATCAGTAAAATTCAAGGCGTGCGGGTGCGAGAAAATTTCGGATATATGAATTTGGCTTGTGTACCAGTAGTTGTGAAGAGAGGGGAAAAATTGGCAGACAGATTATTGGGTATCAGAGGCTTTGATTGAGCAACACGTCGAAGGCCAGTCGGCAGCTGAAAAGGTGTTTGGAGTCCAGTCATCGACATCGTAGGTTGTGCGTCAATGATAAAATGCGCAATTTTTCGAGACAAATATTTGCAAGACACTTTAATTTACCGCATACCTACTCCTCACACACACACACACAAACATACAGACGCACACACAGCGATACACACAAGTGTATAAAAATGTAGCTGGAAACTGTTGACAACAAAATAATTTTTTTGGGGTTGTGTTTGTGTTTTCTTTTTGAAAGCCAATGCCTGAAGTATGGCATGAGTTTTTCATGCTTCGCTCGCCGTGAAACGACAGACACACACACGAACACACGCACACTCAAGTATACACATGCTCGTTAGCCATGCCACGTATGCAGAAAAAGATACAGCTTGGATGAGGACAAACAGGAATACAAAGTTGAGAGCGAAGCGCTCATCGATGCCAAACCAAAGTTACTCCTACTCAGATGACCCAGAACAAAACTGCCATTAAATATACGAGACCTACATTCAACACAAACTGTAAAGCCTGACACTGAACATACACACACACACACACACACAATGTATAAAAAAAACACCTTGGCTGATTATAAGAACCGCTAAGCACAAATGTGTCCAAGACAACAGAATGTGTCCCTGTAATGGGATACCTGTAGGGCTTTATGGTTGTGTTATGGCAGATTTCTAAGTACTGCTTCCTTTTTTTTTGTTACCCTTAAACGAATCCCACTTCTGATGCTGCTGATAAAAATTTGCCATGCAACAGTTTTCCCTTTATATTTTTCCAGCATCGCTTTGACGTTGGGCAATAAGAACGCTTTCTGAGAATGGCCAAAGACTTTGCCAAAACGAACTAACGAATAAAATGTAAATTCCAATTAGGTAAATTTACACATGCCTTGTCCCACAATATGATACTGATACTGTTTAGTATTATTATTTATTACTCTCGTCCAGCAGCTGGTTCTGTTCTCAGTGGAAATACTCAAATACTCAAATATAAACCTTTTACATGGCCAGCTAGTTTCCATCCTCTTTCCGTCTCTGTTTTTCTTACAAATTATATGGTTGAGCGTTCTGGAAGCTGAATCAACAATCAATAATTTTCTTTAGAAAAAAAATTTGTATGTATTTGTTTTTTCAATATGAAAATGTCTGAAAGCATTTAAGAGCACTTCCTTAACATTTGTTGCTATCAAAATTGAATTTGTTGGTTATTCGATGTATTCAATAAATAATAAATAAGCAAAGTGGCAAAAAAAAAACTCTTATTGACATTCATGAAATGTGAAAAAAACCTTTTAAAAAATTGCACACACCCTTCTGGCCCCTTTTGGCGAGGCCAATTGTCAGCCAAGTGAATTGAAGTGACGGCTTTCTGTGCATACGGCCAAGTGCGAAGTGCGAAGTGGCAACTTGGAAGTGGGACGCACCACTGTCAGCATGGCTCTTCAGGCGCAGCCAGGCAAAACTAGTCAGGTGTCTGCCTCTTCCGGCTAAGCCAGAAGGACTGCCTGCCGCACTCTTATCCATATACACATCCTTGTGCTGTGCTTAATACTTGGCAGTGCTCTTGGTTCTGGCTTGTGTGCCAGTCAAATTAAGTGGAAATGAATTATGGGCAACAGCAACGATTCGAAACTAAAAGCGGGGTAAAATAGAGGCAAGGAGTTCGAAGCAGCAGACAATTGGGCCACTGTGCCACAAGGTAGCAAATAGCGCTCACTTTGGCTCATTAGCTGGCATCAGCTAAAACAACAATAGCCAAATGCGGCACATTATTAATATTTGTTTGCATTTCGCATTCCCCTCTGCCATTAATGGATTAGCCTTAAATGTATGCACACACACACACACACACACACACATACACACTCACACAAATAATTCATCCTTCATTCGGAGTGAGGATTCGACGCGTGACTCTCCGATTTATTTACCCAATTAATGGCTCAAACTCAAATTATTATCCTGGCCCAACAACTGCATTGAATAAGACGCAAGTCAGTTTTAGGGATGGAAACGTTAACAACATATTAGCCATCATTTTTCCATAATTACTCAATTTACTTCATTTGTATATTTGTATTTCCAATTTTAGATATATATATTTTTAATGACGCCATCTTCTCCTAACTCGTATAATAATATTCTCTTAAACGAATATTATTATTTTAATTTAAATCTACTAATTAGACCGCAAATCCCTAAACCAACTGGTTTTTTTTTTTTAAATCTAATTTATTCATCAGTGCATAAAATTGGCTTAAAAGTATCTCCAAAGTATGATAAAGTTGCAGCTTGAGTAAATTTGTGTTAGTAAAACACGTAAAGCACTTGTACGGAAATAGCTTATTGTCCATATATATATATATATCTATATATATCCAGTACCCAGCGGAGGAGGACTCACTTACAAGTCGATCTTCAAGTTGCGGCATAATAGAATCTTTGGCATCGCTTAGAGTCGGTTGCCATTATTGCCCAACTTTATCTGGGTTCCACAGCGATGAGTACAATAAATATTATCAAAATCAACCCACTCTTGCCGATGGCTGGGATGAATGGGACAGCGTTGACAGTAAGTAAATATTCTCATACCAGGTATGAGGAGCAAAGTCGTGCAAAGTGCTCGAGGCGCACTTTGGGTGCCACTTTGTCAAGGTGGCAGTTCTGTTCGTTAGTGTTGTTGTTTTTTTTTTCACTTGTGCAAATATCCTTGATCCTTGTCTTGCAGCTACTTTGAGTCTCATTTTAATCATGACTCTTGAATGCTTCCTTTTTTCCCCGCTCTCAACTTTGCCCTTGCCTTCATTTGCAGTGCCTTTGACTGCTCTCACTAAACATCTCTCAGCAAAAAATTTGCGAACATAAAATCTGAATTTTTGTTGGCACACAAATCCAAACCCCTTTTCAAAAAATAAAAAATCTATTTGATATGCCGCCAAATCTTGTTACCCCGAATTGCCGCTGTTGCCACGGCAAAGTTGCATTAACGAGTTGCAAAGCGAATCTAAATCTAAATCCCACATCCACATTGGAAACGAATACGAATGCGAATATGAGTGTTTGCTAACAAATTTTGCCTCACCACGTTTTAAGTTAACTCGCTTTAAGCACTTGACAATAGAAAAATAAAATAAAATAAGAATGTGTGTAAATATTGAAGTTGCAACTGCTCGACCAAAAAAAACTTCTGAGTTACGGAATGTTCAATATGTGTCAGCAATTATGCTGAATATTATAAAAAAAAATTTAATTACAAAATGCAAATATATATTTTACATGTTAAATGTCAGAATAAGTCGAAGAAGTATAATTTGCATTATGAAGCGATTCAGCAAAAGGCAAATAAAAACTTTATTTATATGTATCGAAAACAGGATATACAAAAATATGTTACTGATGCGCTGTACAAATACAGATACGAAACGGGAAACGAATACATATGCCAAGCACGAAATGCACACACACACACACACACACACACACACACACACACCCAAAGATGCACTGCTTTTTGGCACCATTTTAGTTATGTGATTTGCACAGTTTCGGAGGAAACAACGTCAACAAGAAGCAATTCGTGCCAAAGACAAAGTAGCCGTATTAACTTGGCTTTCGAGTTTGTTTTGTGTACGACAGCTGGCAGTGTTCGCTGCTTGATACGCCCAATAAAATGCATGTTCTGGTACAATTTACAACCTTCACGGAAAGTGGCCATCAGGCCATAACTTTAATCAGTCCGTAGGAACGCACACAAAAAAAGCACGTAAAATCTGAAATACTAATCAAAAGTGTTGGAACAAAACAAAAGTTGCAAACAACAAATTTATGTAATGATAAAAGCCAAACAGATACATAACATCTGAAATGCTTTTTGTTGCAAGTGCCTCGCGCAAGGCGTGATATAAAAATAACGCCTGACTCCAGCTCACTGCCCCATTTGCAATGATGATAATAATGATGATGGTCACGTTGCGTGCAACGAAATGTTGCACATTTAACGATCATTTGTCTATTTCACAATATAAAAAAAGAAAAACTATTATTATGGTTTTTCTTCAACAGGTTTTTCCAGTTCACTCTGCGCTCTATAAAACTAATTTATGGACTTTCGTTACTTTAAAAAAAAAAAACTAAAAACCGAATAAGAACACATTGAAAATTTACTCGAATTTAATGGACTACGAAAACGGTCTTGTTATTTTTTATAATCATCTATTTTTTTGCGAACAGGCATCTCCCTTCTTTTCTCTTTTTGGTTGCTTTTAAATGGATACATAAAAATTGAAGTTTATAAATCATTGGATTATATTGAGAAATGGCAAAGCACATTTATTGGCATTAACCCGAGTTTGTCGCCATCGACACCATTGGAGCAGCTGCTCGTTAATCTTAGTTAGAGCAATTGTTTGACTACACAAAGATGACTTCCAAGTGACAACCAACTTATCCACAACCAGTTACACCAGCCAGGCACACACACCCCCAATGAAATTTCTGGCCACTTCATCATCAGTTGAGATTTACATAGCCTTCAACAATTTTAATTCGTTTTAATTTATATCTGAGCGTTTTGGCCCATTGAATTGGCTTTAGCAGCCATTTGACATTTATTTCTGATTTCAATACAAAATAAAAAATAAAAAAAAAAGAAGGGAAATACAATTTTTACAACACAAAAGGAAATACAAATTTGTTCAATCAACTTCCAAACATAAAAGGAGTATTCAATAAAGTTAATAATAATAAAGTTTTCTTATAATATCTAAAGTTGAAATTTCATATTTTATATCAGATGTGCATATAAATTTCATTATTAAAATATTTCCAAGTTACGTTGAAAATAAATTGTTGTTAAAGGCAAAATAAATAATTATTTTAATCATATTTTTTTAGTTTAAGCAAAAAAGAAACTTTTATTCATTTATTAATTTGATGCCTTCGAAAATCAGCTATGCTGAGCAAACATTTGTAAAAGAACATTGATTTTTTTTTTTATTTATTTATGCCTGTTATTTAATTAATTTCTTTAAATT
Organism: Drosophila fungiperda; assembly: GCA_035042345.1. Classification (NCBI taxonomy): domain Eukaryota; kingdom Metazoa; phylum Arthropoda; class Insecta; order Diptera; family Drosophilidae; genus Drosophila; species Drosophila fungiperda. The sequence goes on along the minus strand of JAWNLM010000137.1, from coordinate 5,439,442 downwards.
TCCATGATGGTATTCCATTGTCCCTTGCCGCCGCCTTGCCGCCCCGTCTGGTTTGGGTTTCCGTTTCGGGTTTGGGACAAGATTTATGTGCAGTCAACTTAAAGCAGCACCCAACAAATTGATACAATGGCCAAGCTCCAATGGTGAATCTCCATTTGTAGCCATGCGTCTTCGTTACATCTACATCAAAATCTAGATCTGTGTTTGTGTCTGTGTTTGTGTCTGTGTTTGTGGGTGTGTTTGTGGGTGTGTTTGTGGGTGTGTGTGTGGGTCTACATATTTGTGCTCGTCAGCATATTTAGTTTAATCGCTTTTGCCAAAAAGTGGGTAGGGCGAATTCAACATTTTGCTTTGAGTTTGTTATGCGGCAAAAGAGGGCTTAGATTCTCTGCCAGATTTTGTTTCAGTCCCAGTTTATGGCGAATCCTGATTATGTCGGCTGGTATTAAAATTGTTTACTTTATCACTGAATTGATTCTGGCATAAATATTATGATTTTGTGTCCATTCGTTGAGTGAAATAAGCCATTTGGCATGGCCCACATTGATTTCCGGCCTGGCCAAATCATTCAATCGTAATGTGGATATTCAACTACTGCTTTTGACAGATAGTTGGCAGTTGGCCGAGTCTCTTGCAAGTGATTGAATAGCCAACTGCTGACTTTGAAGTTGGCAACGTGGCTAAATGAGCCATTTGACATACACAACTTACCACTTGACCAGTGTTGAGCATTGGTCATTTGTTTTTTTGTTGTTTCAGCTCTGAGAACACCAATTGATTAGCTGCTTACTTGCATTTGATTGATGACGCCACTCTCCGACAAAAAAAACGCCTATCCAATTCCAAGCCAATGCGATTAATTCCACTCACCCCTTCTCCCATCGTTTACTCGACCATTTGGTAAATTAACCTATATTTTATTTTGGATGAAGTTGAGGTGACGCACCCTAATTGATATGCCAATTATATTCTTAAAGCCCACTTTGACCACGTTGGCCACTTGTCGTTCAAGTGAATAATTTTTACTATACAAAAACATTGCTCGACATATTTTTTTTGTCAAATAAAATTGGGCCATTTAAAGTAAATATTTTTCCATTGCTCTGTTTTTTGTAGTGTGACAAAGTTTGTGTGAAATAAATGTCAGTTTCGAAATTAACTTAATATTAAGACAACTCCTGGTAGAGATTGCGCATACGCCACGTGTCACGCGTTATTCAATTTACAGAGCACAATCCCGAAACAAAGCTAGCCATTAAATTTGGCCCTGAATTGTATCAGAATCTGTTTCCGCCAGCAGCTTTGCCGATTTGTTTATTTTTTTGTTTTGCCAATTTGGCATTGCCTTGAGCCAAATCGCAGTGTGCAAGACTTATCAAAGACAAGAATCGGCGTCGCGATGGGGCAATGGCAGCCTGGCCAGTTGCAGCTTAAATCTACCCATGTAGACAGCATTACAATTTTCTAATGGAATAAGTAAAAGCCTTCCGATCCGACAACATATAGACAACTCATGTCCGTCCATCTTTTAGCCAATCCTTTTGCCAACTTGTCTCTCAGTTAATAAGATATTTAATGGAGCATCAGCAGAATCCTGACTCTATTTCAGACATGTTCTATATTCTATATATATTTCATTATTATTTGGGGGAAAGTGTATACAGTCTTCGGTGTGCCTAAAGGCCTTCCTTTTTTTTCATTTTTGTTTTAATTATTGGTGGCGACCAGCTCTATGTCCTTGTGCTCGCAAGGATTCGTTTATCTGGCCAAGTGATCACAATTTTTATATTTTTTAACCACTTCTGTGTTGTTTTTGCCATTTAATTGGGGATTTGTAGTTTATGGTAATATATGTATGAAATACTAAAGGGGATTGACTACAATCATCTTCATCGTCATCGTTATTTGCATTTTATTTGGGCTAAAACGAAAGATTTTCGCTTGTGGCACTGTCTGGCTGTTCCGTGGGGCAGCTGTAAATGCGACAGTCAAATTATATTCAATTGAAGATGCCATTGGCTTTGGCCTTTGCCGATTGGCTTAGAGATTGGTTTTGGGCGTGATTGTCGTTGACATTGGGATTACTCATTTACAGCTGTGGCAACATCAAATTGTATTTTCGCACTATCATCAGCAGTGCCACCAGCAGCAGCAGCAGCAGCATCAGCGGCAGCTCATTTCTGAGCCAACGAATGGTTGGGGATGAATTGAAATGAAGTGCATGTGAAGTGGCGCCTCTTTGTGCATGCCACTTCAGATAGATATACACATGTGTGCCCCATCATCGAGCACTGTTTTAATTTTTTTTTTTGGCTATTTTGCTGACTGTTGTTTGTGCCTGTTTCATCAATTGATATGTCAAAGGGGCTCCAATCATTTGGTTATTCAAATAAATTGGCTGCTGCGCCAATGGAATGTACTCGACTTGTACCAGTACACACACACACACACACGTACTCACACTCGCAAATATGTCTGGAAAAAAATGTGCACACATAAAAGATAATGAAAGTGTTGCCTGCCCCACGGGAACTTTTGTGTATCGCCTCCAACGCCTGCAAATATGCAATGAAATTTAGTTGCGTTGCCCAGGTAGAATACATATCTATGTGCGTGTATGTGTGTGTGTGTGTGTTCGTGTTGGAGTTGAGTACTCTAATACATGAAATTGCTTTCACTGGCAGAGCTGGAAGCTAATCAGCATACATTGAGTCACAATCAAGCTGCAAGCAAAATTAATTCAGTTACTTAGCTCACAGCGGGTGAGCACAAAATAATAATAAGCATTAATAATGTTTATACTGTTTTGGAGAACGTAATTCAATAACCTTAACTGTCATATCAAAATAAGCACACGTTTTATGCAGACAATGCAAATTATAACATTCTTAATTTATTGCCCTCATTAGCTCTCCTCTGCCAGTCGATGATATTATTTACAAGCATTGTGTTTATTTATTTTACATATATCTTCGTACTGTTTTGCCAATATTTCAATACACACAACATCTCATCATAATGCTCCACTCCCCGTCTTCCCCTCACCACTCGTCCCTCAATCAGCACCTTTGTTCGAATCTGTGCCGCCAACGAGTCGCTTCCGTTTTGCCGCTTCTCGATTGACTTTGATATCGCTGGTTGGCTTCGTGGGAAGCGCAAATATTTTGCTGTGCAAATTGAATGATTCTTTTGAAATTGCCATTTGTTGCTGTTTATATTGTGAGTGTAAGAAGTATCTGTGACATCCATGACAAATAGCAGAAAAACACTTTTCACTTGAGCATATGTAATATATATATATAAAATAAAGTTACTGTGTGGCTGTTTGCAGCGTGCCACATTATGTTGTGTTGCCATGACGCACGCAGCATTTGCTCAAAAACAGCTGCATTCATATGCAAAAACCACATATTGCGACCAAAAGCTGGAGCAGTTCTAATCCAGTTGCCGTTGTTGCTCGCCGGACTCCACGGACTCCACGGACTCGGCGGACTCGGCCACTTTATTGTCGTATGCTGTACGTGTGCTCATTTTTCACAGCTGCCACAGATTCGCCATTTCATTCTCGTAAGAAGACAATGAGTGGATTGTGACCCCATGTGGCATCCACTGTGTGTGCCCAAACTCAATTTTCTTTTAGGCTCTGTGCTCGATTTGGTCGCACAACTTTTCGCCATTATGTGTGCCGCATAAATACTTTTGTGTGCATCAGTGTGTGTGTGTGTGCGTCAGTGTGTGTGTGTGTGTGTTGGGGGGGTAACTAAAGTAAATGTTTCACCCACCACAGCAGGCACACATGCAAAATGCACTTTCCTAACAAATGGCTTCTGCGGTTGCACACACAACTTCTTAATGAGCTGAACAAACGTTGCCACAAACACACAAACACACACAGTCAGACACACTCACACACACCCACACACTCATCGTAGTTGAATCGCAAACAGAAGTAATTGTTACGACCACAAATACATTTTCAATAATTGTGGTTTATGCGCTCTACTTGAAAATATCCAAAGAGTAACCACAAAAATTAATGGCTTTGTTTTGCAGTGTGTTGCAAAATGGATACAATTGTTGTGCAACATTTTGATGAAAACATTTATAAACAAAGATAAACCAAATTCATAACACTATCAACATTTTTTTTTTTTGTTATTCATCAACTGCTTTATTCTATTTTATACTAACATAATGTGTTAAGTAACACAGAAATTGTTAAATTTCATTTCAAATTTTGCGTTAAATTTCCTCATTTTGCAATTACCGAACTACAATTTTTTTAAATTTTCAATTTAGACAGAAAAAAAACTATTCAACGTGTGCGAAATATTTGATATGTTTTTGGTGAAATTTTCCATTTGGTGATTTACATTCTACGTTGACCATTTAATTTGCCCAAATTTATTTTCAGCTTGCATTTCCAATTTAAATGATGCTGACCACGTGTGTAATTTATGGCAATATGGTTATATATATCGCTGATACACAGAGAAAAAAAAAGTGTAAAGTATGCGTTCAAAATCTAAAGGCAAACTTATATTTTTTGATTGCATCTGCTTATTGTTGATTACAAATTCCAAACTTGGAATGCTTCTGTAAATATTTAGCATTTTGTAAATGGATGGCATTTTTTTCCACTGTGTACACATCTGTGGATATGTGATATACATATATATATATATATTATATAATGCAATAAATCGAACTTGCATTTGGTCGGAAAATTTACTGCGCGGTTGGAATTATATTAATCATTTTGCTGACTTGTGGCTGCTTTCATTAATTATACAGTACAGTGAATAACATCAATAAGTTCGATAAAACTGTGACACAATAAGCTCTAAGCTCGACATGGGGTCAGCTATGAATTCATTTGAAATTCAATTAACGTGACAACTCAAATGTAAATTGACTTTTGAATTAAAATCGTTTGGAGAGCCAACATCCAATAAAAATACTAAATAGTTTTTAGTTATCTAACTTTTACTGATTAGCAAAACTTCATTCAAATTATGCTATTTTACATAAACAAATCGTTTATACATTTATTTATTATCCACATGAGCTAATAATTTGTTTTTAAAAACATGTCGAAACTTTTTGAAAATTAATTAATGTTTTTACTAATTTAAAACTTTGGCCTTTTCTCTTGCAGACTTTGCTGCGTGAAAGCTGATTTCAATTGGTATTTTGGGGTAAGTTTTACCAACAGATAAACTTGGTTGGTAAAACATGAAAAGTTCGCTTATTGCTTGACAATAAAATGAGATTAGTTTACGCCCACACATTGTGCACCCAACTAATGCGAGATAAATTCCATTCCTGCTGATGCACACTACACAAGTCATTAATTGCAGCCATTGCTCCTGTGTGTATGTGTGTGTGTGCTGACGCGCTTGTCACTCCACAGTCGAATACCAATCCCAGATACATCTGCTGAGAGATACAACTCCATACACCTCCCCCCGCCTCAGACAAATCCTCTTTCATCCATGCATACAAACATAAGTACTTTTGTGTTTGTGTGTGTTTGTGTGTGTGTGTGGATAAGGATGAGGTGTGTTCACCTGTCACTTGGAGGTAGAACACCGTTAGTGGATCTCAATCTGGCGTTGCCTCCACAGCATATTGCAATTTTCACTGCCACTTCAGCTCATTTAACGCTAACAACGTCGACGCAGCCTTCTCTGATTGACAGAGCATTGAGGGCAAAGTTTGCGGTGACAGCGGCGATGTCTGCACTCAGAAAAAAAAAAGAAAAAAAAGATAAGCCAGAATATCGAAAATTTAACTTTTATCAAATTTGTACTGAGTAAAACGATTCAATTTAACAAAAAGTTTGCAGGAAAGTAAACAATTTAAAAAAGTTTTCCCGCACATTTTTAACAATACAAATAGCGACAAAACTAAAGAACCTCTAATTTTATAACTTAACTTATTTATTATTTGGGCAACAACACAAAAAAAAAATATATACACAATAATTTAACTATTATTAGAAGACTTCAAAGATAAGACACTTTCACAGCAATTTAGAAAATATGACACTGTTTTTGAACTTTTATTAGAGGGCTCCAACTATAAACACCTATTTTGTGATGAACTTGACAGCAGCAAAGATGGCTCATTTATTTTTAGAGTGTACTCTTGAGTGATGAATGAGTGGCGGGGATGGGGGGGTGTTGGGCGTGACGTTGGCAGTTTGCCTGATGACTGCACACGAAACCGGTGAAATTTTATGGCGCCCGCCTGCCCTGCAATGAGCAGCGTAAAACAAAAACTTTCAACATGAAATGACATGCCGATTAAATTAATGCTATGCCTACCTGATAAATAAAAAACAAAAAAAAATACCAGCCATCGTAAAAACTTGAAGAATCGAATCGTTTGAGGGTTATGATTTTTAAGTATGGCAAAATCTGTTGGCCCATTGACACCTGCTCCTCCTCGGTCGCCGTGATCGGAGTGAAATCAATTCGGACCCGCACGTGGCTAGGTTAGGAATGGCGTCAACTGTCAGAGCATCATGTGCACGTAATCATAATAAATGACAATGGATGCCACCGAAAGCTGATACTTTTATTTAATCAGGCACCCTTGCCATTGACCCCCAGAGAACACACACACACAGACACAGAGACCCGAAACACCATCGAAACACCATGAACCGCCAACCACCAACCGCCAACCGCCGAACGTCTGATATCCCAAATGCCCAAATGCAAAAACTAATCTCAAATTCATGTCGGGGTCAAGGCCAAATGTGTAAGCCGAATCCTTTGGAACTTAATTTAATCAGACCTGAAAGACCTTTTCAAAATAACAATTTCCAAATATTTATGAATATCAAAAACAATCAACGAGAGTTCAATTAATTTTTGAGAGCGGTTCGTTATGATATGCGGCATCAATGGATAAAATCTGATAGCACTTGCAAAAGGCCCACTGATGATGTCTTCATCCTTATCAAAGGGTTTAACTATTAGTATGTAAAAGGATTTGAATTGATGCTCTAATCTTGTCTGAATAGTCTAAACGATGGGCGAAAGGTGAACACACTGAGAAATGGATATGGCTAAATTTACACTCCTCTTGATACTGATACGCATTATATATTGATTCCATAGTCTGAAATTCTTATTTTTATCAGACATTTGCACACCTTCGGGATACTCTTCTTACTCAATCAAAATGCGTTTAGGGTATTAACAAAAAACCACATTAAGAAAAATGCTCTTTCGGAGACTTTTGACTTCTTCATAGATTGCCCACTATTATTATTATTATTATAGATTGGAGATTTCTGCACTGCAACCTATTAGATCTATTGTGCCCCTTTCTGAGCTTTTACCCCTCAACACCAGTTCCTGCACGATTACCAGAATCTTTGTTCTAGGATGCTGCATCTTTTCCTGAATAATGCGTCACATTGTGTTAGGATGTAAATTGAGAACTCCTCCTCATTTTCACATAACCTACCTTGATTGCTACTAAAAATACCCAATTTGGATAGGTGGCTTTTTAGTCCTAAACCTGTTCCTAGCCATGGATATTACTTGTTTAAATCTTGTTTAAGATTATAGCTGCCCAAAAGATATGCAGCCTGTCGGAGTCCAGGTATCTCTGTCCAGCTGATTATCTACCAGTTAAACAAAAATAGGTATCTTAATTGTATTCCCCTTTGTAAGCTAAATGCATTCAACAACTGTATTTACAAATTTCTAACTTTTATGAAACTCATAATAATTCAAAATGCAGTTTAAGCTGGCGAATTCCAACACCTAAGCAGCTTAGATATGAATCCACTGCAAATCCCATGCGAACGGACAAGTGGCGGTCAAATGGTCCAACTAGTTTCCTTGCTGTCTCGTTTCATGGAATACCATTTAAGCTATATAATACCGTTATGTTATTATGTGTCATTCGAACTGGGACAAACATATTGTTATGTTGTCGCATAGTTGTGCATGCGAGGTGCAAAGTGCTCTGTTCTTTAATCCGGGACTGTCACTCTGTGGTCCTCGGTGAGCGTCGTCGGGTGGACTATCGAGCCTGGTCTGGCTGGTCTGGCTGGTCTGGCTGGTCTGGGATTCACCGGTGTTTGCTCGGCGAAAGTTCTCAATACACAATGCGCTGGAAATGCTTTCGGATTGTTTGTTGTTGTCAACTGAAGGGCTCAACATTTGTTGTATGTTGTGCGTGGGTCCATTTCCTAATCCCGGGCAAGTCTGCCAATCTGTGCGAGTGTTGAGTGTTTTGCAATTTATTTTTAATACTCTTGGAATTTGAGTTTGCTTGCGTTTTATTATATAGTAAACAGCACAGTAATCCCAGCTAGCACTTGGCTGTCAATTTGCAATTACACTCGTACAAAATCATGCCCATCCTAATTTCCAACTTTCTATTGCCGAAAGGCAAATAGCAATTGCAAGACAAGCCATGCGTTTATTTTCACAACTTGGTAATTTCAAGTTTTACTCTGAGTAAGTAGTTATGAGTGTCTACAAAATTTGACAAAGTGCCCAGAAGCAACAACACTTAACAATTACTTTGTTATTTACAATATTGTTTTGCAGGCAAATCAGTTAAATAACAAGTTGCAAGTTGAAAGCAAAAACAAAAATGAGATGAGTTTTAGTTGAACACATTTTCATATCTGACGCAGTAGACCAAAAGTTTTTAGTTTATTATTTCAGTCAAATTTACATAATATATATTACATACATATCTAAACATTGGAACACTTTACCAATTCAGGATTATTTCAAATGTACTCAATTATTATGTTGAACTTTCGTTGAAATCTCTGCTAGAATTCGGTAATATTCTACACCTCTCATCTCTTATCTCTTTAGAATTTTATAAAAATATTTCAACTGTGATTTTCACATCATTATTTGATTTTTTGGGTTGCTGCTTTGTGTTTCTTTATGTTTGCCCTTTTTCTTTTTTGCTGAGAAATCTAGTTGAAAATGTTAGACAGAACCCTAAAATTTATTCGTGCTCAATTAAAAATACAGCATTTTGATGAATATCTAAATTGTGTGTGTGTGTGTGTGTGTATGTGTGTGTTGTTTTATTAGTATTTTCAGCGTAAAAATTCCCCGAACTAAAGCAAAGCAAAATCTCCATGGGTTTCTGATGAAAGAATTTGAGCTCAGTTGATGTTAACCTTAATCAAGATGGTCAGTCAAGTTCCCATGGGAGATGCCCAAACTACGGCATATTAGGTATACATATATACATATATATATATATATATATATATATATGTATGTGTGTGAAAATGAAGGACACAACAGCTGTTGCAACTTCATTTGTGTCCGGAATGTGTTTACGCATTTCCGTTGCCTTCAAACCCTGTCCAACATTCTTTCCTAACGTGCTATTATTTAATGAAAGTGCATAAAAAATTAAATCTAAATGCTCTGCACGTGGCCGGGACAGGGGCGAATGGATGAGCGAATGGAATATGATAGTTGTGGCAGGGATGCAAAATGAAAGCCATTAGCATCTGTGGACATGAACATGACAAAAGAGTTGTGTGTGTTTTTACACCCGCACACACACACACACACCCACACCCACACCTACAACGAGTCGAGCACAAAGCAGAGCAAACTCAGGACTCAGGACACAGGACACAGGACACAGGACACAGGACACAGAGCACATGTGACAGGAACGTGAAGAAGACAGTGTTTAGTGCTTGAGCAAATATTTAGTGCCTGCTGGTCACGCCTCCTTTTGGCCCGCATCCTTTCACATTTTAAATATGCAAATGGACACTCGAAACTATTTTATTATTCACACGAGGCAAAAGGCACACACACACACACACAGAGGCATTCTCCGACTGCCCAGTAGTCCTTAGACCCGAGTCCTTGTTGTGCACACACACACTGGGGGCCGGTAAACAAAGTAGGCAACAAATTTGTTGGCCAGACGCGCTCGGACTTTTGCCACGCCCCTGATTTTGGCCAAACAAAGCTCTTTAGTATTATGTGCTGTTTACGATGCCATAAAAAAAAAAACACCAAATGCTACAACAACAAAGCCATAAAAAACACACATTGCCCACCAATCAACTGGCAGATACCCTGTAAATATTTTGCAACAGCAAAATCCCTAAACTTGATTTAAATTTGATTTTTCATTGTCAACTTCTAAAATGTTGTATAAAAACAATGTTTGTTAGATATTATTATTATTCATATTAATTTAATTAATTCAAAGTAATTGCATATTTTGAGTATATTTATATCAATAATTACAAATAAATTCTGTCCACTTATTAGATATGTTCACTTCCATCTGTTCCTTATTTATTCACATATTTATTGATTATTTTTTTGTTAGGCAGCAAAGTAGGATCGAGCCAAGACCAACAAATATATAAAATATTTGAATAATATGTAGGCAAAAAAAAATAAATTTTAAATTGAATCTTATGAGGACCAGCAAATGCTCTACTTTTTTAATTGTTTAGAATAAATTCTGTGAATTTTATTGAAAAGTTTTCAGCATGTTTTACATTAGATTACAACTTGTGTAAATATTTTTATTTCATTAATACAATTAGAAATTTTTAGCATTTACAAATTATTGTGAGTGCTATTTGGATAGTAGATGTAAACATGTATTTATACATATTTTGAATTTTGCAATGTTTTCGTTGTGTTAACATGGAATTCAACAGAATGAAAAACTTTGTTGTCAGATTAAACAAAGCTTCATAAATTTTAAATATTCTTGTTGATGCCAGCTAAATTTTAATGCATTTTAAATTTGATTTATTTTCAGTTAGTTTAATTTTTTTTTTTTTTACAAATATTTATTTTATCGACAACTTAAAGTGCTTCACAGCATCTATGGGGATTACTTGGAGATGTCAATCGATGCAATAAACACAAAGAGATTTTTTTATATTTGAAGGATTCGCTTTCCACTCGCACAAACAGCTGAAAGGACATGGTTGTTGGTCAAAGGGGGGGTATTTGAAAGGGGGGAATACACGTGCGGGGACTTAGTGAGAAATGCCTATGCACACAGCGGTTCCCACTAAACATCTGAAAATTTACTTTCTATTTATCGAAGCACAAGTGACTGGCCAATAAGCTGAGCCGAGCACCCAGACAAAAAAAAAAAAAAAACCAAAACGGAGTCCGGCATCGCCAGAGACCAGAGACCCGTCTCAAAGCATGTCAACTGGGATGCGACCAACAAGGCTTTGGCAACTTGTCAGCGATATTTACACAGGAAACGGATGCTGTGTCTGTGAATGTCCCCAGATCAGCGAGGACAGCGACTCGATTTTGCTCCGAGCGGAAATTATTTGCAACCTTATTTGCTAAAAAACATTTGTCTGGTTTCTTTTCAATTTCGCCTCAGATGTCTCGTCTCTTTTTATATTCATTTTATTCATTTCATCTATTTTGAATATTTTCTTATCACGACTTTTCATTTGGAATTTTACATTACTCGTTTTTCAGCAGTTTCTTGGCCAACATTAAAACCATTCCTTATCTGAGATGCAAATGCTTAGACACTGTTTAAGCTCAAATGTCAACTAAGTTTTGTAAACTCGTTAAAATATTGCGAAAATTACAATTTACAATTTTATAGCTAATGTGCAGAAACGATTTTTATTCCTCAATCTAAAAGTTTAAGCTGATTAAGAGACAACTTAAATTAAGTTATATTTGTAGCAATGTCAATTTACCTATTTTTTACGGACAGACTACAAATTATGAAATTTTAAATACAAACAAAAGTTAGTTTTATGCTGCTTTGTAATTTGAAATTTTGAAGTGATTTTCTCTGCTCAATTTGCAAAAATCTGTTACTAAGCAAATATTGCAATATATATCATAAATTAAATAGGGTTTTGTTTGTATTGCAGATGGGTAAAGGATGTTGCCTGATTGAACACTCTTGACTGAAGCAGTCTTAACAAATAATTAATCTAATTTTGTTTTATCTTTGGAACTTAGCACTGTCTTTGAAGATACTGATAAATTTGGCTTGCAAGGACTCTTTTTGTCGTATAAGTCGATTGGTCTCTCATTTCATATAGGTTTTCTATTCTGTTATATTTGAAGAGAAAAATTTGAATATGGCTCAATATTGGTATGCATTTCAACAGTCAATGAAAATGAGACTTTTACATACAATACATTGAATATGAATTAGGGGTTCATCAGTTTTAGTTCATTAATCAAATGATTTAAGCATAAATCAAACTGATTATATCCTGTACCCTTGTCAAGTGGGTGGGAAAGGGATCATTAATGCATGCTGATTTATTTTCATCAATAATACCGTCTATACTTACTATTCAAATGTGACATATCAATTCCTGAATTCTGGTTTCTTTCTTCCAAAAAAACAAGTAAAAAAAAAAAAGAGCAAAAATAAAACGATTTTTGCGACAGGGCATAAAAAAAGAAATGGAAGAAGGTTTACGGCAAATATGTTTCCCCATATGCGAGTGTGGCATGTGCTGCCCACGTGCCCCTCAGCACCCCTCACTCGCAGCTCTGTTATTTTTATTGATGGCACAAATGGGTCGTTGCATTCATGCGCCCCTCGTGCCGTATTATCTGTGAGCGGCCGTGACACGCCCAGTGGCACTGGCACAATGATAACGCCGACTACAAGGACTACAAGGACTCCTTCACATGTCCAGCCACGCAGGCAGCCAGACAACACAGAAAAAAAAACACAAGCAATTTTATATAAAGTGCACATACATATGGACTTATACATAGATATATAAATATATATATATATATATATATATATATATATATATTCATACATTCAATCCAATTGATTCATAAACGGCAGCAATGTGGAGATTGCCAACTGGCCAGCAGCAAGCACACACAATGCTGGCCACAATTTGGACGCTTATTAAAACACTTTCAACTTGGCCAAAATCAAAAGCGACTGCCGAAGGACAAATGTGCGCTTCATAATCATCCGATGAAAGGAGGTGTAAAATTGTGCCGTTATTACTACTACTACTACTATATATATATACTATATATATATACTATATATATATTTATATATATATATTTATATATTTTGTGATTACGTCGGCTTTTTACCACTGGCCGGGCCATGAATCTAACAGTCGTCGCCAGGAAGTTATTGTAAAATTAAAATTAAAAACAAACATACAAAAAAATAGCTCAACGCACAGTGGTAATATTCAATAAAAAAAATCTGTGTATGTAAAAAAAAACGAGTATATACCAGGAAATTACTATATGTGTGTTTCCAAAATGAACTATGTTTACTAACAGAAAAGTTTAAAATTGGCCAAACAATTTTATAAAGTTTATAAAGTGAAGAAAGTCAGAGTTTGGCATGTTGTGCCCAATGTGCGGCAGTGGAGCGCAACACGCACATTGACTAGCCGGAAGACAGATGACAATGGGCATGGTGAGCAGCGAGGGGAAATGGTCGAGCAGGGATTGACTTTCGCTGCTGGTTGCTAAGAAAATGACGCTTGTGGCCAACTTTTGACTTGTGTTTTTGCAGCTGATCTATGTGTGAGTGTGTGTGGTGTGTGTGTGTCGGTGTGTGTGTGTGTGTGGTGTGTGTGTATGTGTGTTTGCTACATTGGCCCCCAACCTGTGTGTGCATGAGCTGGAAAATTTATGTACGTTGACAAGTTGAGCACAGCACACAGCACACACACACACACACACACAGAATTGAAAAGATGGCGTCGCCTTGGCGATGACATGGAACTAAAGAAACCCCCACTTTGGTGCGGTATGGTGTGTTCTACCTGACTGCCTGACTGGCTGATATCTCAATGTGCCACGCCTAATCATGACACACAAAAAGCCAGTACAACAATTTCATTAACAACGGTTACCTTAAATGGCAAACACAAGGATAAAAATAGCAAATTATATTTGAAATGTTTAACAAAAATAATTTTGCCATTTTGTTAGATTTTTTTTTAAAATTCAGTGCGATTTTTGTCTGAGTGTAGCTATTAACATAGTTAGCATAGCTTACATAATCGTTACCTGATTATATTGTCATACGTGTCGTATGTGTAATGCTCAGTGCTGAGTGTTGAACAACAAACGTTCGCTTATCTGGATTAGTAACTGGGCACAAAAGTTTGCCAATTATGTGACATCGTTGTGGCCACATTGCGTGGCGCCACAGGCCAACATCTACAACTGCAATGTGCGTTGGCGAAGGCATCGCTGCAGAATTGCTTTTTCCGCTGCCCACTCAGATGAGTGCAGTGCGCAGGATGGCATTTGTGAAGTGTATTTATCTTTTGCTGGTGTCCTCCTTGCTGCTCCTTTGTGCTGTGTTTGTTTTTCTTTTTCTTTTTTTTTTTTTTTTTTTTAGTTATTTCTTTCTGGGCAGTTGCACATGTCGCTGCTCGTTTAGCTGCCATTTGATGTGTGCAACAGCACACATAAGTGGGCCACAAACTTTTCCAATATATGCTTCACTCACTCATCTATACAACGTCTCTTCAACATCCCCTCAACACCCCCCCCACCCCCCTTAAACATCCCCTTAAAGTCTTTCTCTTCACAATCCGCTTATTGTTAACTGTGTCAGTGTCCTGAGCCAGGTAGATGCACTCACAACTTTTAGCCTTTTGACATGTGTTGCAATGTTTTTTCCACTTACTTCATTTTTTTTTTTTTTGTTTACCATCAACTTGCCATATTGTGTGTTGTTTGTTGCCACGCCCCTATCAGCCAACCAGACAGAATTGATTGACTGATATGGCTCCAAATGGCAGACAACAATGTGGCAAATCATTGGCTTTGTTCACATCCCAAAAAAGGGGACTCTTTAAAGAACACGTTAACAATAAATAATCAACTAGTGGAGTTTAAGCTACATTTAACTGGAATTAAGTAATTCATAGATATTGTTAGGCATTAATTAAAAATTGATTTATTTCATAATTAGTTTATTTGTCGTTACTCAAGTTAATTTACATATTAAATAAATTGCTTTAAATTTGAGCATTTGTCATTAAAAGTGATCTCATCAACTTTATTGTTAAGCATTTAAATTTGCTAAAGGCAATTCTTCAATAGCTTCAAGTCATTTACTTAATTTAGAAGTCTGTCAGATTTCATTGATAAAGAATTATAAATTGCAATAAAAATTATTTAAATTCAGCGCTGTCAGAATCACAAAGATAAGGTAGGCAGATGCCTAAAACCGGCCAAAAGCCATCTAAATAGTTTTAAGCCATTGGTTTTGTTGCCGTTTCATGGCAAAACTTTTTGAGTGACAGTTTTCAACGATGCTTTTTAATAGCTTGTCATTTAAGTTTGCGGACACATCTCAAATTCGAGCACAAGTTTTCCATTAATGCTCAAAATTGCCTACAGCCTACAGCCAAAATTTGTTCAAAAATAAGGAAAATTTCTCGATAAAAATGCAGCTAGAACCGAAAGCACTTTAAGCCTTTTATGACGACTTTATATTGATTGGACTCTTTGTGTTTTTCCAAGGATTTTATAACAAAATTTCAGCACACGTCTCGTTTCATTGCAAAATTTTCCATTGCAAATTTACATACATATTTCCTAACTTAATCTTTTGCCTGTTCTGGCTGATGCCCCAAACAAAAGGCAAATTAATTTGGTGTCTCTGAGTTCTCAACGGAAACAATGACAACAGCAGACAATGGGTTGAAAAATTATTTCCTCTGCATTCGTGATCTTCAAAAAAAAAAAAAAAAAAAAAAAACTTTTCCAATTTCGATTCGCTTTTGTCCAGGCATCAGGTATATATAAAACCGTACCGGACAATCTAATCAAAATCCAATGCACGTTCCGCCTCTGGTCACTTGCACATGTGCATAAATATTTTGTGGCACTTTGTGTGGCACAGTGTATCTCATCGATTCATCAGCGTTTTGGCTGAGAAAAATTAAATTAAAAAAGGAATAAATTAAATGTGCATGTTCAGACAAGCCATGGAGTGTCCTGGTTTCCCATACAACTCCACAGCGCAGACACAGACACACATAAAGGACACTCAATGGAAAGGCGAGAGGATGTGCACAAGGCTGAACATTTCGTGCGAGGATATGCCAAAAATTAAATAACTCAGCACTCAAAACAATTTATTTCAAGTGTACATTTTTTGCGCACAGCAGCAACAACAATTCGGAGATTTGGGGTAAGCTATCGAATATATCAGAATTTATGCTACAAGTTACATTAACTATGGCATGAAATAAGAGGGGAGAAGGAAGAAGCAGACAATACGATTAATTATACCAAAGATCGAAAAACATACTAAGAAATTTTCTGATAACAATAACTAATAACGGCTGAAGGTTTTCAGTAATCTACCTTCCAAGTTTGGTTTCCAAATTGAGGGCTTTTTGAATTTTTTGGGGATAACTTGTAAGTTTAGCTGTAAAATTGCAGAAGTATATTTTATTTCGAGAATCAATGTTGAAAGAGTTGCCTAATAATCAACATTCAACGAACCAATATACACTTGCAACATTTATAACAAAGTATAAGAATCGCTGATGGCAAATGCATAAAATTGAAATGCAGCCTGCGTTGCGAGATTGTGGCAAGAAGTGTGACTGGAATCTTTTGAATGACCCGTCAGTCAACCGATATGAGAGTGGCAGTCATGACCTACAGCCTGACTATCAGAGCCTGGTCGATAGCAACTCGTTCTGGCCAACTGAGCGCCTGGCTGCACATCTTCGGCAACAGCTGCTGACTTGCACTTAACAAGAGCATCAAATGGAAACTTGACTTTGGCACGTCGGAGGCCAACTTTGATTTCTGGCTTCCATACCAACTGCTCCCCCCCCCCCCCAGTGTCCGCCCAGAGCGACCTTGTGAATGCCCCAAAATTGTTGCTAAAGCTATAGGCCATCTTTGTGGCATCAACTTTTGACAGTTAAACGGCAACACGTCGCAACAACAGACCCCAAAAGAGAGGTAAAGCTGGCTTGTGTGTTCTGCTGCAAGTTGGCAAGCCTTGGGCGGTGTCTGCACGTGTGTGTGTGTGTGTGTGTGAGTGTGTTTTACCCGAAATATGGCACATAAGTGCTTAACTTATTTTATCATCCGAAACCATGGCAACCAAAGGCTATTAAATACAAGTATTTTAATATTTTAAAAATATACATAAAGTAAGTGCAATTTATTTGCTAGCAAAATATAATAATAAATAATGGAAATTAGCATATTTTGAACAATTTAATTAAGTTATTTTGATAAGCATAAACAACAGCAATTAAAATTGTTCACCTTTTGAACCGCAAAGCTCAAGTTCAAGAATCTATATTGGCCTTGACTTGGGGGCAAAATGACTTGACTCAAATACTAAGTATTTAAGTTTTGAATTGTTATTATTAAATGGCACTTTCAGACACTCGCCATCGCCAGATAAATATACATAAAATTTATTATGGACAACAGCATGTTGTCGAGAGCAATAAAAGGCGGAGCAGTGTGCCCAATGTCAGAATACAATGAAATGCACTTAACAATCTCGAAAGGCACTCGAATGTGAAGATTATGGGTCTTCTGCCAAAAGTCCACAGACCACAAGACCATGCCACAGCATTAGTTATTATGTGGCATGCGAGGGAAGTTAAGAGTTTTAATGATATTTTACTCGTAACCTTGCCACAATTAGCAAATGTGTTTCGCAAATTTCGGGCACTTTTATTAGATTATGTCCCACAGTGCTCATATGGCAATCATTATGAGCAAAACATTGTGCTATTTTGTGTGTGTGTGTGTGTGTGAGTGTGTGTGTTTGAGTTTGTATTTGTCTTTGTGTTTGTGCATTGCCTAAACCAATTAAAGTATTACTTGCCGAAATGGGTTCATTTATACAACACAAATACAAATAAAAACTTTTTGCCTACCCCCCAGAAAAAGCAACTAAAACAAAAAAAAAAAAGGAAAATCAACGTCAAGTTAAAACTAGTAGGACAACGATCATTAGTCATGCTGGTCCATAACCGAACCCCAGCTTAACCACCATGACGATCCCTAGGCCCGCCCCCCACACTCCAAATCAATGAAAAACGCTTTTAACTTTTTATGATACAAAAAAATACAAAAAAACAAAGCGTTTCACTTAAATTGCTCTAGTTTTGAGTGCCTGACTGAGAGATATCTCGAAGTAAGTACAAAAAAAATAATGTATGCTTTTAAAAATATTTTTGAACATAAGCTGAGAATGTGAAATCTTCAGCAAGCATGAATCAATTTCAAAATGACGTTTTTTTTCTCAATTTATACACAAAGAGTGTTTAAAGTTTAAAACGAGAGTTTTGTACTTGAATTTTGTATTTTTTTAATGTACTTGGTAACAGAGTATGCCCGATTCGAGAACTTTAGACAGACAACTGCTTAATTCATTTTAAATCCATTGTCAAGAACTCTTGTCGAAGAGTGTAATTAAAAGTAAATTAGTATTAATTTCAGCATGGCGCCTTTAAAGCGACATTAAACTAGTTAAAATTGGCCCCTGTTTTTTTGGGCTTTGCCAACATTTTAATCAAATATGTGTCAACGCGAATTTATGAAACTAATTGACTTTAACGGTATCGCCACGCCTAGCTGCGCCAAATTCCGTTCAGACCCGGTGTCAGCAAGTTGGAGTAAGTGGTTCAGCCGCAGTTGGGTTTCCGTACCGCTTTCAGGAGGAATTAATTAAAAAACTTAATCTGCTTTGGCCACCAGAGCCAAAGTTCGTGTCAGAACGTAGACGTTTCCCGGATTGGCTTGGTTTTGGCGGGTTTGACGGTGTTCGCTGCTTGTTTGTTGGCCGGGTCTTTAATTTGGTGGTTTTGCTGCTTTTCTCTCTCAATATGCTAGTTTAAGGTTTCTACTGAAATCCTATTAAATGTTTGCCACTTTTCAACTCAACGCAACTCAACTGAAATCAGCACAGCGCAAATATCCAAATAATTTTTGTTCAACTAATGCGTATTTTTAGTATGATTGCAAAATTTAACTATTGATATTGCCTATTAATATGGCAATTAAATAAAAATTACATTAGATTTAGAATGCTCAATAGTTAATTTAGTTTAATTACTGTGATTAAAATTATTGAAATTCACTACCATAAATTGGCTAGTTAAAAAAATAGTTAGTTAGTTTTTAATTAAGCAATTCAACAAATAAATCGCTCGCCTTTAAATTGCTGTTTTCATTGATATTCGATTTATTTGATGACTTTTTTTTTTACTTTGTATATATATATTATATATTATATAGCAAAATTACTTCTATAGACTTCTCCGACTATATAAATTTGATATACTCTCAATTAGCAACAATGGCCAAGTCCGTCCGACTAATTCTATGCAAAGTATTCTGTCAGTTTTAAATTTCTCTTGAATATATAATTTTCATAGTCACATTTTTCGTTGTTCCTAAGTTAAACATTGTTTCTGGTTATATTTATCTTTCCTCTCACATAATCACATTCGGTTTGAAGTAGATATATATTTAACCACTTTGTCCATTTTGTGCACAATGTGGTTATTAGAGACAACATGCCACATGTGGTTTGCAACAATGGTAATCCGACATGCTTCAATTAATTAGAGGTAATTGCTTAATCGCTGAAAACAAAATTCTTTTATAAAAACTTTTTAATATAAATAAAATTGTTGTCATCTGTGGACACTTACATTTTTGTACTTACAAATCCCAAATTCAAATAATTATTTAATGTGTGTTTAGAGCAAATCGAGCACTGCAAATGCACATTAAAAAATTATTCAAAAAGCAGACTGAGCTGAAAAGAGTTAATTGTTTACCCTTTTTGTCTAGAATATTTTCATGAATTGTTAAAATTTGATATCCAACCAATAACTATAAAATATCAAATTTAAATTCATTGACAATTAAAAGATAAATCAATGCCTTTTTTGAATGTATATATAAAAAGCATTTCTATGAATATAAGTGGATTATAAGATGCTACTGCGCTCAGTCTCCACATATCATTTCCTTTAACTTGAATCAATTAAGATCTGTGTCGACCCAATTAAGGTCGTGCAACTTGCAACCTTGGCACAAATTGCACGGGCATCATTATGCCACACTCGACAGTTGCAGGGCTCGCCTTGTCTCATTGATTTCATCGAACACAAACGTAACTTTGGATTCATTATTTTTATTTCTATTATTTTCGAACATTGCTATTTATTTAGACAACAGAACTAATTAATTTTTAACTAATTATGTGAGTTATGTTGTCCGACTTACTCATTTCGTTATGAAGGAATAACATAATTTAATCAATGCATAATCCCCCCTTTTTTGAGATATGTATTTCAAGTATTTTGTTTGCTTCTATTAACGATGTTTGATTGTATAAAATTGCGAACTTATCCCATAATGAATGACCTCTATTTTCCATTTTTCCATTATATTTGCCCTTGATGTTCATCATAGAGTTTCATGGCTGCCCCTTGTCCATTCATTTTTGTACAAACAACACGCAGCAATTCGAACTGATTCCAATTATCAGATTTAACAGCTTTTACATCTATTTTGCAATAACAAATTAATACTAATAAATGAGAAGCAGATGTTGCTGTTTAAAGCCAGAAATACTCAGAATTTTCCCGCTGTTGCTTGTCTCATTTTATAGCAATGCCATAAAAAAGCTTATTTAGATTGAAAACAAAACTCATATAAGCCACACGAGCAGAACATCCGTCAATGCAATCCAACCTCCTCCCTCCCTCCCTCTCATGTACTCTCTTACCAGTTTCCTTCACATGTTGAGTAAGTCGATTTAATTGAAATAATCAGGGCAACATGCAGCATGTTGTGCATAAGTTGGATGTTTGTTGAAATACCACAAATAGGCTGATAAGCGGTTGCATGAGTTGCACATGCAACTGCCACAAGGAGAGTAGTCGTCAAAGTGTTGTCCATATTGCTGTGGTTGATGCAGGTTGATGTAATTAAAACGGCATTCCACAAAGATGACACATTTTATGCGGTGGATTGTGAAATCTGATTAACTGTCAACCAACTCAATTAAAATGTTAACATTTCGTTGAAAAAATGTCTTCTTTCATTATCATTAACATAAAATGTCAATATGGTTGTAATACAATATACAAAAGAGTCAAACATAATTGTGAAAGTATTCGTGAAAATAGACTTCCAAAATATATACATATATATAATTGAATAAATTGTGCATTCAAAATAAAATATTAAGAAAAAGATTACAACTTTGTTTTTCTAAATTTATTTATGTACCAAATATCAAATAATGATTGAATAATTGTCGAATTATGTTCATTTATGGATGCTTTGCCAATCATCTTGCGGCAAAACTGTTTATGGATTGGCAACAAAATAATAAAGATATTGCCATAAGCAAAAGTATTATAATATTTAAGCATTAAGATATTATCCATCAAGTTGATTTTTCACTTAATTGTTCGAACACAACAATTTTCATCAATCACTTTTTTGACCAACTTTTATTCCAATCTGAACAATCATAGCATAAATGACACCTATGATATACTGATCCAATCTATAATATCAACTCGTTTAGTAGTACTAAACAGAAATAAATATGTATAAATTGCAAAGTCGGAAAGTGCAGAATTTAATAATAGATAATAAATAGAATATTTAATTAATCGTTATTTCGATTTAAATTATTGACACACATAAATTGACAGAAATTATAATTAGGCGCAATTTAATTAAAATGCCATAAAATAGTAAATAATTAAATCCGTCAAATATATATTTGACACTTGATGTGCTTCATGCCAAATGGCTCAGTGGCAAATCCTATGTGCAACCCAAGCGGACAGTTATAAATAGTATATAGGATTTACATAACTTATGTATTCAGATGTATACCTATGTAAGTTGTCTGGAGAAACCTATTCAAACACACCCATAAAAAAACCCAAATGTTGGGCCAAACTCTAACCAAATGCTGTTGTGGGTGTTCTTCAATTGAATAACTCAAGCAAATCGTCGTTTTGTTTATTGCTTTTTATTTTTCCCTTTCATTTCGTAATGTATTAAAAATATTGATATTAAAAAAAGAAATATGCTGTCAAAACGCATGTTTGAATTATTGAGAAAGTAAAGCGAAATTGTTGAGAAATTGATTTGCAGAACGGCTTTGACAGCCAATAAATGAAGAACGCAAAGAATTGAGTCATCTTCAATTATTTATGAAGGTTGTCATCATTTGTCATCGATGTTCGCCACTTTGTCTCTTTCAGGCTATAAGCCTGGCTTAATTGACAGCTTAAGCCAACTGTCAGCGCTTTGTGCTCGTTCGCTCAGACACAGGACATGGCAGCATTTTGTCTATATAGACATACAACTGTGGGATAGGCTCGACTTGGAGATACTCTTTATCAAAAACACAATTAGAGTCGATGCTTCTGTAGATTTGCTATAATTATTTACAATAAGCAATGGCGCAGAAATTCCAAAAAAAAACAACAAATTATGCCAATCTTTTTTTGTATTGTATATTGCAACACTATCTTCAAGCAAACTTTAAAATAATTTATTATACATGTAATTTTTTTATTTATTTATCATGTCAATGCTAATTGATACGAACCATGCGGCGTATGCGCAATGCAAATAGCCACTGCAATTGTATTAAAGTAAATGTAAATGTAAATGAAAATAAAAATGAAAATAAAAATGTAAATGTAATAAATGCTCAAAGATTGCCATATAACAGGCCCACCACTAATATGCTTAACATATCTTTTGTGGCATTAATTGAAATTAAATTACACTTGCCTACATTAATTAACATGCATTTATATTTGAGTCAGTTATTCAATTATGAAAAACAACTGACATATAAGTCAATTAATTACAGATAATTTAAAAATAAATAACATTTTCAGTCACTGCAGCATTTATGAATAACTGAAATGTGCCATTAATATTGACATGATTTTAAAGCTTTGTTTACAAGTTGAATTACTGAAATTACTTCCATTGGCTGTGCATATTTTATCCAGATGTTCGCAATGATAATGGAAAGGCGCTGGCGCCACGAAATATATATAATTTAATATTCCTATAATTCACCCTTATTATTATTATGATTATTATTATCGCCAATTGCCACATTATTTCGCTTTGTTTTATTATTTTTTGCAATAATAAAAAAACAAAACAAAATTTCATATTTATGCGTAAATTTTAACACAAATTTCTAATTCAAATTAAAAACTGAGAAAGTCAAACATTTTTTTAATTGTTAATAAATTCTCAGTAATATCAAAAATTATTTTAATTTAATAATGCAAAAATTCATATAATATGTATATATCTGTATCTGTATCTGTATCTGTATCTGTATCTGTATCTGTATCTGTATCTGTATCTGTATCTGTATCTGTATCTGTATCTGTATCTGTATCTGTATCTGTATCTGTATCTGTATCTGTATCTGTATCTGTATCTGTATCTGTATCTGTATCTGTATCTGTATCTGTATCTGTATCTGTATCTGTATCTGTATCTGTATCTGTATCTGTATCTGTATCTGTATCTGTATCTGTATCTGTATCTGTATCTGTATCTGTATCTGTATCTGTATCTGTATCTGTATCTGTATCTGTATCTGTATCTGTATCTGTATCTGTATCTGTATCTGTATCTGTATCTGTATCTGTATCTGTATCTGTATCTGTATCTGTATCTGTATCTGTATCTGTATCTGTATCTGTATCTGTATCTGTATCTGTATCTGTATCTGTATCTGTATCTGTATCTGTATCTGTATCTGTATCTGTATCTGTATCTGTATCTGTATCTGTATCTGTATCTGTATCTGTATCTGTATCTGTATCTGTATCTGTATCTGTATCTGTATCTGTATCTGTATCTGTATCTGTATCTGTATCTGTATCTGTATCTGTATCTGTATCTGTATCTGTATCTGTATCTGTATCTGTATCTGTATCTGTATCTGTATCTGTATCTGTATCTGTATCTGTATCTGTATCTGTATCTGTATCTGTATCTGTATCTGTATCTGTATCTGTATCTGTATCTGTATCTGTATCTGTATCTGTATCTGTATCTGTATCTGTATCTGTATCTGTATCTGTATCTGTATCTGTATCTGTATCTGTATCTGTATCTGTATCTGTATCTGTATCTGTATCTGTATCTGTATCTGTATCTGTATCTGTATCTGTATCTGTATCTGTATCTGTATCTGTATCTGTATCTGTATTTGTATCTGTATCTGTATCTGTATCTGTATCTGTATCTGTATCTCTATCTGTATCTGTATCTATATCTGTATCTGCACAATCAAATATGTAAAAACAAATTCCGCTTCTATTGCAGGAGAATTATTTACGGGCAGCGCTCATCTCGATTGGCGTTATTTGAATTGTGTAACCATTAAAATGCAAATAGGACCGCTCTTCTAAAACGGGGCGTGGCAATGCGGGCGAGCTAAAAATGTTAAGTCCACAATTTGCACACAAGCTCTGATCAAATTTTGAATGGAAAACAAACCCGAGTAGCAACCAGCCCAGCAACCAGCAGAGCAAAGTGACCAACATCGATTGAGATTCAGGATAATTATTACCCACTTGCAAGTGGATACCAAAGTGGGTGCAACAATGTTGCTCAGCCTGGCTGTGGGCCCGGGATGTCCTCGCCTCATTGTGGTGCTGACTCTGGCCTTGCTAATTAGCTTCTGGCCAACTGGCAGCCATGGAGCAGCGGCTGGTGAGTGTAGCGATTTGTTAAATCCAAGCGAATGTGGCAACAACAAAATCACTGCCACTGGCAAAATTAGCAACAATGAGAGCAACGATATGGCGGCCAGCTCATCGCTGGACCATCTAAATAATTCGATGCGGCCAGACAATCTGCTGGAAATGGATCTGGAATGGGAGGGAGATAATTGGCCATTGGAGCGAGTCGTCTCCATCATTGTGCCCGTATTCTTTGGCATCATTGGCTTCGCCGGACTCGTCGGCAATGCGCTCGTCATATTGGGTAAGTCCGTTTGTAATTTTGTAAGTCGCCTCCTTATTACACTTGTCGACTGCTCCTCCGACTGCGAGCTTACCTCTTTTTATGGTTAAGCTTCTATAAAAGAGCGCTCCATAAACCCTGCTCGATAGCCGCTTGGCCGATGACTTTTTCCAAATTATGCGTAATAATTGCGAATATTACCAGGCACCAGTAATGCATCCATAAACATGGCGCCCACATCCCACATAAAAGACCCACATCCAGCAGGACTAATTGATATTTTATGCGCATTTCGCATTTATGCAACATTGCAACTTGCAACGTGCAGGTCGTTGCACATTAAGTTCCTTTATTTATCCAATTTTGTTGCACTTCCGTTTGAGTGCCACCTTAAGGGTTTATTCGATAAGCGAATGGCTCATAACTCCAGATATAATAAAATCTGCCTTTATTTGCGAATTTACGATAATAAAAGTAGAATATTTAAGGGTAACGCTTTGACAAGCCCAAAATAGCTGACACAATATGGATTAAACAATAATTCAAATTTATTTTAATAGCATTGTCCAATCACAAATGCAATAATTGTTTAACAAAAACCATATAACAATATTTGATGCTTTTCATATTGTATTATTTTCGATTTTGTACTTAACAATTTATATTATCAGTGGACATCCTTCAATTCTATTACACTCTATATTTAAAGTCGGTTGAATAATCAAAAACCAAAATACAATTATTTAACGTAAAATTCGGTTAGACGTCCCCTGAGCTAAAAATCGACAAAAAAAAAAAAAGATGATCAAAAATAATTTTTTCTCTCTAAATTTGACGAACAAGTTCAAAGACTTAATTTTATTTGCAGTTTATACACACACTGAGAAAAATCGATTATATAATATCATTTTCTACTAGAACATTTTACATAAAATGTTTTTTTACTGTTACTATATCATAGAAATTGAAGGTAATACAAGAGTTTTCGTACATAAAACCATGCAGAATTGTATATATTTCTTTAATTAAACACTAATTGGTAGCAGTTAAAATAATGAATAGAAAAATGGTCAAAAATTATTCAATGCTCTCGAAATCCCAAATGAAATCCTGTTTCAAATGTGCGAAGAGGTAAAGAAAAAAAAAATATATATTTCTATTTTTTAAAACAAGAGAATCTGACAGCAGTGAAACTGGTAAAATGGCAACATGGCAAACTCAAAGCTCAGCACTTTTAACACATTTTTAGTTGCACGCTTGAGTGGCCAATTACAAATTTATAAAATGATTTGCTATGTGGCAGCTACAAAGTTGTTGCAGCCACACAGCCAGCCAGCCAGACAGCCCAGCGTCTAGTTTTTCGGCAACTGCCACTGGTCAACATCATTCGGGGATGTGTCCGGTCGTCCCTGATGCGAACCCATATCAAAAGTGATGATGTTGGATCATCTGACATGGCCCCATGCAAATGGCAATGGCAATGAGTCAATGCACATTCTTCGCTGTTTCCTTTCTTTTTTTTTTTTGTCATCATCAAACTAAAACATAATTTACAATAAAACAACAAATGGACAATTTGCTTTTTACATTCTCGAAATCATGTTTGAACATTTTGATTTTTGTGTCTGGCCAAAATTGATGTTGGCAGCTGTCAGAATCTGTTGGCTGGTTGTTGTTATCTTGTCGTCTGTTAACTGTCATCATAATCATGTTATTACCATCTAAGATTGTCGCTTTCGGCCACTAGATATTAACCAACGAGCTGGTTGGACAGCCCTTTTAGATGGATGTGTAAATAAGCCATGAAAGTTTCTTAAATCGGTATTTTATAGCCGAATGTCATTGATGATTTTCCACGATTTTATTTCACTTTTATTAATTGCTTATTTTTATGCAAAATTATCTTAATTTACAGGTTTATTTCCTTCCTAATACCAATTTATAAATGTGCCTTCTTGGATATAAAACAAGTATTAAATTACTTCAAGAGAAGAAAAAATAATAATCCATGATTTATGTCGAGTATACAAGTGCCGCATTCAACAGACACACTTCAGAAACACCTGCCTCACATTGAATAAAATACTAAATTTAAACACCGACATAACAAGATAATCACTTAAAGGCCTCACATTATGGCTGTGAGTTTTAGCCATAAAATGCAGAGCGGAAACATATATTTTATGTTTTTGGAGCAGAGTCAGGAGCAGACATTGAAATTGTTATTGTTGTTAATGTTGTTATTGTTGTTGCAGCTGTGTGCTTGGCCAGCTTGGCTAAGCTTTGACAAATTAGCTTCCCATAAGCCATAAATACGCCTGCACTTACAAGGAAGCCAAGTAAATCCCATCTCATTCACACCCATCCCATCACGCCCATCCAATAGCGATTACTCTGCTAATGTTGGGGTACGAGGGGTATTGAAGTGGCGAATGATCTGCTGAGGACAGACTCTAATTTTGCTCATAATTTGCAATAAAACTCATACGTTCATTTACAAATCATTAATCAAAATGCCGCCCGGCACTGACAAAGTGCCTCGCAACATTCAACATGAAACAAAAAAATAGAAAAAGAAAAGTCAAAGATGGCAAGGCGAATTTATTCGCTGTGTGTGTATATGTGTGTGTGTGTGTGTGTGGGGGTTGTGCGCTGTGTGTTAAACTGGTGCCTGGCAACAGAAAGACGCGCAAAGTAAATGAAAATTGCTTTTGACTTTGACGCCAACACTTACAAAAAAAAAAAGAAAAAAACAGAAAAGTTCGAATTGATGAAGAATGCTTGACTAAATGATACTCAGGACTTGGCTAATTCCCCCTAGCAATATATATATAGCCAAATGTGTTAATTGATTCATCGTTGGATTCATAAGGATATTTGCTGATCAGCAAATAGCTTACAATTTTTGCCTTTAGATTTGTTCCCAAGTTAATGATACAAAGTTTTAAAACGGGGTATAAAAGTGAAGAAGAAAAAAACGCTAGAGAAATTCCATACTAACTGCCATGAAAAGCGGGTTTTCCTAGAATTTTTCCTTCGTTTACTCAATGTGGCAGCTTCAAGCGACAATTTGACGCGTTTTCTGTGAAGGCTGCAAGTTTTTCAAACTTGGCTGACTTTCTCAGCTATGCAATTAGAAGCATTTGGCTACTCTTTAAATAAATTACGAAAATGCAACTTGTCATTTAGTTTCAACCAACTGAGAACAGTTGATTGTGGAACTTCTTTGCAATCTTAATTAAGATTTTATACAATTTTCTCTTCTTGATTTGAAATGGTTCTACCAATAATATAAATAAATCAATAAAATTGAAACTTACCATTAATATAATTTTATATTTACAAACTTCTTACGATTCGTTATCGATAAACTATTATAAAAGATTTGTTAATCAGCTTTAAATTACAAAGTACTCGAAGATGGAGTTTTCTTAATAAATATATTGTTGAATACTTAGGATAACAAAAACATTAAGGTCTCAAAAATGTATGCTCTGATGTTAACTTAATTTTCAATCAACTAACTAATCAAGCCACAAGACTTGGGCATAATTGAAGTCAGTCTTCACTTATTTACCCAACTTCTCTAGTATTATTTTTTGTATTATTTTGGGACAGTGTTAATCAATAAAGAACAAATAGAATAAGACAACAAAAAAATGTGTATAAAAACGTTTTACTTACAATGAAAGTGTTACTCTTGAGGGCATTTTTTTCTCACATGGAATTCAGTATCGAAATGGAAAGTTTCATTTTTTCAGCAAAAGCCTTTGAATGGAAGGCATTTATTTTTTGCGTTTCTTACTTTCATTGTCGCATGTTGCACCTGCTGGCAGGCCTACACAAAAACACACAAACACACACACACACACACACACACCACACACACATTACACTCACATACAAAAATATGAACGGATGTGGCTACAAAGATGTCGACTTGAGTCAAGGTTGCAAAACTTGCATGCAAAATGACTGCTGTTGAGATTCTTTTTGCCGGGCCACGATAGAGCAGCTCTAGAACACACATGCACAAGTAAAACACCCACACCCACACACACACACACACGCCTGCTGTGAAATGACAGTGTTCAAGTGTTGCCTTACATCAGGTTGTCTCTGCTTCTGGGACAAGCTAAAAACAGCTCTAAATAATATTTTCTTTTCATTTTGTTCTGCTCTTGTTAGTTTCAGTGTGCGTGTGTGTGTGTGTGTGTGTTTAACTAAGAATCATTGAGTAATTTGTGCCATATTTTATAGTTTATAAAACATTTTAGCAAACAAAATTTATTTCAAGCTTTTTGTCTAACAAATAACCCAATAAAATAATTATTAGTCCATGAAAATTTATTTAAGGTAAAGCTCCACCCAAAACGAGTGCAGCAAGTAAACAATAAAATTATGCAGTGCGTTGAATAACAATATTTAAGCAAAATATTTCATGTCATTTATAGGAGGAATTTTCTGCTTTATCTACTTGCTTTGTGTAAATTTATACAAAAATCCACAAAGCGGCGCACAACATTTATTTTACTGCGTTGATTGTGATCAAATTTATAACCAGCAATGAGGCACTGCGTCTAAAAGCAGACAACAAAAACAATAAGCGCACAAATGTGCCACACATTCACACACACACACCCGCACACACACACACACACACACACACACACAATACCTTAACAATTACCCATAACCAAGTTCGCCAGCTACCCCCCCTAGCGTCCTTCAGTTCATACAGACTCGTCATATTCATGACATTTTATGGGGCATGTGCAACTTTATTGTTTATCTTTGCAATGCATTGTTTGCTTGTTGCCTGGCAAATAGCAAATGGGTGAAATCAGAGCTATAAAGCCTCAATCGATACGAAATCTTTGCTCACAAAATAATTTGATTTTAAATTCTTGTTTTCACCTAGACTTTCCAACTGGTCAGCCAAATTGTAGAAATTTATATAAAACAAATGTTTTGAATTTTTTTTGCCAGCTTATTTAAAGCACCTGAAATGCCAAAACTATTTAAACAATATATATTTTTTTTCGTCATGATAAAAATATCGTTGAATTCTTGCAATAATTCACCAAAGATTGTCAATTTTTATTTTGTTTTTTTTTTTTGCCAGAGAATGCGTTTTTTAACAACTTTTGTTTGTTCGCTGGCCCTGTGTAGGTGATGTTTGCCTTGCGTGCCTAAAACACAAAAATGTAGACATTTGCCCTATTCGCTGCGAAACTTTTGTCAACATTTGCGCCATGATGGCCATATGGTTGCCAATTCAGGTATCCTTCCAAAAAAAAAATACAGAAAATAAAAATAAAAAAATGATAAAAGACTGTGCAATCAAATGACCCCACATCGCACATTTTGTTTATTCTTAGCGCCATTCAATCCACTAGAAACAAGAACAATGCCAACAAAGTCCCATAGAATTTACAATGCATCCAAAGTTGATACCAACAAATAAAATACCCTATATTTAAATAATCTATGTTTTTTTTTTATTAATTTTGTTTTCTTCTTTGCTTAAGAACAATTGTAAAAAAAAAGACTTTTGGCTCTGATTGATTAATTGATTAAAATTTGTTTGCTGATGTTGGTGATTAAGGGTAGTGGCCAAGCGGGCGAAGATGTGGCAAAAGGACAATTGTTCAGACAAAAGTCTGATGTTGCGAAAAAATATATGTCAAGTTTATAAAAGAAAAAAACACAAAGTGAGTAAAACACGTGTGAATAGAAGATTTTTCCTAGCTTACAAAATTTCTGTTTATTTTTTGTTTTTTATTCTAAAAAAAAATAACTGAAAAAATAAATGTAAAACGGTCGGGAAAGAAAACTTAAAAAAAAAATGTATAATAATTAATATAAGCATTTACGAAGTATAATAAAGTAAATTAATAACAATTGGCGAACAAATTTGCCAAAAATAATGTTCTTTGCAGATTTGAGATTATTCTAGAGATTAGATACTGCCAAATAGTTTTTTGACCATTTGTTTTTCTTGTGTAATGATCAGATATTTATTAAAACTATTTGATATGGCTAACAAGTCGCATATAGATATATATATATATAATCTTTGACTGTATTATTAAGATACGCCGTCTTTTATTTATAGACAGCAAATTGCTAACATTTAAACAGAATCGAAATGCACAAAATTCATGAAAATTTAAATGAATAGTCAAAGTTTGACCAAGTCTATTAAATTTGTTGGCTGCGTACATCCTTATTTCTATCTTGGCTTATTTGTCTTCGTCACAAACAAAAGGTCCTTGCTATTATCTACAAGCCTTTACATGTGCATCTCGTTAAGAGTGTGCGTGTGTGTGTGTGAGTGTGTATGTGTGTGTGTTTGTGTCTGTGTGTGTGTATTGCGCCTTGAGTTTAAAGCGCAATTACAAATTTATGCATTTACAAGACATGGCCTTAGGCCAATAATAATTGCCACATAAAGCAATGCCAGGGACAGCTACTTTAAACAATAGAACGACCAAGTCTCAATTGTCTCAGTGTATAATTTTAATTGAAATTATTTATGTGTCACTAAAATGAGCCATTCCACATGAATTGAGATTTGGTCGTAATGTTCTGTATTTACTGTCAGAATACGTTTTAATTGTTCGCATTCACAATTGTTCAAATGCAATGAGTGTGATAATAAGCCAGCTTTTATGATAATAAGGTAGCTCTTATTACATTGACAAATTAATTGACTGAACTCAATTAACTGAAACTCTGTTAAAGTTAATTTAATGATACCTCAAAATATATATGCCTTCAAGTCTTCAAACCTTTATGCAAAGCAAAGCAATTGTCATAAAATAATGCTAAAAGCGAAATGACAATCTAAAGAAATTTAAAAAAAAAAAAGCCAATTAAGTAAACAAATTAAACAAAAAAGAAATCACAGGCCAATAAATATAAATTTAAGCAAATAAAATCCGTGAGGGTTCAACAAAATTGTTAACAGTTTATTGTAATGTTATTTATAATTAATTGTAGGCAATTGTTAATATATTATTGTTATTTTAATAATAAATAAATATATAAATATAAACAAGAATTAAATTCAACCTATTTCGGCTAAAATATCTAGCTAGATACGACCAAACCCATTCTGAGATCTCATAACTCGTTGAAGCAAAGGGAGGGAGGGAGGGAAAGCTTGCGGGCGGAAGATAAGACAAACGAACACATAAGCAACATAACAACAAGAACAACAATTGAAGTTGAAGCACACTTAAAATGCATCAATATTTTGCCTAATGTCAGACATTAAAGTTCCATAAAAGAAAATTTATATGGCAAGCTGTAAACATGACCCGATGCCTACATCTGCCCTTTATGGGTGTGCGTGTGAGTGTGTGTATGAGTGTGTGTGTGTGTGTGTGTAATATGGCATTAAATAACAGCGTTTTTTTGCGCTTGAAGAACTTTTTCAGCCAGCCTTTTTTTCCCCCTATTCTATTTCTATTATATAAGTATATTTCTTTTCTGCCACATGCCCCATAAATTATGCTACACTTTATTATTTTGTAAGGCTAAAAACAAAAAAAAAAAAAAAGCTTTACCTTCAGCTCAGCTCGTAGATGGACTTTCAACCTGACCCTTTTTTTTTTTTGACTGCCCACAAAATGTCAGTCATAATGGCTTACGGCTTATCACAAAAAAGTCTGTGTGGCTATTACTCTTTTATTGGATCTGTGAATATACATATATATATATATATAATTGATACTGACCTGTATTGACGTACGCACTGACACTATCTTTCATACTAGCACAAAAACTGCACAGTTATTCATATCCAAAATGTGGCAACATTGCCTTTAAGCCCAAAAGGTATATTTTGTTTGCCAGCAAATAAATGGGAAATTCCCGTTACATCTGTCAACAGCGATTCCATTTTGGCAGCAGCCTTTCTCTCAATTGGCTTATCAAAAAATAAGAGCAGCACCTGCAAGTTATCAAACAATCCAAATGGGTGTATATATATATATACATATATATATATATATGTATATATGTATACGCTTTATATGTTTCGTCTGCACAATAATACCAAATAGTAATAGCAAAATTGAATTTTGTATGCCACACATAGCCAAGCCAAGCAACTTATATTTTTTGTATTTATTGTTCAAATTTTGTACGGTTTTTTTTTTATTTTTTTTTTTTTTTGCTGTTATTGCCACTGTTGCTGCTACTGTTGCTGCTACTGTTGCTGTTGCTGCTGCTGTTGCTGTCATCTTTTATTTACTTTGGCTCACCCAACTGCTGGCGAGCAGCATCCTGTGCAAAATATATTTCAAAGGAAATTGATTTGCGGCAACAACAACAACAAATTTAGCGACAACAAAAACAGCAAACAATAAATCAAACCACACAATGTTGCAAGTTAACAATATTGTGAAAACTCGACTTGCAATTATTCTCTACCAGATCACAGCATATATATATATATTATATATTTAGATGCATTTTGTTGTCAATCAATTTTATTAAAATTATTTATTATTATTTATTATATGTGCTGATCATTGAAACTAAACACATTATTTTAGACGAAGACCAATTTACAAGTTATAAATGCAAAATGTTTTAATTATTTTTTATAGTAAGCAAGAAATATTTAAGTTTTCTCTTCTGTATCTGAGCAACATGCCAGTCTGTAGCATTGCAGGGTATATACAAAGAATCAGTTCATATAATACTAGCTTATCGTCGCGACGTTTCCTTTTCCGAAAATTATTCACCAGAATGCACTTTCAGTGACCCCCAGTCCACACACACACCCGCTGGCATACACACACACACAGAGAGACAGTGGCAATCATCGTTCCGCCTCTGCCTTGTGCCTCTGGCTGCCATTTTGTTGGCAGTGTGCCACATCAATCCATTGAAGTGCTCATATCAGGCATGTGCGACCGCGCGCACCATGCCCCTTCCCGTGCCCCATCAACTTGCATGCAACTTGGCGCTAGCTTTTGTTACAGTGACAATATACCGCAACCAGACCCCCCCCTCCCCCCCCCCACCAACCAGCAATTGCCATCTTCAGAACCATCGGGTGCAGTGAAACCACCCGCTGTGAATCTTTTGAACAGAGCTACATAAATTGTTTGGCTAATTGCAAGTGGCTCTCGTCTGTCGTCCGCTGCTTGTTGCTGCTCAAGAAAATCGTGGAGCGACAACAGCAACAACAAAGAGCATCGCGAAGGAGCAACAAAAGCAACAACAACAGCAACAACAACAGCAACAACAACAGCAACAACAGCAGCATCAACAACAAGTCAAAAGATCTGTTTGTATACAATTCTGTTCCAGCGACAGCTCCACTTCCAGCTCTAAGTAGTTTGTGGGCGTGGCCTTTGTGCGCGTAATTGGCAGGAAAAACTTGGGTGTTTGCCCCCCACAAACTGTGCAAGGACATTCAGCTGACAACGTATTGTTGTCAGGGAACAAGAATCAGCTCCTCCAAATTGGCGTGCGTCATTTCAATTATGCATTTTGGGTAAAACTATAAATAGTCAATCGAAAATAGTCGAGGCATTGTTTACACCTACAAACAATTCTAACGAAAACCAATTACGATGCCAACATAATAAAACAGTTCAAAGAAATAATGACATAAATATTATGTCAAGAATTGATGTGCTTCGATAAATAATTTTTGTTACTTTATTGAATCTTTTTGATTCTCGATGAAATAAGTGACTTCTACTGTACCTTTTGCATATATATATATATATATTGTATCAATTTTAAATTGTTTTTCGAGTAATCGAATAATAATTTGATTGGTTTATCTATTTTTATTGGTTTGGCTACACAACCAAACAATAATTTAGGACCGGCTTACATGGATTATTTGAAATTACATCGAAGTGTGAATATTTATTACGAACTGGCTTAGCATTTAAATTGATTTCGTATTTATCTAGTGTCATGAATAAATCAAATTAAATTAAATTCCACATCAAATCGATGCAGAGCATTGAAATTGATTGGAAATGCAAGCAAAATGAAAACATTATTAACCGATAAGAAGTGATATAAATGCAAACAATGAAGGTGCTAATCATGAAATGCCTTTTAATGAGCACTATATACTATATATAGGATATAATAAATAATGAATAACAAACAAACAGCCAATTAACTGAAGCCTTTAGGCTGTGGGAAAGTCAACAAATATGAGAAGGCTTAAAGGCTTACTGCCAATGCAAACAAAGTCTGCCGAAAATAGCCAAAATAACAAGACAAACAATTCTTTTCAAAGTGCCGATAATTAAATTTCCCAGAAGACGAATGATGATGTTGTTAATCATTCCTAGAATAAATTATTGAGAACGTTGAGTTGATTTGAATTTGTTGAGAAACTGATATAATTATTTTGCACGAAATATACACAAATTCTAATTTCGATAGAGAACACCTAGACTATTAATGTACTCTCAGCTAGAGTAACTTGGCATAATAATACCATATTAATTAACAATGATACTAAACTAAAATTGAATTTTGCATATTGTTGCATCATAATCTTTGTCTATTATTTCCTGTGCAAGCAAATGCCAAACACCAAATTTCCGACTAATGAACTATTTCTATCTCTCTCTCTCTCTCTGTATGTTTCTCCCTCTCTCTCTCTCTCATTGTTATGCAGTGGTGGCCGTTAACCAGCAAATGCGTTCAACCACAAATCTATTGATTATAAACTTGGCCGTCTCGGACATACTCTTCGTCATCTTCTGCGTCCCATTTACCGCCACGGACTATGTTCTGCCGGAGTGGCCATTTGGGAATATGTGGTGCAAATTTGTGCAGTACATGATTGTGGTCACATGCCACTGCAGGTGAGTGCATCCATTCCATCTAATTGCGGTAAGCTCAATACAGCCCCGTACATCTGCATCTTTCAGTGTCTACACCCTTGTCCTGATGTCCTTCGATCGCTTCCTGGCCGTTGTGCATCCAGTCACAAGCATGTCCCTCCGCACCGAGCGCAATGCCAGCCTGTAAGTAACAATGTATCCTTATTGTTCAGGCACTTCTAATTAAGTCAATTAGTCTCGCTCTCTGCTCCTGGTTGTGGTCTAATTAAGTTTTCCTTCGGCCTGCCCTATGATTTCAGTCCATGACCCATGGGCACAATTTAAGATAGTTAATCGCTTATCATTTCGCATATGGGAATTTATGAAATCGTATAATATGAAGTCAATTTTAGCATGAAAAGTGTTTCCAACTAGCTGGCTAAAAATTGAATTGTATTTGAGTAATTTTAAGTTTAAAAATAAATATACGTAAATTATAGTTAGGGATTGGAAATGTTATTAATTTGGACTAAAATTAATGACCAGAATAATGTCCGTCTATCCGTATTGCTAATCATGTTTATGACAGCTAGAACCAATATAGATTTATTTTCTCAATCTGTGTCCAACATCTATAAGCCAACTAACACTAAATATTTAAGTTTAAACACGAATTTTACAGTTTTATTCAAATTTTAAGGTCTTTTAACACGTCTAGTTTTAATAGTGGGAAATCTTGACTAGCCCAGATATAATTTATTTAAATTATCTTTTTTAATATAAAAATATACTTTCAATTAAATTCTAAATTTAAAGAGATAAAAATATAAGAAAGAAATATCAAACTATTTCAATCAATTATTCCTTTTAGAGCTATGATAGAATTATTCGGTAAGGGGGAATTTTTATTTAAAAGAAGTTTTCTAAATCAAGCGATGCATGTTGACAATTTCGACTTGCAGCTGAGACAAGTTAATAGTTTACCTTTCTGCAAACAGGGCCATTATGTGCGCCTGGATAACGATTGTAACAACGGCTATACCCGTGGCCTTGGCCCACTCCGTACGGATGTATCAGTATCATGGACGTGCTGGCACCGCCTGCGTCTTCTCCACGGAGGAGGAGATCTGGAGTCTGGTTGGCTTTCAGGTAAGTCATGCAATTGATTGTGCGTTCTGTGGCCTCTAATCTGGTCGCGTTTCCTTCATCATTCACCCGCCTGCCACACTTGTCCTGATCTCTGATTAATGTGCCAGCATTATTCATGCTTTCCGCCAAATTTGTCACCAGCTCGCGGGTCCCTTCCATAAAGTGAAATTGCGTGAAATGAAATTACATAAAAGCTACTCCAAAGGCAGACACCACAAACACATACACAAAACACGTATTTGTAAATGTGTTGTTGACTCAGGCTCATATTTTGCATTGCTTGGCAGCAGCTTGCAATATATTTGCCACTTAACACACTCGAACACGACAAGGACAAGGACAGGGACAAGGACAGGGACAGGACAGGACAGGACAAGGACTCGATTGGTTGCGTCGTCGTCCTGCCGACAGCTTAGCGCCTGGATTGCCAGGACTGAAGACGTGTCAGCATTTCAGTGGTAGTTTGCCATGCAACTGGCATGGTTAATCAGCTATACAAATAATGCTTTTGTGCATATCCAATTCTGGCATAGGGCATGTTTCTTGCATCTAAAACAGAACTGGCCAAACACACATTGGCAAAAAAAAAATACATATGAAATTAGTATTTGTAGTTATCTCTTGAATGGCATTACTATGAGGCAAGAGTAGAAAACCAACTATTACATAATAGTGGAATGTGTATAAAAAATTTTAACAATTTAGCAATTCAATTTAATAGAAATAAATATGAAAGTTCTGATTGCAACTCGAACAGCAAATTGGGCAACACATTGTATCGCATTTAAACCAGACCAAATAGCTCCCTGGACAAGACAGACAATCGCAGCCAATGTGCAACTTAATAATGTTAACAGTTCCGGCAGGGGGGAGCTAAATGAAAGTGCATTTTTATTGCAACTTTGGCGGTGCAAAAGGAGAGTTAACATTGTATTACAATGTGTGGATTTCAAATTATGTTGTGAATCGAGACCAGCTAGAAAAGAATTTGCCATTTCAATGCCATTGCTATGATTTAAGCCAGACGTGTTAGCTCCATTATATATATTTAAGCCAGACGTGTTAGCTCCATTATATATACAAAAAAAAAATAGCAAAAATAAATAAACTCACTTAGGATTTTTTATATTTTTATTAAAAAATAATCTGTATCGGAAAAATTACTTAAAGTCAGCTGGTTTACAGAATTTCCTGTTACTTTAAATTTATTTCATCATTTCAGTTGAATCAGTTTTGTTATGTTTTTCATAAATTGATTTATTAAACTTGATAGTGTGATTTTCCATACGTTTCACATTTCTTCAATGTAAACCCATGTTGCAAAGGGAGCCAAGGCCTCAGCTTTAAGGAGAGTCAATTCAAACAGACACGCTGAGCCCTTAGCACCTTGGCCAAGACAAACGACATCTCGACGAAGACGTGCCACGGCAATTCTATGCCGGAAGGATGTTACACAGGAACCCGCACTTGTGGCCAATGAATGAGCGCTGCATACCCAGCAATAATAAAAAACAACAACAACAACAGCAGCAGCAAAAAAAAACAACCATCAACATGACCACAACAACAACAGCAATGATGATGACCCACTCACTGCAGTTGTTGTTTGTTTGTCTGCCGGTCTGTTTGTACACATACATACATGTGGTTGTGTGTGTGTGTGTGTGTGTGTGTATGTATTCATGTGCTAATATGCAATTGTTGAGCGCTCGCTTCTAACGGAACTCATACAGCAATTTACACACCTCGATTCGCTGACATGGACAAGAACAGTAACAGTAACAGGAATATGAAAAGAAATACCAAATAACATGAGAAGCTGTCCCGTTATATTGTGCCGCCTGTCAGAGCATATAAATCGAAATTACTATAAACGATATGTGAGAAGGCTCGACCTGCAATACTCTGTAATCCCTAATGGAATCGATAAGCAGCCAAGTCGATTCGTTATGCAACGCAAATAAATATTTATTTTTTTATAATTTTATAGCTATTTTTTCTTTTAATGTTTTTCATAATTTTTTAACTATATTTGTATTATTTTTCTTATCATTATTTAAATCATAGGTGCACAAAAATAAATTTATAAAAAAATTAAATTGATTCAGGGACTCAAAGGCTTTATGAAAATGAAGCAGCAAAACAAATATATAATTTTATTTTTTTGTGGAGTGCAGGGTATTAAAAGTGCGACTCCATGTGTCAATGGCCGACTGGTGGCTCTGTAGTTTGGAAATTTTATATGGTTTATTTGTTTATTTGGTTTGGGCACCCAAAGGAACCAATATTTTAGTGTTGAGGCCATTGTTGTTCCCAGTTGACAAACAGTTGAGCATTTCGTTGGCAAATTTCGCGTTTCTATTTATCGCTTGCGAGCACATAAAAATGGATCAAACTTTTGACGCCTAAGCGCAACGACAAATGTATGTACAACAATCAACTTACACAAACAAACATATACATACTAAAAACAAAAAAAAATAGAAACTGTTGTCATCGTAAATAAATAATAAAATGTTGCACAACACAGGCAAAGACTCGCCTTGAATCTGCCCCGTGTGGCATGCGTGACCACAGAGCTCGCTGGAAATGCTCCATGGGATGTTTCATTTACTTTGTTTACCCCAAAGGTTCTTCTTCTTTCCGCTTCAAGTTGCTTTTGTATGTCGGTTGGAAATTGATAGCATTTCATTTTAATTATGCTCTCCACTTGCCAACAATCTCTATCGAAATGAGTCTCCTAAAAACATGATAAATTCAAAGTTAGGCAATAAATATCAACAAAAAAAAATTTCCCATATACTAAATAAGAATTTAACACTTAATCAATGTTAATTATGAGTACATTTGTGCATTGCAAACTAACCTTTAAATACACATTTCAGCCAGATCATGAAAAGAGCAGCAAGATTTTGAATCAACAGCTTAAACTATGACCCAAATGATTACATAATTTATTCGGGCGTTTTAAAAATATTAATAAATGTAACATTTTAATTTGAACTAATAATATTTCATTTTTACAGTGTAGAATTTAGCATTGAAAGTTTCTGGCGAATATTTAAAGATATTGTTGAGCTACTTTAACAGAGATTGCCTTTTCAGAATTTATGACGCGGAACTCTTTAAACGATAGACACATAAAATCCCCCAACTATCAATAAAGTTTGAAGAGGCATAAAACTTCGTCGGGAAACTGGACTACTTCAAAATCGCAAGCAGCAGATACAGATACATGCTATGAAATCTAACTGCAACATTATGAACTTAAATGGCCCAGTGGGTTCGTCAGTTGATAGGGGGGAGGGGGGAGGGGGGGGGGGGAGAGGAGGCTGCAATAGTTGACAGTTGAAAGAAAAGAAAAACTTGTAGGCAAAACTTTTTTCCTATGCGCCTTTAAACTTTACGAGCCGCACAACAAAAAGCCATAAACTGAAGTGTCTGCCATATGATATAGGACAACTAGAGGAGAGGCTAGGTTAGTGGGCTGTGGGGGACGGGGGGTAGTGTGATGTTGGGGCGGCATCTGGGACCGAAGCGGCTCGTTAATATTTGCCGTGCTCAAATTGCGCCTGGGATTTGGCCATATACAAGCCGAGCAACTGTCGCGCCTGCTGTCACTCAACCAAATTAATCAAGTTGGGTTCGCGATGCCCACTCGCACTTTTATTAGCATTTTTTTGTTCTTGTTGTTGTTTTTGTGGAACATAAAACACTGAAATTAAAGTTCTGGACAATTTTGTATTTCACGCCGTTTAAATTAAGGAATAAATACTTTTCAATTAAAGTGAGTTTTGTTAATAAACTTTATTTGCATGTGTGCAAATAATTATTGTATAATTATTATTTATATATATTCTAGAATTGAAATGTGTATAATGAAGAGTAAATTTCATATTATACTCAAATAAAGGGAATTTGAAATTTAAGTGATACGATTTGTCTACGGATTTCTCGATGAAGAAAAATGGGTAATCTTGGCATACAATTAGAGAAGCCAATTCACCTCAGCTTATGCAAAATAAATACAAATATAGATGTCAGCAGATGCAAAATAAATACAAATATAGATGTCAGCAGATTAATTTCAGTCTACAATAAGACAACCATTGTTTCTTGTTAATGCCACAAATATTAATCTCTATATGATAAGTGGCAAATATTAATAAGAGCGTAAGTGTGACCAGTCATGGATGCCACATTTTGTGTGGCACAATACATTGTATCATCCGTGAATAATATGTAATATATAATTTTTATCGTTAACATTAAGTTGGTTGCCATAGTCATTGTCATAATGCCTTCTGACATTCTGGCATTGCAAACAATATCTTTTTGCAATTGAATCTTTAATTAAGTCGTCTGCTTGGCAAAATCACATTTGCCACATTTTTTCTTGTTTGCCCTTAGAAATGCTGTGTAAGACATTGGTATTGCTTTTGTTGTTGTTTCTGTTGTTGATGTTGCTGTTGATGTCTCAGTAACCCGCCTGCTCTTTTCCCCGTCAGTTCAGATTATGTCGCAATCGCATCGTTGACTGTTGACAATAAGACGGGACATGTTTGTTGGCCGTGGCGCGTTATCCAACCAAAGTGATTTCAATTCCGGCCCTTTAGGCCATTATGCAAAATGCCCATCGCCAAAGTATGGCTTTCTGCGATTATTATTATTAACAATTGTGCCAAGCGAGATTTCCTTTTGCCTCGTTTCATTTGGCATTTTCCGTTTTCCGTTTCATTACATCAGCCCACCTTTGTGCATATTCTGTTTGTATTGGTTAAGCACTTTATTGAGATTTACAATGGGCCAACAGCCTACACGAATCACAGCCCCACAGCCATACGGAACCCCCCCTCATTGCCACAGCCAGAGCCATATCGGTTTCTGTAGTTTTTCCCAAAAAAAAAAACGCAGCAGGCATTTTTCTGCCGCTGCTGACTGTGTTTTATTGTTTTTTGTTTACCCAAACCAACCGACTCCACACAGCCACCGCCACCGCCACCACCCTTCTCCTGCCTGTTGTCCTGTTTTAATCATTTACACTTGGCTGGCGGTTTTATGCCAAGTTAAAGCCACTTCAAAATGAACGCGCCTCAAATGAGCTTTATATATATGCAAATTTGTATGTATATATATATATATATATGTATGGGTAGGTATATATAAGTATACCTTTATATCCAATGGATCTTTCAAAGGATTATTTTGAAGCGTTTTACATTTAACACCAGCTGCAAACGACACTTAAACAAATTAGTTTTATGACAGTTGCAACTGTAAGATAAATTACTATATTTATATAATAGATTAAACAATAAATTAATTAAATTTCAATATCATTGATTCCATCAACACTTAATTAATTAATTGCTTATACTTTGTATATTGCAGTTGATATTAGTAATTTGTTCTTAACAACATTCTTGAGTTTTCTCAAATTTCGTTTCGCTTATTTTATGGTATAACCACTTTTAAAGGCCTCATCAAACTCGATTCTGACCAAAGGATTCTGCGTAGATGGGAATATTTTTCGAGCGTTATTCATGTTCGCTGAAATTAGAATGAAATGGCAGCATCTGGTTGCAAGGCACTCATTCACACCATGGCATCTCTCTCTCTCTCTCTGTGCGTGTGCCTCATATCTGGTATATGGTATCTGGTATCTGGTATCTGGTAACTGGTATCTGGGCAGCCTTACGGGTCAGTGCTTTTGGCAATTTTCAATGCAAAAACAAAAGCCGCTGACATGGCAGCAGATGGCATGGCAACTTCACAGTATGCCAAAAACTTTATGGCAAAAACGGTGATGCGGGTTTTTGCCAAAAAGGGGCAAGTTATGGGAAATTTAGGACTGAGTATGACCGCTACTTTGTACAACTGTCGCCAGTTACTTATCCAACGCATTGTCTTTTTTATATATTTATTTTATGAAGCCATTCGCAAGTGATTTTACGTTGAATCCGATAAAAAGACGGAGTGTTTATTATGTTTTCTGTAAAACTTAAAAAACAAAAACAAGTAAGGACATTGCAGTCGGAGGGCATCGACTACATAATTCTCTGTTATCAGTTCATAAATTGCTTATACATTTAATTTAAATATTTATAAGAACTAATCTTATTTTGTCATCTGTTTATTTGTAAACCGAATTTCGACACTCGATTTTGCTCACTATATAAAAAATTTAATCGGTATCCAGGAAACACCACGAGGCCTCCATCACAATTTTAATGGGGTTCTACATTAATATATAGAACCTTCGAGTCGACTTGAAATGGTTTAACATTTTCGTTGCCTCAATACCTTAATTTTGACATAAAAAATAAATCTAAGTAATATATACATTTAAAATATCAAGTAAATTAAAAAAAAAAAAAAGGAAATACATAAATATTAAAAATAAATAAGTTTTTTAAATAATTAAATTAACAATGTAAACATTAAATAACACACAAAATCGCAGTAAAATATTAAAATAACAAATTTACTCTGCAATCAAATTTTGACCAGTCGAACAAAGAATCACATAAGAATGTACTTTATTTTTAAATATAAATATTATAAATATTATTATTATTATTATCTGTTTAATTGCTTAAAATATCTCAAGAAGAGCTGCTGTGCATGCGATAAATCTAAAATTATAACGTCAAAAAACGTTCGCGATAAAAATAAATTAAGGACATTTTTAATAAAAAATGTTCTTAATTTAAGCAATTATAAAAATATATATAAAAAAATTGTCAGTATTGAATATCACTTGTAAAGCGAATACTCAGGTCAATTGTTCTGCTGCAAAAGCGAAACAATTTATATTTTTGGTATGCGTATTTTTTTTTTTGAGACCTTCGGTATCAGTATAAAAACAAACAAAAAAATGCAAATGAAAAAATGCAAAGATATATTCAACAAAAACGTTGCTGGCCTTTTCGAATCAGCTTGGAATAACAAGGCATATTTCCTTTTTGCACAACATCCAAACAATTTAAAATATAATTTATAGTCACGAAAGAAAAATAAAAAAAAATGCGACTAAAATTTAAAACTAGGTAATCTAGTGATGACTATGAGGATAATAGACTTTGAATATTTAATTAGATTAAAAAAAATTCCAAACGCAAAACTTATTTCTTGGCACTTTTATATACTTTTTTTTTTATAAACTATTCGCATTTGCTGTGATCAAGTGGAAAACTATGCAAATATTTCAACTGCATCGATTAACAGCAGTTTGGACAATACTTGGCAATTTATTGATAAATGATGACATTCGATTGTGGGGCACTGGTTAATTGCATTTGCATTTTCTCGTTGCAGGTCTCATTCTTTCTGTCATCGTATGTGGCACCATTGACGCTGATTTGCTTTCTATATATGGGCATGCTGGCCAGATTGTGGAAAAGTGCGCCCGGCTGCAAACCATCCGCCGAGTCTCGGTGAGTTAAGTTAAGGAGACTGCTTAACAAATATTAAGCAAAGCACACATATTGGCGAGTGGATAACAAAAGTGTGTTATTGATATTGGAATTGGAACAACCAGCCTGCGCCTGCTGGCAATTTGTTTGTTTGCCACGCTCGACACACACACACACA
The DNA here is from genome assembly GCA_035042345.1 of Drosophila fungiperda. NCBI lineage: Eukaryota > Metazoa > Arthropoda > Insecta > Diptera > Drosophilidae > Drosophila > Drosophila fungiperda. The sequence continues at coordinate 5,394,840 of JAWNLM010000137.1, read as the reverse complement.
CACACACACACACATACATACACACACAGAGAGGCAGGTGCACCTGCCTCATGCGGCATGATGAATGCCTTTTTATTACGCCCACTCTGAGAACGTTGTGCGTGTGGCTCATAAATTTCTAAAAGCCTGTTCTGCGTTGTTTGTTATTTACTTCACCAACCACAAACCACCAGCCGCCGGCACTAAACTACAAAAGCACCACCCAAATGCCACCCACTCACTCTTGTAATTCAGTTGGCCTTGGCGCTGTGTAATTACAGGTCACCCAACGCATTTCAGTTGCTTTCAATTTAAAAATGAGCTAAGCTATTTACGCTTGAATCAAGCAAATCTCATTAAAACTCTCAATTTTAATAAAAAAAAAATATATAAATAAATTTTAAAAGGCACTTTTAGAAAGAATAGCGAGATATCGCTAAATATCTATAATATATCTATATAATATCTATATGTAAAATAAAATTGCTCATCAATATATAGACACAAATTGTGGAAATCTCTACCTCAACCTCAAAGAACTAAGCGAAATTAATGGACTGACATGAATTTTGGATGGAGATCAGTATTAAATCAGTTTTTATGCCTTGAATTAATTAAAGATGGTTTTGTGCACAAGTAAATCAATATTTATTTATTAGCCGATTATCTTTGGTCTATGTGCAAAATGACCAGCAAACATTTCTATCCTGTCTGACCCATTAGTTTATTATCAAGCAGATCTGAGTCAAACAATAAATAAATGATTCACCAACTTGCCAATTAGCACAATGTCTGTAAATAATTCAATATTGAGCCGATCCTTAATCAAAAAGTTTTTGAGGCGCGAACAATTTGTGGCGCCAGCAAGTTTGATGAGGGTAGAGCAAAAATAAATATGAAGTAATGGGTGGGTAATGGGTGTCCTGTGCGTAATCCTTTTGACTTGCAAAGTTGCTGTTTTTTTTTTATATTTTTTTCTTGTTCAACTTTAAAGCGTATTCCATGCTGCGTATGCATGATATGTCGCTTTGTCGTGACCAAATCAAAAATCCAATTTCAACTTATGCCAACGTTGCTGCCACACTTGTTCTGTGTTGGTGTGCGTGTGTGTGCGCGTGTGTATATCGTGCACATATGCAAATAGCGTATATGCCGCCGCGTAGCACGTTTTGTGAATTTGGCATTGGCAATATCCGGCACAAGTTGCAGCTTACACTGACTTACAGACAGGCAATAATACAAAACTCAACTACATCCATATTAATTTGCTCTCATTTAGATCGAATTATACCAAATTTGTACTGGCATTTCGCAATAAATTCTCTCATATTTTGCATTTTCAGCAAGGGCAAGCGACGCGTTACCCGCATGGTTGTTGTTGTGGTTTTGGCATTTGCAATTTGTTGGCTGCCCATCCACGTAAGTATTACATCAAAACGTAAGGATTTGCCATGATATTTTGGAATTGTCGGCGTTTGCCTAACAGCACAACACATTTCCCATTACATGTTTCATGTGCAGCAACAAGCAGGGGCAATAAATTATTTTACATATATCAAAACAACAACAAAAAAAGGCCTAAAATAAATGTGCAGTTAACCAAAATCATTTATTAAACATACAATAATTATTGTGACATATGAAATGAAATATTTTATCTTAGATCTAATTGAATTCACGTTTTGTAATTAAATCTAAATGTAGAAAGCATCATTATTATTATTATTATCAGTGTTATTACTCATTTTATTTACTTATCTATCTTTTTTTTACTTTCACTCACAATTTACAATTTATCCCAGTTTTAGTCAGAGTTTTTCTGGGGCTAAGAATTAAAAATTGTAATAACCCCAGATTTATGATATCCTTTATTGTATTTACATGTTTAATTCTCTTACGAATTTTATATTTTAAAATTTTTGAAAGATCCTTACAAATTAATTTAAAAAAAAAAAACAATATACTTTTGTTTAAATAATTACCTATCATGTAATTAAATTCTGAACAAAATCAGCCTTGTTCTTTAAAGACTTTCTTGAACACTTATAAGCTGTGAGGCACTCTCGAAATTGAAGCACTTGCAGCTGTTGCAGCTGTTGCAAATGAAGCTGGTGTGCAAATAAAAACCGATTGTGGCAAGAACTGAATAAATAATGAATACACTCGGACATATTGCTCAAACACGCAGACATATGTATTTGTAATTGTTGTCGTCATTAGACAGCAAGTTGACATTTTCGCTTAGTAAATAGTTGCAATTTATTTTATCGAGTGTCTCACGCAGCATGTCAAAGCACATCCGGCAGATGCCTTATTTGCAAAATGTTTGCATAAAATCAATTCTCATACCAATTGCAAATTGCAATGGACAACCACAAATTGAGTACGTGGCAAGTGTGGAGTGGGGAGTGGGGAGAGTGGCAACATATATATATATTGCGATATCTTAAATGTATTGATTGTGCGTGTTTACAGGTAATACTGGTGCTGAAGGCCCTCAATATGTATGGGGGCACACATCTAACGGTTATCATACAGATAATATCACATGTGCTGGCCTACACAAACTCCTGCATCAATCCGATACTCTACGCCTTTCTATCTGACAACTTTCGCAAGGCATTCCGCAAGGTGAGCATCCATTTTGCATAACTCTATATATATATATATATATCTATATATATATATATCTTTTTCTCCATGTCCGTTGCAGGTCGTGTGGTGTGGCAGCCCGCCACCAATTGTGACCAACCAGCAGATGACGAAGACCACAAGAACTGCAACCGGCAACGGCACATCCAACATTGAAATGCTTTAAGTTGGTCAGTTGGTCAATTGGCAAACTATCTCCAAATTCAACTTTCTCCCTTTGTTATCTATTTTGCAGTTATCAGCATTGTCTGGATCTGGATTAAATATATTTATATATGTGTGTGTTGCATATTTGTGTAAATTACGAGCTCTATATACAATTAAAGAGTTTTAACTAATATAATGCGAATGTAACAAAAATATGCATAACTTATAAATGCTATGTTATTTGACACACAACCAAACAAATTGAATTTGGTGTTTAAAATAGGTAAATAGAATGTGGTAAATTTGTTATTAAACAAATCACTAATCACAAAATGACAGCAGTCCTATTAAAAGTAGTATTATTAATTTGCAATATGCACAAAACAAAAATATGTATAAATAAATATGCACATTTGATAATGACAAAATTCTTCCTATGAGCTTAGCGCTTTCAAAACTTGTCAACAAAAAAATTGGAAACAGAATTTCCAGTTTAACCAAAAAGGTAGATACATAAATATACATTTAATATATAGCACACATATTTGTCAATATTGTAAAACAGTTTGTATCTCGTTTAAATTATTATTTGTTTATCAAAATTCAAATCACATTCGGATTTTTATATATTTTTAACTTTAATTTAAACAGAGTTTAAAAATTACTAAGTTCAACAGGATTGTTTTTTCCATTATGTTATGAATATCTCTTTACAACAATCAAAGATCGGGCTTATCTGTTACATTTCAGCATCCCTAAAAAGAAAAAGGAGCATTTGTATTAATGAGACAAATAATTATTAAAATGAGATCTTTTTCCACTCCTTTCAATAATTTAGTTTGTTGTGTTAGAAATATAGTAACGACTCAAAAGATTTTCAATTTTCTGTATTTAGTTATTATTTTTTGCTTTTATTTATACAATTTATATAATTAGCCAAAAAAAATATAAGAAAAAAAATTTGTTTGTTTGTGATTGGGATTGATTGTGAGATCAGATAATTAGATCATCAAACTAATGCAATTATATTAATGTGTCTAAACTATGAAAAATGCAAACATTCCATGGAATTCAATAATTCCAGATTAAAGCACACAACAACTAATTACATATGTTTAATAATATAATAATGATGTGTGTCCACAAAAAACAAATACAAAAAAAAATATAGACGATAAAACGGTCGCATTAAATTGATACAATTCAATTGTCTCAATTAAATTTTCATATACAATACTCATATATATTCAAATTAATTATGTAAAAGTGCGGAAAATTCAATGACAGCATTAAAAATTCCGTTGAAAATTCATTCAAATTGGATTTAAATTATAAGCTAACCAACAATGTTAATTCAAAAATTCTGTGTGTCTAGACTAATTCAAATTGTATTAACTATATTGATATACATATATATACATATATATATATATATGATATATATGATATATATGATATTATGTGATTTACAGAATGAGAGCGAATTATGATAAATGTTGTCGGTGATTAATCATAAATGCTATTGTTAAATTGTTACATAAAACAAAAGTGGCAACAAATATTAAAAATTAAATGGATAAAAACAATAATTAAATATGCAAAAACCAAATACTTTAATTAAATGAAAATGTTCTTAATAAGCGTAAATAATTTAATTATACTAGAATACTATTTCAAGGGTTCAGCAAAAGAGTATATATAAAACAATTTGGCTGACTTGTTTCAAATATTCAACATCAATTTAAAAAAATTAAAATTTCATAAAAATTACAATTAAGATTTGCAATTGATCATATTTATCTGCATCTATTGCGAATGCAAAACTGTAACAATTTCCATTCGCTTTTAGATAATTTGTTCTATTCTTTAAATAGTTCTATCGGCTTTTATAATATTTTTTGATAATGTAATGGTTTCATATAAAAATTTACTTCAACAGAAGGAAACTGCAGAAATTGTCCCATTTTTGTGTAAACTTTATTTCATTATTTCATTTGACTTTCCTCACTTTATAATCGCGTTCCACTTCGCTAGACACAATTTGGGCCAGAGCCTCAAAAAAATTCCTGATGCACTTGTTTTTCCATTAGTCAACTGAATTCAAAAATCATCATCGTAAATCACTGCAAAATAAGATTTAATATGTTTGATAAGAAATTGGTATAAATCGTCAGTTGTTGGTCGGAAATCATAATCTTGTTAAATTTTCCAATTTTAGAATATAATTTGTAGTTAGTATTAAGCATCTTTGTAAATCAATCTATTGCAGAAGAATTATTTCTAAAAAATTAAAGTTAGTGATTACTGCGTTATTATAACAATTATCGTATGATTTATCATTTCTAGTTTTCCTCAAGCTGAAATACATATATATTGTAAAAAAAAAAGTGGTGAATCATTTTATTAAAATTGATAAGTAAATAAATAGCAATACCATATATTAAACAATTATACATATATATATATATATTTATATATATGTATATATATATGTCTATATATGTATATATATGTGTATATATGTATATATATATATATATTTATATGTATACATTGATTAATTGATTAAATTGACTATTGCATAAGGATTTAGTTTTTGTTTTGGTATTTTTTCTCATCGTTTTTTAGTAGCAAGTTTGTTAACGTTGCTTCGGCATTGCCGAATTAAATTATAGCTTAAGACAACTATTCAAAAGGCAAACAATATACAAATGCAAATAGAAAAACAAATATCATAAGTGAAGAATACAACAAGTGGATATTGTGTGCGAATTGCATATTTATATTTGTATATGTAACACTACTGCAATCCTAGCACAGTTGTGGAATTGAACAATATTTGAATTGAGACATTTGCAAGCCCAACAATAAAAAAATTCAAATTGAAATATTGTGGGAAAAAGCCTTAAGGCTTAACCAAAACATATATTTATAATTAGGCACTAAGTATAAGTGAACAATTTTGATCGAAGAATTGATTGTAAAAACTTTTAAATACTGTATTTTTTTTGCGGATTATCTAAAACTCCATTAAATTTACATATTATATATAAGGTATTTAACATTCGCACTAATGCAATGCCAGCACGCATCAGATTAAGTCGATAAAAAGAAATTTAAGTAATACGCAAAAATTGTATTTGCTTGGCAAAATAACTACAAACAAAAATGAAAGCTAAATTATTATATTTGAATATGAATGTTTATACCACAAATTTAATTTATGTGTTAATAAAACTACATAAAATAAATAAATTCAACAAACACTTGCATAACTATTCCTTAAAGATTTTAAATGACTTTTTTTTTATATAGCTTAATTCGAATTTTTTCATAGGTTTGTTTATCCAAATTTATGTATTCAGCAACAAATTATTTCTGGCTTCCTAACAGATTTCGGACTTCTGCACGGAGATAGAATCAGGAAAATTATATTCTAGGCAATCTCAAGACGACAACTCTTGGGGTGACTCCAGTGAAAACTAGCTGGATATCCTCCTAAACACTCAATTCCCAGCGAAAATACCTACCAGCCAAATTTGATTGAGATTTGAGGAGATCACAACAATGAAATATTTTAAAGGCATTTTTGAAAGATTTACGTTTAAGTTTTAATAGGCCAAATTTGGAATAATCCCTTTATTTTTTTATGGTTTTTTAATTAAAACAGTTTTCTGTGACACAACAATTTTATTAGGCAACAGACAAGAACAACTGCAAAAAAAAATAAAATAAAAAATAAGCCAGCCCGAATTGAAGGAACTCAGTAATGATTACGGCGCTTATTGGAAGGACAGTATTTGGCGTATTCCTCCCAGGTGCAGCCCACCTTTGTGCAGCACTCGTTGGTTATGGACGGCGCATCCGTTCGTCTGCTCCGCAACATCATGTTGGCAACATTCACATGCAGCCAGGTGGAGCCAGCCGCACCAATGTTGGACGCTATGGATGGAGGAGGAAGCTTTTAGATTTGGTGTTGCTTCAACAATTATGAAGTTATCTGGCTACTCACGATTATCCAGAGGACGCTTGGTCCAGTTCTCATCGCCGTCTCCGTTGCCGATGCCATTGCCGATGCCGTTGCCATTGCCGCTCCGCTTACTATTGCGTCGCGTCAGCCTGTAAATGTCCTTCTCGCAGGCCCAGTAGAGCTGACGGACCAGCTTGTCTCGGCATCGGGAATGCGCCTCCCGGTGCCAAACGTTCTCCCAATCCGACTGTGAACTGTGCAAAATGATCAGATATACTTCATATACTTATCTAATTATCTGATGTACACATTATTAACTAGCTTATATCAAATTGATGTTATATAATTTCATAAAATTCTTATTATCATGTGTATATTTTATTAACTATCTCGCATGAGATGTAAAAAATCTAATTGATTTTCCAGTTATTTGAATAGTATTAATTATAATCAATTTTAAAATCTTTTATAATAAGACATATGTAATCGAAAAATAGTTATATTCCAAAATGTGTTTTTAACGTATATACGCTATATAATACAGTAATTTTATACAAATATAAATATATATAGGTATATATTTATATATATATATACCATAAAAATATTATATATCATCATCATACAAATATTTAAATATGCCCATTTATTAGCAAAATATGTTTGCAGTTGTCTTTGTTTTGTTGCACTTAAAATGTGAAAATTGTTGTATACACTTTATATTATATATATATATATATTTATATTTATATATATACAAATTGTATTCAGAAAAATATATAAATAAATTTTGATTTCTTCACAATTCTTGGTTTTACTGTAGCTTTAAGTTGGTAAATGTTACGTTGGCAATCTTTAAAATGGTTAATGGATGCATAAAATAAATCCCATATTAAATGAAGTTTTATTTAAGCCAATTAGTCTAGTCAAAACGTGAAAATAAAATTGTTATGTGCCGATTTCCGGATTTGTGGATATACGTTGAAAAAAACCAAGCATATTTAATTTGTTGGAAATATGAAAACTTAACTTAACCCAACTGCTGCACATAAATAAACAAATAAATAAGAAGAGTTTTGTCAATGCAACACAAAATATACAAATTTTGGAGCTGAGTATGTTGGGTGGGATTCGAGTGGATTTCGTTGACTTACCGCTCGCGAAAGAGCAGCTCGAGTCCCTCCTCGGTGTGCTGCAGTGCATTCGGTGTCTGCAGAAGCTAAATTCAACAAACACTTGCATAACTATTCCTTAAAGATTTTAAGCGACTTTTTTTTATATAGCTCAATTCGAATGTTTTCATAGGTTTGTAAATATCCAAATTTATGTATTCAGCAACAAATTATTTCTGGCTTCCTAACAGATTTCGGACTTCTGCACGGAGATAGAATCAGGAAAATTATATTCTAGGCAATCTCAAGACGACAACTCTTGGGGTGACTCCAGTGAAAACTAGCTGGATATCCTCCTAAACACTCAATTCCCAGCGAAAATACCTACCAGCCAAATTTGATTGAGATTTGAGGAGATCACAACAATGAAATATTTTTCTTGGCAAAGAAAACTTTAACAATATAAATAACATAAATAAGTCTTAAACTAGAGCAATATATTTTTGCATAATTGGATTTATGAAGAACTACTTTTACAATGGCGCAAAAAATGAGATAACCAGAAAAAAAAAGAAATTAAATATGTTATAAAAGTCGTAGAAAGACAAGTTCTGGTCGAAATAAGCAGCACAACCGATCTACCTTCTACAGCAGCGCAAAATAAATCAGCATCATAAAATTGACAAATGCAATAATCAAATTGTTGTTGAGCAGCATAGATACTTAGCAAATAGTTATCAGGGCCGGTAAAAATGACAAATCCCTGGTATAATATTGGAGGTCGCTGAGATAAGCCAATTAATGCTTAGCCAGAGGAGATCGACTCACAATGAGCAGCGGAACGTGTCTTATTGGAACTGCATTGGTTTCCAGCACTTTTTTTTCGAATGCACCAAATTCCAGTTGCATCATTTCGCAATATTCACCAGATTACAGGTACTCCATGTCCGGCATAAAGTATCCACATTACGCAGAGCTGCATTGGCAGATAAGCACTAATCGATTACGACTCCTGGGCTTTCCTGTGGCATACTTATATATCATATATATATATATATATATATATATATATATATATATATAAATATACGGAATAGAAACAGCTTGGCAAATATCGGTTAGGATTTTTGCCATTATATCGAATCAGCCGTGAACATTATTATTATTCTTCTTAGTTAGCTCCATCTTGCTCTGCGAGTTAAAGGAAATGAATTTAATATATATACATATATATATTTATATTTATATGCTTACCATAATGCTACCACTGTCCAAAGCGATCACAATGGAGATTTTGTCTTTTGTTTACTGTTTAAATTGCACATCGATATCAAATGTAACGCAACGGTTTTCATCTTATTTTAACTTATACAGCATTTACATAAAGTATTTGGATATTCTTTGGAAAAAAGTCTATAATAATATCATTTGCAAAAGTATTAAGAATATATGCATTTTTTGCTGTCTCCAAAACATATGTTTATATATATATATATAAACACACACATCTAGTGTTGTACAACTTCTTTTTTTCTTTGTGTTTAAATAAATAATATGAATGGCAAGTGAACATTATATGCAAATTTGGAATAAGGTCCCCCTTTCCCTACCCCCCTCCCACCATATATAACTAAATATGATATATATATATATTTTTTGAGAAAAACGATAACTTACTGGGGGAATGCCAATTGTAAAATTGCAGGCATCATTGTTATCGATAAGCTACAATCTGCAAGTCTACGGTTATTTTTGTTTCTCATTGAGCAAGCAATGTTGACACAAAAAAAACAAAAAAATCCGGCAAAATAAATTAGCGGAATAAAAATGGAAGAAAAAAAAAGGCAAAATCGGCTATATCAACGCGGAGGATACTGTGGCGCAATTGCAAGAAGAAAAGAGCGTGTGCTAAATGTGACTGTCATTATGGACACCAGCCCCTGGTTTGCACATGTTGCAACTTAAAATGTGAGTAGCAAAAAAAAAAAAAAATTTATTAAATTTTAGTTTGATCCGAATATGCGAATTTAGACTACAGCTGTGGTGTTATTCTTTTACAGGGCACGTTCAATGTTCGCCGAGATTTTTCGAGCTGAGGTATAGCTCGCGGCGCGTTGCTGGCCAAACCTGGAAGTGTTGGGAGTGCACCCACGTGCGCCGATCGAGATATTGGATGAGGAGTAACTTACAGTCATCTCGTGAATAACTTGGATATTGACTTTAATTCAGCGAATGCTGAAACTATTACAAAAAGCCTTAAGGCTTAACCAAAACATATATTTATAATTAGGCACTAAGTAAGTGAACAATTTTAATCGAAGAATTGATTTAGTTTGATCCGAATATGCGAATTTAGACTACAGCTGTGGTGTTATTCTTTTACAGGGCACGTTCAATGTTCGCCGAGATTTTTCGAGCTGAGGTATAGCTCGCGGCGCGTTGCTGGCCAAACCTGGAAGTGTTGGGAGTGCACCCACGTGCGCCGATCGAGATATTGGATGAGGAGTAACTTACAGTCATCTCGTGAATAACTTGGATATTGACTTTAATTCAGCGAATGCTGAAACTATTACAAAAAGCCTTAAGGCTTAACCAAAACATATATTTATAATTAGGCACTAAGTAAGTGAACAATTTTAATCGAAGAATTGATTTAGTTTGATCCGAATATGCGAATTTAGACTACAGCTGTGGTGTTATTCTTTTACAGGGCACGTTCAATGTTCGCCGAGATTTTTCGAGCTGAGGTATAGCTCGCGGCGCGTTGCTGGCCAAACCTGGAAGTGTTGGGAGTGCACCCACGTGCGCCGATCGAGATATTGGATGAGGAGTAACTTACAGTCATCTCGTGAATAACTTGGATATTGACTTTAATTCAGCGAATGCTGAAACTATTACAAAAAGCCTTAAGGCTTAACCAAAACATATATTTATAATTAGGCACTAAGTATAAGTGAACAATTTTGATCGAAGAATTGATTGTAAAAACTTTTAAATACTGTATTTTTTTTGCGGATTATCTAAAACTCCATTAAATTTACATATTATATATAAGGTATTTAACATTCGCACTAATGCAATGCCAGCACGCATCAGATTAAGTCGATAAAAAGAAATTTAAGTAATACGCAAAAATTGTATTTGCTTGGCAAAATAACTACAAACAAAAATGAAAGCTAAATTATTATATTTGAATATGAATGTTTATACCACAAATTTAATTTATGTGTTAATAAAACTACATAAAATAAATAAATTCAACAAACACTTGCATAACTATTCCTTAAAGATTTTAAATGACTTTTTTTTATATAGCTTAATTCGAATTTTTTCATAGGTTTGTTTATCCAAATTTATGTATTCAGCAACAAATTATTTCTGGCTTCCTAACAGATTTCGGACTTCTGCACGGAGATAGAATCAGGAAAATTATATTCTAGGCAATCTCAAGACGACAACTCTTGGGGTGACTCCAGTGAAAACTAGCTGGATATCCTCCTAAACACTCAATTCCCAGCGAAAATACCTACCAGCCAAATTTGATTGAGATTTGAGGAGATCACAACAATGAAATATTTTTCTTGGCAAAGAAAACTTTAACAATATAAATAACATAAATAAGTCTTAAACTAGAGCAATATATTTTTGCATAATTGGATTTATGAAGAACTACTTTTACAATGGCGCAAAAAATGAGATAACCAGAAAAAAAAAGAAATTAAATATGTTATAAAAGTCGTAGAAAGACAAGTTCTGGTCGAAATAAGCAGCACAACCGATCTACCTTCTACAGCAGCGCAAAATAAATCAGCATCATAAAATTGACAAATGCAATAATCAAATTGTTGTTGAGCAGCATAGATACTTAGCAAATAGTTATCAGGGCCGGTAAAAATGACAAATCCCTGGTATAATATTGGAGGTCGCTGCCATAAGCCAATTAATGCTTAGCCAGAGGAGATCGACTCACAATGAGCAGCGGAACGTGTCTTATTGGAACTGCATTGGTTTCCAGCACTTTTTTTTCGAATGCACCAAATTCCAGTTGCATCATTTCGCAATATTCACCAGATTACAGGTACTCCATGTCCGGCATAAAGTATCCACATTACGCAGAGCTGCATTGGCAGATAAGCACTAATCGATTACGACTCCTGGGCTTTCCTGTGGCATACTTATATATCATATATATATATATATATATATATATATATATATATAAATATACGGAATAGAAACAGCTTGGCAAATATCGGTTAGGATTTTTGCCATTATATCGAATCAGCCGTGAACATTATTATTATTCTTCTTAGTTAGCTCCATCTTGCTCTGCGAGTTAAAGGAAATGAATTTAATATATATACATATATATATTTATATTTATATGCTTACCATAATGCTACCACTGTCCAAAGCGATCACAATGGAGATTTTGTCTTTTGTTTACTGTTTAAATTGCACATCGATATCAAATGTAACGCAACGGTTTTCATCTTATTTTAACTTATACAGCATTTACATAAAGTATTTGGATATTCTTTGGAAAAAAGTCTATAATAATATCATTTGCAAAAGTATTAAGAATATATGCATTTTTTGCTGTCTCCAAAACATATGTTTATATATATATATATAAACACACACATCTAGTGTTGTACAACTTCTTTTTTTCTTTGTGTTTAAATAAATAATATGAATGGCAAGTGAACATTATATGCAAATTTGGAATAAGGTCCCCCTTTCCCTACCCCCCTCCCACCATATATAACTAAATATGATATATATATATATTTTTTGAGAAAAACGATAACTTACTGGGGGAATGCCAATTGTATAATTGCAGGCATCATTGTTATCGATAAGCTACAATCTGCAAGTCTACGGTTATTTTTGTTTCTCATTGAGCAAGCAATGTTAACACAAAAAAAACAAAAAAATCCGGCAAAATAAATTAGCGGAATAAAAATGGAAGAAAAAAAAAAGGCAAAATCGGCTATATCAACGCGGAGGATACTGTGGCGCAATTGCAAGAAGAAAAGAGCGTGTGCTAAATGTGACTGTCATTATGGACACCAGCCCCTGGTTTGCACATGTTGCAACTTAAAATGTGAGTAGCAAAAAAAAAAAAAAAATTTATTAAATTTTAGTTTGATCCGAATATGCGAATTTAGACTACAGCTGTGGTGTTATTCTTTTACAGGGCACGTTCAATGTTCGCCGAGATTTTTCGAGCTGAGGTATAGCTCGCGGCGCGTTGCTGGCCAAACCTGGAAGTGTTGGGAGTGCACCCACGTGCGCCGATCGAGATATTGGATGAGGAGTAACTTACAGTCATCTCGTGAATAACTTGGATATTGACTTTAATTCAGCGAATGCTGAAACTATTACAAAAAGCCTTAAGGCTTAACCAAAACATATATTTATAATTAGGCACTAAGTAAGTGAACAATTTTAATCGAAGAATTGATTTAGTTTGATCCGAATATGCGAATTTAGACTACAGCTGTGGTGTTATTCTTTTACAGGGCACGTTCAATGTTCGCCGAGATTTTTCGAGCTGAGGTATAGCTCGCGGCGCGTTGCTGGCCAAACCTGGAAGTGTTGGGAGTGCACCCACGTGCGCCGATCGAGATATTGGATGAGGAGTAACTTACAGTCATCTCGTGAATAACTTGGATATTGACTTTAATTCAGCGAATGCTGAAACTATTACAAAAAGCCTTAAGGCTTAACCAAAACATATATTTATAATTAGGCACTAAGTATAAGTGAACAATTTTGATCGAAGAATTGATTGTAAAAACTTTTAAATACTGTATTTTTTTTGCGGATTATCTAAAACTCCATTAAATTTACATATTATATATAAGGTATTTAACATTCGCACTAATGCAATGCCAGCACGCATCAGATTAAGTCGATAAAAAGAAATTTAAGTAATACGCAAAAATTGTATTTGCTTGGCAAAATAACTACAAACAAAAATGAAAGCTAAATTATTATATTTGAATATGAATGTTTATACCACAAATTTAATTTATGTGTTAATAAAACTACATAAAATAAATAAATTCAACAAACACTTGCATAACTATTCCTTAAAGATTTTAAATGACTTTTTTTTATATAGCTTAATTCGAATTTTTTCATAGGTTTGTTTATCCAAATTTATGTATTCAGCAACAAATTATTTCTGGCTTCCTAACAGATTTCGGACTTCTGCACGGAGATAGAATCAGGAAAATTATATTCTAGGCAATCTCAAGACGACAACTCTTGGGGTGACTCCAGTGAAAACTAGCTGGATATCCTCCTAAACACTCAATTCCCAGCGAAAATACCTACCAGCCAAATTTGATTGAGATTTGAGGAGATCACAACAATGAAATATTTTTCTTGGCAAAGAAAACTTTAACAATATAAATAACATAAATAAGTCTTAAACTAGAGCAATATATTTTTGCATAATTGGATTTATGAAGAACTACTTTTACAATGGCGCAAAAAATGAGATAACCAGAAAAAAAAAGAAATTAAATATGTTATAAAAGTCGTAGAAAGACAAGTTCTGGTCGAAATAAGCAGCACAACCGATCTACCTTCTACAGCAGCGCAAAATAAATCAGCATCATAAAATTGACAAATGCAATAATCAAATTGTTGTTGAGCAGCATAGATACTTAGCAAATAGTTATCAGGGCCGGTAAAAATGACAAGTCCCTGGTATAATATTGGAGGTCGCTGCCATAAGCCAATTAATGCTTAGCCAGAGGAGATCGACTCACAATGAGCAGCGGAACGTGTCTTATTGGAACTGCATTGGTTTCCAGCACTTTTTTTTCGAATGCACCAAATTCCAGTTGCATCATTTCGCAATATTCACCAGATTACAGGTACTCCATGTCCGGCATAAAGTATCCACATTACGCAGAGCTGCATTGGCAGATAAGCACTAATCGATTACGACTCCTGGGCTTTCCTGTGGCATACTTATATATAATATATATATATATATATATATATATATATATATATATATATAAATATACGGAATAGAAACAGCTTGGCAAATATCGGTTAGGATTTTTGCCATTATATCGAATCAGCCGTGAACATTATTATTATTCTTCTTAGTTAGCTCCATCTTGCTCTGCGAGTTAAAGGAAATGAATTTAATATATATACATATATATATTTATATTTATATGCTTACCATAATGCTACCACTGTCCAAAGCGATCACAATGGGGATTTTGTCTTTTGTTTACTGTTTAAATTGCACATCGATATCAAATGTAACGCAACGGTTTTCATCTTATTTTAACTTATACAGCATTTACATAAAGTATTTGGATATTCTTTGGAAAAAAGTCTATAATAATATCATTTGCAAAAGTATTAAGAATATATGCATTTTTTGCTGTCTCCAAAACATATGTTTATATATATATATATAAACACACACATCTAGTGTTGTACAACTTCTTCTTTTTTTCTTTGTGTTTAAATAAATAATATGAATGGCAAGTGAACATTATATGCAAATTTGGAATAAGGTCCCCCTTTCCCTACCCCCCTCCCACCATATATAACTAAATATGATATATATATATATTTTTTGAGAAAAACGATAACTTACTGGGGGAATGCCAATTGTATAATTGCAGGCATCATTGTTATCGATAAGCTACAATCTGCAAGTCTACGGTTATTTTTGTTTCTCATTGAGCAAGCAATGTTAACACAAAAAAAACAAAAAAATCCGGCAAAATAAATTAGCGGAATAAAAATGGAAGAAAAAAAAAAGGCAAAATCGGCTATATCAACGCGGAGGATACTGTGGCGCAATTGCAAGAAGAAAAGAGCGTGTGCTAAATGTGACTGTCATTATGGACACCAGCCCCTGGTTTGCACATGTTGCAACTTAAAATGTGAGTAGCAAAAAAAAAAAAAAATTTATTAAATTTTAGTTTGATCCGAATATGCGAATTTAGACTACAGCTGTGGTGTTATTCTTTTACAGGGCACGTTCAATGTTCGCCGAGATTTTTCGAGCTGAGGTATAGCTCGCGGCGCGTTGCTGGCCAAACCTGGAAGTGTTGGGAGTGCACCCACGTGCGCCGATCGAGATATTGGATGAGGAGTAACTTACAGTCATCTCGTGAATAACTTGGATATTGACTTTAATTCAGCGAATGCTGAAACTATTACAAAAAGCCTTAAGGCTTAACCAAAACATATATTTATAATTAGGCACTAAGTAAGTGAACAATTTTAATCGAAGAATTGATTTAGTTTGATCCGAATATGCGAATTTAGACTACAGCTGTGGTGTTATTCTTTTACAGGGCACGTTCAATGTTCGCCGAGATTTTTCGAGCTGAGGTATAGCTCGCGGCGCGTTGCTGGCCAAACCTGGAAGTGTTGGGAGTGCACCCACGTGCGCCGATCGAGATATTGGATGAGGAGTAACTTACAGTCATCTCGTGAATAACTTGGATATTGACTTTAATTCAGCGAATGCTGAAACTATTACAAAAAGCCTTAAGGCTTAACCAAAACATATATTTATAATTAGGCACTAAGTATAAGTGAACAATTTTGATCGAAGAATTGATTGTAAAAACTTTTAAATACTGTATTTTTTTTGCGGATTATCTAAAACTCCATTAAATTTACATATTATATATAAGGTATTTAACATTCGCACTAATGCAATGCCAGCACGCATCAGATTAAGTCGATAAAAAGAAATTTAAGTAATACGCAAAAATTGTATTTGCTTGGCAAAATAACTACAAACAAAAATGAAAGCTAAATTATTATATTTGAATATGAATGTTTATACCACAAATTTAATTTATGTGTTAATAAAACTACATAAAATAAATAAATTCAACAAACACTTGCATAACTATTCCTTAAAGATTTTAAATGACTTTTTTTTATATAGCTTAATTCGAATTTTTTCATTGGTTTGTTTATCCAAATTTATGTATTTAGCAACAAATTATTTCTGGCTTCCTAACAGATTTCGGACTTCTGCACGGAGATAGAATCAGGAAAATTATATTCTAGGCAATCTCAAGACGACAACTCTTGGGGTGACTCCAGTGAAAACTAGCTGGATATCCTCCTAAACACTCAATTCCCAGCGAAAATACCTACCAGCCAAATTTGATTGAGATTTGAGGAGATCACAACAATGAAATATTTTAAAGGCATTTTTGAAAGATTTACGTTTAAGTTTTAATAGGCCAAATTTGGAATAATCCCTTTATTTTTTTATGGTTTTTTAATTAAAACAGTTTTCTGTGACACAACAATTTTATTAGGCAACAGACAAGAACAACTGCAAAAAAAAATAAAATAAAAAATAAGCCAGCCCGAATTGAAGGAACTCAGTAATGATTACGGCGCTTATTGGAAGGACAGTATTTGGCGTATTCCTCCCAGGTGCAGCCCACCTTTGTGCAGCACTCGTTGGTTATGGACGGCGCATCCGTTCGTCTGCTCAGCAACATCATGTTGGCAACATTCACATGCAGCCAGGTGGAGCCAGCCGCACCAATGTTGGACGCTATGGATGGAGGAGGAAGCTTTTAGATTTGGTGTTGCTTCAACAATTATGAAGTTATCTGGCTACTCACGATTATCCAGAGGACGCTTGGTCCAGTTCTCATCGCCGTCTCCGTTGCCGATGCCATTGCCGATGCCGTTGCCATTGCCGCTCCGCTTACTATTGCGTCGCGTCAGCCTGTAAATGTCCTTCTCGCAGGCCCAGTAGAGCTGACGGACCAGCTTGTCTCGGCATCGGGAATGCGCCTCCCGGTGCCAAACGTTCTCCCAATCCGACTGTGAACTGTGCAAAATGATCAGATATACTTCATATACTTATCTAATTATCTGATGTACACATTATTAACTAGCTTATATCAAATTGATGTTATATAATTTCATAAAATTCTTATTATCATGTGTATATTTTATTAACTATCTCGCATGAGATGTAAAAAATCTAATTGATTTTCCAGTTATTTGAATAGTATTAATTATAATCAATTTTAAAATCTTTTATAATAAGACATATGTAATCGAAAAATAGTTATATTCCAAAATGTGTTTTTAACGTATATACGCTATATAATACAGTAATTTTATACAAATATAAATATATATAGGTATATATTTATATATATATATACCATAAAAATATTATATATCATCATCATACAAATATTTAAATATGCCCATTTATTAGCAAAATATGTTTGCAGTTGTCTTTGTTTTGTTGCACTTAAAATGTGAAAATTGTTGTATACACTTTATATTATATATATATATATATTTATATTTATATATATACAAATTGTATTCAGAAAAATATATAAATAAATTTTGATTTCTTCACAATTCTTGGTTTTACTGTAGCTTTAAGTTGGTAAATGTTACGTTGGCAATCTTTAAAATGGTTAATGGATGCATAAAATAAATCCCATATTAAATGAAGTTTTATTTAAGCCAATTAGTCTAGTCAAAACGTGAAAATAAAATTGTTATGTGCCGATTTCCGGATTTGTGGATATACGTTGAAAAAAACCAAGCATATTTAATTTGTTGGAAATATGAAAACTTAACTTAACCCAACTGCTGCACATAAATAAACAAATAAATAAGAAGAGTTTTGTCAATGCAACACAAAATATACAAATTTTGGAGCTGAGTATGTTGGGTGGGATTCGAGTGGATTTCGTTGACTTACCGCTCGCGAAAGAGCAGCTCGAGTCCCTCCTCGGTGTGCTGCAGTGCATTCGGTGTCTGCAGAAGCTAAATTCAACAAACACTTGCATAACTATTCCTTAAAGATTTTAAGCGACTTTTTTTTATATAGCTCAATTCGAATGTTTTCATAGGTTTGTAAATATCCAAATTTATGTATTCAGCAACAAATTATTTCTGGCTTCCTAACAGATTTCGGACTTCTGCACGGAAATAGAATCAGGAAAATTATATTCTAGGCAATCTCAAGACGACAACTCTTGGGGTGACTCCAGTGAAAACTAGCTGGATATCCTCCTAAACACTCAATTCCCAGCGAAAATACCTACCAGCCAAATTTGATTGAGATTTGAGGAGATCACAACAATGAAATATTTTTCTTGGCAAAGAAAACTTTAACAATATAAATAACATAAATAAGTCTTAAACTAGAGCAATATATTTTTGCATAATTGGATTTATGAAGAACTACTTTTACAATGGCGCAAAAAATGAGATAACCAGAAAAAAAAAGAAATTAAATATGTTATAAAAGTCGTAGAAAGACAAGTTCTGGTCGAAATAAGCAGCACAACCGATCTACCTTCTACAGCAGCGCAAAATAAATCAGCATCATAAAATTGACAAATGCAATAATCAAATTGTTGTTGAGCAGCATAGATACTTAGCAAATAGTTATCAGGGCCGGTAAAAATGACAAATCCCTGGTATAATATTGGAGGTCGCTGCCATAAGCCAATTAATGCTTAGCCAGAGGAGATCGACTCACAATGAGCAGCGGAACGTGTCTTATTGGAACTGCATTGGTTTCCAGCACTTTTTTTTCGAATGCACCAAATTCCAGTTGCATCATTTCGCAATATTCACCAGATTACAGGTACTCCATGTCCGGCATAAAGTATCCACATTACGCAGAGCTGCATTGGCAGATAAGCACTAATCGATTACGACTCCTGGGCTTTCCTGTGGCATACTTATATATCATATATATATATATATATATATATATATATATATATATATAAATATACGGAATAGAAACAGCTTGGCAAATATCGGTTAGGATTTTTGCCATTATATCGAATCAGCCGTGAACATTATTATTATTCTTCTTAGTTAGCTCCATCTTGCTCTGCGAGTTAAAGGAAATGAATTTAATATATATACATATATATATTTATATTTATATGCTTACCATAATGCTACCACTGTCCAAAGCGATCACAATGGAGATTTTGTCTTTTGTTTACTGTTTAAATTGCACATCGATATCAAATGTAACGCAACGGTTTTCATCTTATTTTAACTTATACAGCATTTACATAAAGTATTTGGATATTCTTTGGAAAAAAGTCTATAATAATATCATTTGCAAAAGTATTAAGAATATATGCATTTTTTGCTGTCTCCAAAACATATGTTTATATATATATATATAAACACACACATCTAGTGTTGTACAACTTCTTCTTTTTTTCTTTGTGTTTAAATAAATAATATGAATGGCAAGTGAACATTATATGCAAATTTGGAATAAGGTCCCCCTTTCCCTACCCCCCTCCCACCATATATAACTAAATATGATATATATATATAATTTTTGAGAAAAACGATAACTTACTGGGGGAATGCCAATTGTAAAATTGCAGGCATCATTGTTATCGATAAGCTACAATCTGCAAGTCTACGGTTATTTTTGTTTCTCATTGAGCAAGCAATGTTGACACAAAAAAAACAAAAAAATCCGGCAAAATAAATTAGCGGAATAAAAATGGAAGAAAAAAAAAAGGCAAAATCGGCTATATCAACGCGGAGGATACTGTGGCGCAATTGCAAGAAGAAAAGAGCGTGTGCTAAATGTGACTGTCATTATGGACACCAGCCCCTGGTTTGCACATGTTGCAACTTAAAATGTGAGTAGCAAAAAAAAAAAAAAATTTATTAAATTTTAGTTTGATCCGAATATGCGAATTTAGACTACAGCTGTGGTGTTATTCTTTTACAGGGCACGTTCAATGTTCGCCGAGATTTTTCGAGCTGAGGTATAGCTCGCGGCGCGTTGCTGGCCAAACCTGGAAGTGTTGGGAGTGCACCCACGTGCGCCGATCGAGATATTGGATGAGGAGTAACTTACAGTCATCTCGTGAATAACTTGGATATTGACTTTAATTCAGCGAATGCTGAAACTATTACAAAAAGCCTTAAGGCTTAACCAAAACATATATTTATAATTAGGCACTAAGTAAGTGAACAATTTTAATCGAAGAATTGATTTAGTTTGATCCGAATATGCGAATTTAGACTACAGCTGTGGTGTTATTCTTTTACAGGGCACGTTCAATGTTCGCCGAGATTTTTCGAGCTGAGGTATAGCTCGCGGCGCGTTGCTGGCCAAACCTGGAAGTGTTGGGAGTGCACCCACGTGCGCCGATCGAGATATTGGATGAGGAGTAACTTACAGTCATCTCGTGAATAACTTGGATATTGACTTTAATTCAGCGAATGCTGAAACTATTACAAAAAGCCTTAAGGCTTAACCAAAACATATATTTATAATTAGGCACTAAGTATAAGTGAACAATTTTGATCGAAGAATTGATTGTAAAAACTTTTAAATACTGTATTTTTTTTGCGGATTATCTAAAACTCCATTAAATTTACATATTATATATAAGGTATTTAACATTCGCACTAATGCAATGCCAGCACGCATCAGATTAAGTCGATAAAAAGAAATTTAAGTAATACGCAAAAATTGTATTTGCTTGGCAAAATAACTACAAACAAAAATGAAAGCTAAATTATTATATTTGAATATGAATGTTTATACCACAAATTTAATTTATGTGTTAATAAAACTACATAAAATAAATAAATTCAACAAACACTTGCATAACTATTCCTTAAAGATTTTAAATGACTTTTTTTTATATAGCTTAATTCGAATTTTTTCATAGGTTTGTTTATCCAAATTTATGTATTCAGCAACAAATTATTTCTGGCTTCCTAACAGATTTCGGACTTCTGCACGGAGATAGAATCAGGAAAATTATATTCTAGGCAATCTCAAGACGACAACTCTTGGGGTGACTCCAGTGAAAACTAGCTGGATATCCTCCTAAACACTCAATTCCCAGCGAAAATACCTACCAGCCAAATTTGATTGAGATTTGAGGAGATCACAACAATGAAATATTTTTCTTGGCAAAGAAAACTTTAACAATATAAATAACATAAATAAGTCTTAAACTAGAGCAATATATTTTTGCATAATTGGATTTATGAAGAACTACTTTTACAATGGCGCAAAAAATGAGATAACCAGAAAAAAAAAGAAATTAAATATGTTATAAAAGTCGTAGAAAGACAAGTTCTGGTCGAAATAAGCAGCACAACCGATCTACCTTCTACAGCAGCGCAAAATAAATCAGCATCATAAAATTGACAAATGCAATAATCAAATTGTTGTTGAGCAGCATAGATACTTAGCAAATAGTTATCAGGGCCGGTAAAAATGACAAATCCCTGGTATAATATTGGAGGTCGCTGCCATAAGCCAATTAATGCTTAGCCAGAGGAGATCGACTCACAATGAGCAGCGGAACGTGTCTTATTGGAACTGCATTGGTTTCCAGCACTTTTTTTTCGAATGCACCAAATTCCAGTTGCATCATTTCGCAATATTCACCAGATTACAGGTACTCCATGTCCGGCATAAAGTATCCACATTACGCAGAGCTGCATTGGCAGATAAGCACTAATCGATTACGACACCTGGGCTTTCCTGTGGCATACTTATATATCATATATATATATATATATATATATATATATATATATATATATATATATATATATATATATATAAATATACGGAATAGAAACAGCTTGGCAAATATCGGTTAGGATTTTTGCCATTATATCGAATCAGCCGTGAACATTATTATTATTCTTCTTAGTTAGCTCCATCTTGCTCTGCGAGTTAAAGGAAAGAATTTAATATATATACATATATATATTTATATTTATATGCTTACCATAATGCTACAACTGTCCAAAGCGATCGCAATGGAGATTTTGTCTTTTGTTTACTGTTTAAATTGCACATCGATGGATATTTTTTGGAAAAAAGTCTATAATAAAATCATTTGCAAAAGTATTAAGAATATATGCATTTTTTGCTGTCTCCAAAACATATGTTTATATATATATATATAAACACACACATCTAGTGTTGTACAACTTCTTCTTTTTTTCTTTGTGTTTAAATAAATAATATGAATGGCAAGTGAACATTATATGCAAATTTGGAATAAGGTCCCCCTTTCCCTACCCCCCTCCCACCATATATAACTAAATATGATATATATATATATATTTTTTGAGAAAAACGAGAACTTACTGGGGGAATGCCAATTGTAAAATTGCAGGCAGCATTGTTATCGATAAGCTAAAATCTGCAAGTCTACGGTTATTTTTGTATATCATTGGTAACACTACCTAACACCAAAAAAAATTGTTGAAGAAATTGTTGAATAATTATACCGACCAAGTAAATTGACGGAATAAAAATGGAAGAAAAAAAAAAGGCAAAATCGGCTATATCAACGCGGAGGATACTGTGGCGCAATTGCAAGAAGAATAGAGCGTGTACTAAATGCCAGTGTCATTATGGACGCCAGCCGCTGGTTTGCACATGTTGCAACTTAAAATGTGAGTAGCAAAAAAAAAAAAAATGTATTAAATTTTAGTTTGATCCGAATATGCGAATTTAGACTACAGCTGTGGTGTTATTCTTTTACAGGGCACGTTCAATGTTCGCCGAGATTTTTCGAGCTGAGGTATAGCTCGCGGCGCGTTGCTGGCCAAACCTGGAAGTGTTGGGAGTGCACCCACGTGCGCCGATCGAGATATTGGATGAGGAGTAACTTACAGTCATCTCGTGAATAACTTGGATCTTGACTTTAATTCAGTGCTGCGTCTTTGTCAGGCAATATGAATACTGAAATTATTACAATTATTAAAATTACAATTGTTATTATAATAATTTCTAATAAGCCTAGTAAGGGTTAGCACAGCTGATAATAAAGGGTATATACACCAATTGTATTTTGTACTGTGAACTAAAACATTTGTCAGGTGACCATTTTTGGACGATGAAAAACGATGTAAAATTTAATAAATTAATATGCTCTTTATCAGAAAACTTAACTGGAAATTACATAAAAAACCTAAGTTTTGAAAACAATTGAATAACAATTTTATATATTTTTAAATCGCATTAGCCAAACTGCTGCTAAGATTTATTGTATTTTTTTTTAAGAAAGAAAACGTAAATTTTGCTAAACTTTAAGACAGAAATTAGAAAACGTAAAATAAGTTTAAAAAACTGGAATGTACAAAAAGAAAGGAATGCTATAAAATTCAAATAATGTAAGTTAAATGATGAGTCGAGTTGCTGCAAACTTGTTGCACTGTGGCTGCTGCACAATTTATGCGAATTTGCCAGTGAACGTAAAACAACAACAACAACAAAAATGAAGGCAAGGAAGTGTCCTTTTGGTGCTGCTGCTGCTCTGCTGCTCTGCTGCTGCTGCTCTGCTGCTGCTGCTCTGCTGCTGCTGCTCTGCTGGACTGTGGCCTGCGAGATTTAACGATGCAAACAAAAAATAATCGTAACGTGGTCAATTTTATGTTGTTTGTTTATCAGCAGCAGGCACGCAGCAGGCGGACAGGCAGACAGGTGAACAGGTAAACAGCAGAAGCATCCTGCTTGAGATCCAGTCCAGTTTGAGTCCAATTTGCGCTTGCCTGGGTGGGTGTACAGCAGATAAACAAGGCAATAAGCGTCACACGACTAGCCACAACATACCATTGCTCCTCATTAGTTGGGTTTGGTTTTGGTTTGGTTTGGTTAACCCAACTTGCATATGAGTGGGCGCAATTTGACCGCTTGTGCGGCTTATACGCAACTCATTAGTTCAAATAAAGCGCAGCAAAAAAAAAGGACGTTTCGTTTAATTATGCAGAGACCGCCGTCAGTTTGCCGGCTCGGTTATATTTCAAAACCGTTGAGCGCAGCCAGCAAGCCGCTCAGTCGCCCAGTGTCCACCAAGCGAGTCACAACATCAGCAACAAGTCAACGCAAATATCAGCGCAAAATAAAAATAAATAAAAAATAAATAATAAAAAAAAGAGAACCAAAAAAAAATAGGAATGAGCCACCACGACAGCGAGGCAGTTGCAAGGCCCCGCAACTGGATTCTACGCGGCGCCGTTTTAATCCTAACGCTTCAGCTTCTGCAGACACCGAATGCACTGCAGCACACCGAGGAGGGACTCGAGCTGCTCTTTCGCGAGCGGTAAGTCAACGAAATCCACTCGAATCCCACCCAACATACTCAGCTCCAAAATTTGTATATTTTGTGTTGCATTGACAAAACTCTTCTTATTTATTTGTTTATTTATGTGCAGCAGTTGGGTTAAGTTAAGTTTTCATATTTCCAACAAATTAAATATGCTTGGTTTTTTTCAACGTATATCCACAAATCCGGAAATCGGCACATAACAATTTTATTTTCACGTTTTGACTAGACTAATTGGCTTAAATAAAACTTCATTTAATATGGGATTTATTTTATGCATCCATTAACCATTTTAAAGATTGCCAACGTAACATTTACCAACTTAAAGCTACAGTAAAACCAAGAATTGTGAAGAAATCAAAATTTATTTATATATTTTTCTGAATACAATTTGTATATATATAAATATAAATATATATATATATATAATATAAAGTGTATACAACAATTTTCACATTTTAAGTGCAACAAAACAAAGACAACTGCAAACATATTTTGCTAATAAATGGGCATATTTAAATATTTGTATGATGATGATATATAATATTTTTATGGTATATATATATATAAATATATACCTATATATATTTATATTTGTATAAAATTACTGTATTATATAGCGTATATACGTTAAAAACACATTTTGGAATATAACTATTTTTCGATTACATATGTCTTATTATAAAAGATTTTAAAATTGATTATAATTAATACTATTCAAATAACTGGAAAATCAATTAGATTTTTTACATCTCATGCGAGATAGTTAATAAAATATACACATGATAATAAGAATTTTATGAAATTATATAACATCAATTTGATATAAGCTAGTTAATAATGTGTACATCAGATAATTAGATAAGTATATGAAGTATATCTGATCATTTTGCACAGTTCACAGTCGGATTGGGAGAACGTTTGGCACCGGGAGGCGCATTCCCGATGCCGAGACAAGCTGGTCCGTCAGCTCTACTGGGCCTGCGAGAAGGACATTTACAGGCTGACGCGACGCAATAGTAAGCGGAGCGGCAATGGCAACGGCATCGGCAATGGCATCGGCAACGGAGACGGCGATGAGAACTGGACCAAGCGTCCTCTGGATAATCGTGAGTAGCCAGATAACTTCATAATTGTTGAAGCAACACCAAATCTAAAAGCTTCCTCCTCCATCCATAGCGTCCAACATTGGTGCGGCTGGCTCCACCTGGCTGCATGTGAATGTTGCCAACATGATGTTGCGGAGCAGACGAACGGATGCGCCGTCCATAACCAACGAGTGCTGCACAAAGGTGGGCTGCACCTGGGAGGAATACGCCGAATACTGTCCTTCCAATAAGCGCCGTAATCATTACTGAGTTCCTTCAATTCGGGCTGGCTTATATTTTAAGCTCATAATACTATATATATAACAAATCTATAAAAAGAATATGTACTTTTTTTTTTGCAGTTGTTCTTGTCTGTTGCCTAATAAAAATGTTGTGTCACAGAAAACTGTTTTAAATAAAAAACCATAAAAAAATAAAGGGATTATTCCAAATTTGGCCTATTAAAACTTAAACGTAAATCTTTCAAAAATGCGTTTAAAGTTAATACGATAAAAATTCACAGCAAAGCGGAACTTTAAAAAAAAAAAAAGCAAAATAAAACAATAAAAAAATAAAATAAAAATAAAATTATATTGTAATTTGAGTGTAGAATAAATATTATATTTGGATTATAGTTGTGAATGAATGTGCAAATGTGTGTGTGTGTGTGCAACACTTAAAGCTAACTAAATATATTCTATGCTTGCTGTTTTTGTTCTTATTTATAAATATATATATTAACAATCAAGATCTGCCTGCTGCGCATACAAATTGCTATAACTTTTCATTGATTATAATCTACAACTGCCTCTCAACAATGCCACAATGTTGCAGCTTTCGTTTTATAAGTAATGTTATCTGTTTCAATTAGAACTGTGTCCGACGTGCACCTTGAGTACACGGTTAATGTAAGCCTACCTTAAAAACAATCTATATAAATAGCTACGATTATATATATATATATTAATATGAATATATGTAAAGTAAGATAAAAGCTAAGCCTATATGTGATCTATGTATAATCTATATAAATCGACAATTTGCAATCGCACAGCTGCGAAAGAGATTGCAACAGAGTGCAAAAGCGAGATTAAAATCTATATAAATATGGACTAACTATAAATATAAATATTAATATTAATATATATATAAATATTTATATACATATTGATTTATATATAAATATTTATACACATATTAATATATATATAAATATTTATATAAATATAAATATTGACTAATTGCGGCTATTACTGGCATCGCCATCCTGACAGTCCTTCCGCGCCTTACCGCACTTGTCTGTTCCACTGGAGGACTGATGCTGCCGCTTGGAGCCATTCGCCTGTCCCTGATCGTAGTGCTTATCCAGCATCTCCAGCAGCGACAACTGACGCTTGCCGCTTGCAACAGCAGCAGCAGCAGTGGCAGCAGCAGCAGCTGTAGCATTTTCCGCATTGCTGTTACTGGTTGTTGTTGTTGTTGTGGTGGTGTTGGTGGTGCTGTTGGTATTGGTGGAGTTGCTGCTGCTGTTGCTGCTGCTGCTGCTGCCGCTGCCACCACTTTCCAAGCTGGCCGCCAACATCATGGCATTTGCCTGCTCCTGTTCGGCATCAACATCATTCTCGTCATCGACATCAACATCATTGTCAAAAAACAGAGCACCGCCATTAGTTGGCGAACATTCTGAGATGTCTGCAAATAGATCTGGACTCCCTTGTGTCCTTGCAGTTGCTGCAGTGGCAGTTGCAGTGGCAGCTCTTGTCGTTGTGGGTGTGGTTGTTGTTGCAGCTGGCGTTGATGTTGTTGTTGCTGTTGCTGTTTGTTCTTTTGCTGGTTTCTTGTGCTTGTGCATCTTCTTCAGCTCGTTCAGCACAAAGGCGTGAAGTGATTTGCCGCCGCCGTCTTTCTTGTAGCGACGCAGTACCCCGTACAACTGATGCACTGTGGTGCCATGCGTCCGGAATAGCTGCCACAGCACATGCAGATCGTCGCGCAGATTGCGATTGCCAAATGTGTAGTAGGCCAAGGGACGCGAATGGTGCGCACAGACCATCATTTGGATGAGAGCTTTTAGGTGCGGATCACCGCCAAATGCGCCACAGCCCCAATTGCCGGTGGCGACACCAGCCGCCGGTGTGACCAAACCATGCCTGAAGCCAACGGATGCCTTGTTCAGTTCACGCAAAATGAGATCCTCGCGATACTGATGCGATTGCAGTGCCTGGTCAAAGCTGAGTGCATCAATGGCCACAATGGCAGTGTGACGGCGTCTCGAACTATCGTACGGCGTCCGATCCTCATGATTACCCGCCCAGGCAAAGCTGCCCGCATAGCCGGTGTAGTTACTGAAACGTTCGCTGCCCACCATCAGCAGCGCCTCCGTTGGCAGCAGGCACTCGGTGAACAGTTTTGATACTAACAGCTCCGGGCAGATAACAAAACGAATCTCCTCCTGTACACAGCCCTGTCCGAGAACGCCACCGCCGAGAAACTTATTGGCAAAGTCCACCTGCAGCAGGCCGATGCCCTCGTCCTCGATGGTGCCATTGGCATTTATGTGCATCGGTATGCTCGAAATGGGCGCACCGCTCAAATACCAATTAACCTCATCCTCGGGCTTGCCGCTGAGCCGCACAAATGTGAGGCAACCCGTGGGCACATTGCTCGCATCGCGCTCCGTTGGACAGACGCGACGAAAATAGTGGAAAATGCACTTCAGCTTCTCCAGCACTGACGCACCACTCGACTGAAACAGCCTGTAAAAAAATACATATTAACATATAAATGGAAAATTATATTTACAATGAAAAATAAATAAGATTTGCCATATGCCAATTTGAGGTTACCTATTGAAATTGATGTCTGGAAAATTGCTGTACTCTGATTTGCGCTTGAGCGTGTTGCGGCGCGGATATGTGCAGAGGAATGCATTGGCCAGCAGGCAGGAGATTTGCTCCTGGCTCAGTGTTAGGGCAGTTGCTTGATTCTGCTTGAGCAGCGGTATCGGCGCCCGAATAAGCTCCGGGAGACGCAGGGCCAGTCGACTGATTCTCGGCAGCAGATCCTCGAAAAAGCAACGCGACTCGCTTTCATCCAGCTCCTCGTTAAAAAGCTTGTGCAGCGCCCGAAAGCTCCACTGTCCCTTGTACGTTGTATTGTATGAAAGGATCGCCGCCTGCAATTGTTTGCTATTGCTGATCGGCCGAAGCAGGGCGCGCTCGATCATGCCCCAGCGTGATTCGATCTCAGATGTGCCATCGTCGGTTTCCACTGGATATTTGCTCTCTGGCGCACACGGCAGACGCACATGTTCTGCATCCCAGCGATGTGTGGTGCGTAGGGAGCGCGGTGGCACATTTGCCGGCTCGCGTATCGGATGCCGGTGGAGAACCTTATGATTGCCGCTCGGCTGCACAGCGCTCAAGTGTTCCAGCTCGAAAGGATGCAATCCCCGATGAACAGCCTCAATCGGCTGACAGCGCCAGTGCCACTGGGGCTCCGTTTTACTGTCGCTGCCTGCGAGTGGAAAATAGCATAATCGAAACAGGTTGCAAGTTGAGCGAGCTTACCGCTTATGTTGCCCATGGGTGCGTCTGTATCCGTATCGACATTGCCTGCATTTATTTCCATGCCGCTGGTGCTCTCTTTGACGCAGTCCATTTGGCTGTCAGCTATTGCACGAATATCGATCTTTGCCAACACTGACTTTACGATGTTTTTTTGGCGCATAACAGTGATACATCGATACATCATGTATAGTAACTTTTTTCAAAAGTTCTCAAACGATTGTTAATTTCAAATATTTGTTTTGAGTACAACTGCAAGACAACAATTATTATAAATATAATTTTAAGAATTACGATTTAAATGTCCATGCACGGCCAACACCAATATTTTGCACAAATTTGTGTGGCGTGCTATCGATATATATCGGTAGACTAAAAGTGAATGGCAAATTACGCGAAGACATTTTCATGTTAGAGGTTAGTTATATATGCGCGCCAAACCTTAGAAATTTCTAATAGATATACAAACTTTATACACATTAGTAAATATATGTAATATTTATATATATATATAAATAAACATATAAATATATATAAATAAACATATATATATATATATAAATAAACATATATATATATACATATAGCTTGCAGCATACAGTTGAGTGAGCTTGATTGTAAATATTTGAATATTTATTTGTGTATTTCCACTTTAATTGTATATAAAAACATATATATGTATGTACATGAAGCAAAATTCAACACACCTTTATCGCTGCCTAATAAGCCGCATTCGGCAAGCTGCGCAGTTTCTACATACAGACATACTTTTTTTAGTTGTTGATTTTTGGTGTTTAGATTGTTTATTTGAAACTCTTTCGCTGAGATGCTGCAAATAGATCTAGACTCCCTTGTGTTCTTGCAGTTGCTGCAGTGGCAGCTGTTGTCGTTGTGGGTGTGGTTGTTGTTGCAACTGACGTTGATGTTGTTTTTGCTGTTGCTGTTTGTTCTTTTGCTGGTTTCTTGTGCTTGTGCATCTTCTTCAGCTCGTTCAGCACAAAGGCGTAAAGTGATTTGCCGCCGCCGTCTTTCTTGTAGCGACGCAGTACCCCGTACAACTGATGCACTGTGGTGCCATGCGTCCGGAATAGCTGCCACAGCACATGCAGATCGTCGCGCAGATTGCGATTGCCAAATGTGTAGTAGGCCAAGGGACGGGAATGGTGCGCACAGACCATCATTTGGATGAGAGCTTTTAGGTGCGGATCACCGCCAAATGCGCCACAGCCCCAATTGCCGGTGGCGACACCAGCCGCCGGTGTGACCAAACCATGCCTGAAGCCAACGGATGCCTTGTTCAGTTCACGCAAAATGAGATCCTCGCGATACTGATCCGATTGCAGTGCCTGGTCAAAGCTGAGTGCATCAATGGCCACAATGGCAGTGTGGCGGCGTCTCGAACTATCGTACGGCGTCCGATCCTCATGATTACCCGCCCAGGCAAAGCTGCCCGCATAGCCGGTGTAGTTACTGAAACGTTCGCTGCCGACCATCAGCAGCGCCTCCGTTGGCAGCAGGCACTCGGTGAACAGTCTTGATATTAACAGCTCCGGGCAGATAACGAAACGAATCTCCTCCTGCACACAGCACTGTCCGAGAACGCCACCGCCGAGAAACTTATTGGCAAAGTCCACCTGCAGCAGGCCGATGCCCTCGTCCTCGATGGTGCCACTGGCATTTATGTGCATCGGTATGCTCGAAATGGGCGCACCGCTCAAATACCAATTAACCTCATCCTCGGGCTTGCCGCTGAGCCGCACAAATGTGAGGCAACCCGTGGGCACATTGCTCGCATCGCGCTCCGTTGGACAGACGCGACGAAAATAGTGGAAAATGCACTTCAGCTTCTCCAGCACTGACGCACCACTCGACTGAAACAGCCTGTAAAAAAATACATATTAACATATAAATGGAAAATTATATTTACAATGAAAAATAAATAAGATTTGCCATATGCCAATTTGAGGTTACCTATTGAAATTGATGTCTGGAAAATTGCTGTACTCTGATTTGCGCTTGAGCGTGTTGCGGCGCGGATATGTGCAGAGGAATGCATTGGCCAGCAGGCAGGAGATTTGCTCCTGGCTCAGTGTTAGGGCAGTTGCTTGATTCTGCTTGAGCAGCGGTATCGGCGCCCGAATAAGCTCCGGGAGACGCAGGGCCAGTCGACTGATTCTCGGCAGCAGATCCTCGAAAAAGCAACGCGACTCACTCTCATCCAGCTCCTCGTTAAAAAGCTTGTGCAGCGCCCGAAAGTTCCACTGTCCCTTGTACGTTGTATTGTATGAAAGGATCGCCGCCTGCAATTGTTTGCTATTGCTGATCGGCCGAAGCAGGGCGCGCTCGATCATGCCCCAGCGTGACTCGATCTCAGATATGCCATCGTCGGTTTCCACTGGATATTTGCTCTCTGGCGCACACGGCAGACGCACATGTTCTGCATCCCAGCGATGTGTGGCGCGTAGGGAGCGCGGTGGCACATTTGCCGGCTCGCGTATCGGATGCCGGTGAAGAACCTTATGATTGCCGCTCGGCTGCACAGCGCTCAAGTGTTCCAGCTCGAAAGGATGCAATCCCCGATGAACAGTCTCAATCGGCTGACAGCGCCAGTGCCACTGGGGCTCCGTTTTTCTGTCGCTGCCTGCGAGTGGAAAATAGCATAATCGAAACAGGTTGCAAGTTGGGCGAGCTTACCGCTTATGTTGCCCATGGGTGCGGCTACATTTATTTCTGCTCTCTTTGTCGCAGTCCATTTGGCTGTCAGATATTGCACCAATATAGATATTTGCCAACACCGACTTTACGATGTTTTTTTGGCGCATAACAGTGATACATCGATACATCATGTATAGTAACGGAGAATTTTTAAAAGTTCTCAAACGAATGTTTATTTTAAATATTTGTTTTAAGTACAACTGCAAGACAACAATTACTATAAATATTTTAATGTCCGATTTAAATGTCCATGCACGGCCAAAACCAATATTTTGCACAAATTTGTGTGGGCAAGCGTGCACTCGATATATATCGGTAGACTAAAAGTGAATGGCAAATTACGCGAAGGTATTTTCATGTTAGAGGCGAGTAATGTATGCGCGCCAAACTTAAAAATAGATATACAAACTTTATACAAATTAGTAAATAAATATATGTAATATGTATATATATATAAATAAACTTAAATATATGTATATATATATATAGCTTGCAGCATACAGTTGAGTTAGCTTGATTGTAAATAATTGGATATTTATTTGTGTATTTGCACTTTAATTGTATATAAAAACATATATATGTATGTACATGAAGCAGAGTTCAACACACCTTTATCGCTGCCTAATCAGCCCCATTCGGCAAGCTGCGCAGTTTCTACATACAGACATACTTTTTTTAGTTGTTGATTTTTGGTGTTTAGATTGTTTATTTCAAACTCTTTCGCGGTTCGCTTTTGTCGTGCTTTGCCTCGCGTCGCGTCGCGTCACATGGTAGTCGTCAATGCGTAAACAAATGAAGACAGCAAAAGAAAGCAGCAACAAAATTATCACAGAAATTTCGTCGACCAGCGAAACTCAATTAGCTTTATTGTGAGTGGCAATACATATATACAAACATACGTGTGTAGGTTAATATGTGTGTGTGCGGATAGCCTTCAACTGTACGTCGCAGTCGCCTTGACCATAACCTAGAAATACACATACCCGTTGCGGCTCTCTCAGAGATTATATTGGCTTGCAAGTGTGCGTTGACTATTTGGCTGATGTGTATATTATTTGCGTCAGCTGAGCGTCGCTGCAAACAGGTACGTAAACGCAGTCAGCTGCGGCGTTAGCAGCGCCCAATCGGGTGCCAAAAACAAATGAAAACAGTGAAAGCAACAAGGCAAAGGAAAGTGCGCCAGCCAGCATAAGGAGACACAATGGCACAAGCCAAATCAAGGCACAGAATATTGAATTCGAAATGTTGCTAAACTTTTCAAGGTCATCTCAAGTATGAACTACTGACGTCGACGTTAACGTTAACGCCGCCGCATGCAACGCGTCAGCTGCGGTTGTTTGCCTTCAACGAGCTTTAAATGTTTGTATGTATGTGTGTAAGTGTGAGTGTGTGCACATATATACCATATGGATGTATGTGGTTGCTAAGTTTATGCATTAAACAATTATTATTTATGTCATCTACATTTTCTCACTCTCGCTCTCTCTGCCTCTCGGTCTGTTTCTATTGATCACATGATCAAAATGTTTATTTTTCTGCTTATAGCTTTTAGACTGCATTTCGTTAATTTTTTTAGAGGTGGGGAGGTCGGTTGGCTTACCGTTATAATACGAAATTATGTATGCCTACAAGTACAAATACACACATACATGTGTTGGCATAAAAGTGGCTCCAAATTGTAACTGCATTTTCGCATTTTTATATCGACATCGATATTGATATTCATAATTGTTTTGCAGCATTCTGACGTAATACATGTGAATATATTTACACACGCACACCCACATGCTTACATATAAATACATATTTGTTAATGCCCATCGACAGAAAACAATTTAAACACACTTTAAAAGTAACTGTAATTGAAACTTTGTAAATCAAAAAGCTAAGCCGAATTTATTTCGATTGGTTGTTTATTCAATATTTGTTGGAAGATGATGTGTATGCGCCAAGTCGCACGTTTGACAATTTGTTATTGTAGTTTTTGTAGCTATTCTTATCTTAGAGTCTTCTGATTCCCGTAGCTGCAGTAAACACAAAGAAACAAAGGGGATGCCATAATCGAAGCAATCAAAACTTGTTTTTGTTTTCTGTTTTTTGCTTTTGCATTGTTTGCACTTTTCGTATTTATGTGTATATATATATGTGTCTGATTGTATGTGCATGTGTGTGTGTGTGTGTGCGTGTATATGGAAAATTGGGTGATTGGGAGCGTAAGCGAAACGGCGAGTGGGCGTAAGACACAAAGCAATACAATGCAATTTATATACAACCACACACATACACAGACACACACTAATCCCTATGTACATGTCGACGTTGCTATGTCTATAAATAGAAACAAATTGTCTGCGTTTAGTGTCGTAAGTGATGATGATTAAGAGGTCAGGCGTTTTGTGGCGGAGTCAATTCTAAGGGTATGGACAAGAGGCGTGGCTGACCACGTGTTGCTAGACGGGTCGCTCAACCCAACTGAACTGCTCCTCTCTCCCTCTCTCTCTCTCTCTCTCTCTCTCTCTCTCTCTCTCTCTATCTATCTATCTGTCCCTCTGGCTCTCCATCTTCTATTTACTGCATTGGCTATTGTTGTTTTGTTGTTGCTTAGCTTTTGCACACACATACAAACCTATGTATGTATCTGTGTATGTTAAGAAAAAAAAACCCTTATGTATTTGTTTTTACGTGTTGCTGCTGCTGCCGCTTCTTCTTTCTTGGCTAAATTTTCGCATGACCTTGACAATTCTATAGCCATATCTAAAATCGTTGGCGCACTGTCGACGTCGATGACAAGTCAACAAACAAACAGCGATGGATGCGAGAACAAAACAAAAATTTTTCTTTATTCGTGTTTGCAGACAGAAAAACAAAGTCACAAATTTTAGCTGACACTTGCACACATATGCACATAAATAAGTACGTGCATTCATACGTACATACATATATGCAAACACACTAATGTATGTACATCAATCTATTTATAGGAAAAACAAAAGTTCGCTGAGAAACGCTCACCGATTTGAGCCAAACAATTGAGGTTTTTGGAGCACTGCCTGATGGGATGCCAACACAGATCGACATACTATATAATGCTTATATACAGCCCTATATATATATATTAAATATGCTGTCCCATGTACAAATATGTACGTATGTGATTAATGCCTTATGAACATCTGTTTTAATTAGGCATAATTTAATTGTGTTACATAATTATTGTAAATTTACACAAATAACACAATTTTCATACAAAGTGTAAAAGTTTATTTCTAACGTGATATACTTAAATCCGTCTGGACACTCTTGAAAATCTTTAAAAAATTGTTTTTTTTTTATTAACAATTTCTAAGAACCACAAAGAATAAATGAAAAATATATATAAATCGCAAAATGTGTACTTTTTTTTGCTTATGAAATAGGAATAATTGGAATTTCAGCTTTGTTAAAACACTTTATTGACAAAGCGTATGTATTTTTTTTCGGTTTTTGTTTAACACCCACACGAAAATGTCACTTTATGCAAAACTTGTGACAACACCAACAAAACATAAGTGGTAAAAGCGTTGGCTGTCCGACAACACCGACTTAGAAATACCCTGTCTAAAACTAAGCTAATTTTTCAATTGTGTCAATCATTAGTTTAAATTTAAATTTCATAAACAAAATGTAAATCTAGCATTAAAACTTTATTTATACTTTTTTGTGATTTCGATGACATTGAATAGTCTTATTCTATTGATGATAATCAGCTTACTTCTTGCTTAGCTGTGTTTGTGAAAAGGGTATAAATACGTTAATAAATTTGAAGACGAAAATTTAAAAAGGAAAACAAAAACAACAGAAGTTTTTGAGCAAAAGAGAAATCGCTTTGAATTTCGCACGTTTTCAAAATAAAGCGACAACAATATTAAATACATATACAACATATGAATAATATCTGCACGCTGAACAAATACAAATAAAAATGCAAAAAACAAAATATCTCAAAAATAATAATAATAACATCAACGAACGGCAAGTTAAAAAGGCCTTAACCCCAATAAATTTGTGTAAAACAATTAACAACATACACGCGTCGCAAGCTAAAAATAACATATAATTAAATAAATAAATAAAATAATGACAAAAAAACCGCAACAACAAAAAAAATAAAAACAAAGCAATTGTTGAACAAACACTTTATATTTTTATTAATTTTATTGTGGTTGTTGCTGCTCTTTGAAGTTTGATGGGCGGCTAATTTGCGTGGCGTGATAATTTAAAGTGAAAGTGCCTGACGTCAACAGATGGCGCCACACACAGCCAAGTGCACCTCATTGAAGGATGACTTTCTAAGATCCTCAAGAAGAACAAACAGAAGCTACAGATAACTGACTAACTGCATATATATATTCGCTTATCTATCTTCTTTGCAGAGATTATTTTTATTTTGCCATTTTATTTTGCCATTTTGCCATTTTTCTAACTGTAGCACCTTATTTGCGGGAGATATGTGGGCCTGGCTTAAAATTGTTTTCCGTGTTTTTAAAGGATGTTACTAGCAATATACCTTTCAAATTTGATGACTCTAATATTTTGAGATGATGGTATTTTTGATTTTCCTAAATTTTGTAACGATAGCTTACTAATTGTGCAAAATATGCACTCATTCGATTTCTAGAGCCAAAGTTTCTGGGGGCGGTGGGTGTGGGCGTGATCTAAAATGTTCTATGCCCTTGATTCCAATTTTGGGAGATATGCGGACTTATCGATATACACTTTCCGAAGGCGCCGTTGTACCGATTAACTTTGACGGTTCTAACTCTAACTCAAAAAGTGCAGAATACCTTCGGTATCAAAGTATAAGAAGTTTTCGTGCAAAAAAAAGCAACAAATTTTATTCAAGAATATAATTAGCAAACTTATCGGTCTTTTTGCTACGTGTACAGCATGTGTGTGTGTGCATTAAGCCGTTGGTCTGCTAACATTAACTGTGGCTGGAACAAGTGATGAAATACAACATATGCATGAGAGCATTTGTGCTCTCTTTATGCAATTGCCTACTGCAAAGCTCTAACGAAGAGGCGGAGTGCCAGAGAGAGACAGAGATTAAGAGAGCGCGAGAGAGTTGACAAAAGGGGCTTTTGAGCAAGAGCTTGCTGACAGGTGTTGGTTGTCTTGCTGTGTGCTGTTGTTGTTGTTATTGTTGCATAAAGTCATTGTACGACCTTTAAAATGCCGTTGGCTCAATACAATTTACCAGTGTATGCATTTTGTCTGACGCTGGGCGCCATTTTAGCAGCGACGTCTCTGACAGCAGCGACCTTCGGCCCAATCCTAATCCGAGAGCACTTCAGTAACTAACGGTTTTGCTTGAAAGTGGTTTGGGTTGGAGAGGGGGTCACGGGGTAAAATTACTCAGCTGCCGGCTTATCAGTAGTGCGCTTGTTAACCAGAATAACAACAACAGTCGCGCTGCTCACTTTACACAACGACAAGCAGCGGAGCACAAATGCCACTTAGTCTGTGACTGTGACGCCGACTGTGGCCGGGGTGTCAAGTGACTAATCTATTCGGCAACATGACGATGTTTTGCGACGTTAGATTCTCGCCTGCCCACCTGCCCATATACTTGTAAAAACGAAACCGCCCGTTTACTGTTACGTAAGTTATACAGTTAACTTTAATTCGTATCTGTATCTGTCGATTTCACAAGGCACCATAAAACTCATTATTCATCGCCATTTCGCGCTCTTTCTCTCTCCCTCCTTCTCTTTATATAAGTTATCCATTCAAAGCATTTCATCAAAATATTACTCTGT
The DNA here is from genome assembly GCA_035042345.1 of Drosophila fungiperda. Classification (NCBI taxonomy): domain Eukaryota; kingdom Metazoa; phylum Arthropoda; class Insecta; order Diptera; family Drosophilidae; genus Drosophila; species Drosophila fungiperda. The sequence goes on along the minus strand of JAWNLM010000137.1, from coordinate 5,356,669 downwards.
TTATGCTGATAAAATCAAAAACATTTTAACACTTAAAATACGAAGAAAAATTAAATTGTGCTAACTAAAAAAAAGGTGATTTCTCATCTGGGAATATATATTATTATATAAAAGATAGCTAATTACAAATAAATTCTAAATTCGGTTTTAAACAATTCGCAAGATTTTCAGAAACTATATGTTGACATTATGTCACAGAATCTGTCTCTATATATATATATAAATATTTATTTGAGTTTAAATTAAGTAAAAAAAACTTATATGTTTTTTTATATACGTACAACAAACAAATGAAATATGTGAAATGTCAATTTTAAAGTGACATAACTAAATAAGTATATACATACATATACACGTACAGACCTATGTACATACATACACACGTGTACATATATTCAATGTCAGCACTTTAATTATTTTCGCATGCAGGAAACAAAGCATCTGCCATAAAATGTTCTTTTCAATTTTTTTCCATTATTAATGACAGTTTTATTTATGTGTACTATGAATCTTAAAACTTGACAAAACTAAAACAATATAATTAACATTTGTTTGCTATTTTTGTTGTATTTTTGGGATTCTTATTTGATTTTTGCCTTTCAAAATCGTGCACTGACATCGCTTTGAACTTGTCAGCATCGCACATGCAGCAAAAGGGCTCGCTTCTGTTGACCTTGACAGCCCTGACGTGATCCCATCGGATATATGGCGGATATCGGATATGAAGAGCTGCCATGGCTAAGTTTACCATTGCTAAATTAAACACAGCTGCTTGTTTTGCTTAACTGTTTTGCTTAGATAACTTGGTACTCGACGCTTTGCTGCAACATCCTGCTGACCACTTGACGAGATGGACTTTTATTGCTGCTACTTGCGCTGTTGTTGTGACCGTTGTTGCTGGTGTTGTTGCTTCCACTTGTGCTATTGCTGAACGACAATTCTGTGTCCCTAAATCCTTGCTGCTCCAATTGAGTCGCTCCGCTTGTTGCATTGCACTTACCTGGTTGATGGATCCGATTGACCAGAACTTCGGCTTTGGATAGCTCTACGATCAGATTGGGATACTCGTGCCAAGTCGCTGGTTATGTGGCCAAGGAGTATGAGAATGACGACAACGACAACTGTTGCCCGTAGGCAGGTGCGATTAGGTTTGTGGCAACCTACTGTTGTGATTGTTGTTGTTCTTTGCCTCGGCTTCGAAAATAAATATATTGTTGTTGTTGATGTTGATTATGGCGATAATTATGGCTGCTACTTTTGCTGATGCTAGTCGAGAGTCACAAAGCTGATCGAAGTTAAGTTCATGGAAAGGCAATCTAATCGAATTTCGAACATCTGTTTTCTAAAGTCTTTCTTTCGTGGAAATCATGTCATTCTCTCGATATGCGAAACTGTTTTTTCGATCCCGTTAAAACTTATCTTTGCATGTAAAACTTATCTTTGCATGCATGTATGAATGTATAAGATTAAGTGCCCGTTGAGCAACGCAGAAATTTTTGTTTGTCGACACAATGATACCCTGTATTAGTTATGCACCATACACTTTGCGAGCTGTGGTTACAATAGTTAAGCCACCCCACGTTACGAAGGACTGAAATACTAAGAAATGGCAAATCGAGTGACGGTTCGCACACAAAAAGACAAAGACAGAGTATTGCTGCTATTTTCGCACACATTCAAGGCTTTGCGTTCGCTGCTCGCCACGCGAAGCCTGCAAAATTTTCGACAGGGTGCCTTCGGGTCGACTCGAAGCAAAATAGGGCCGGGCGGTCACAGAAAACATGATGCACATATTTGTCGATTTGACGCCGTTATATATATGCATGTCCAATTGTTGATCTCTATCTCAGGGTTTTATTTTTTTTAATCATACAATTTGGTATTTATTGCTGTATTTATTTATATCGTCCAATTTTGCAATTTAATTTCATGCATTTCGATTTGTTTTTGCCTGTTTCACCATATCACCATCTTACATACATACACACAAACATCTACGTACGTACATCGCACATGTCTACATAGTATGTGTTTATGTGACTGAATGCCTATTCCTGAGTGTGTGTGTATTTGTAGCTGACATCAGCGACAACAATAACAAAGCAACGTGCAAGTCTCGCAAAAACAAAGCAGAAACAAAGCAAAGCAAAAACACAAAAAAATAACCAAAGCAAACCAGTAAACACGTCAGCCCTACACACACAAAAGAAACACGAAAAGCTAGAGAGAGATAGTGAGAGCGTGATAAAGAGAACCAGAAATGTAAAAAAGAGAGCAGCAAGCGATAGTCAGGAAAAAAACCGGCTGCTAGTTTTTTTTTAAATGTCGAGAAATTTACACGTGAGCTTTGTTTAGAGATAGACAATTGAGGCACAGAGTGAGCGAGAGATTAAGAGAGAATGCGTGCGTGCGTGGACAAAAACAAGTTTTGCATACCAATACTATTGGAAGTGAGCAGCTTTTGTTTTGTTTTGTATAGCTCGGATCAAAACAGCTCGGCTAGAGAGAGGAACCTAGCGGACGTCCGCTCTTTCGCTTGCATTCGCACACCCTGACACACATACATATATATATATATATGATTATATATTTTTTTGCGCTTGAACACCCCCACTTTTGTGGAGTTGGGCTGTAAACAAGTAACTCAACCTGTACATTTTGTTGTCGCGTGATTTTTTGAAAGCGCACACAAAAACATGAAGTTGTATGAAGAAGCTTAATCAAAAAGCACCACAAGAACAACACCAGCATACGTCTTCATCAAAGAGTCTCTCATATTTTGTTTGCCTTTGTTTTTATCAGTGTGGGTGTCTTACGCCTGTTCTATTGCCATCTCGCTTACACGCATTGCTTGCCTTATTATTATTGTAGGTCATAAATGCATTCACATGACTGCATTTGTTTGTATTAAAGCGAATGTCGCTCGCTCTTCGTGTAAAGAGAGGGAACAGTGCGTGTGTGTGTGTATGTGTGCCTTTGTAGATATGAATTGATGTATGGATATTTTTGTGTGTATGTAATCTGCTTAGTATGTGAGCATAGCCCAGCAAGAAGAAGGCCGGAAGGAAAATAGCTCAAATAAAGTTTTCAGTTCTTGTGTTGAGCAGAAGGCCAACTTGTTGTTTTATGAAGGCTGAAGAAGCAAACAATAACAATAACGGAACAGAAAGCATAATTCGACAACTTGGCAAAAGCGGCTCAAAGTTGTCTCGTGTTCATAATCAAAGCTGACGCATTCACACGCATTAACACACAGATACTCACACGCACACATGCACTCGCATAAGTGAAGAGCAACGCTTAAGGAGAGCGATAGCGCAAGAGAGAGAGAGAGAGCGTGCATCCATTCTGTATTTGTTTTTCGTTGACTTTGCATGTTTACTATTGCTCTTTGATGAGGGTGTGTGAGTGCCTCGCTCTCCTGCTCTTTATATATTTTCTTGTTTACGGCTACTGCAGCTGATGCTATGATTGAGAGCGCGCTCTTTATTTGTACAACAACAACAACAATCTGCCAGTTTGTCAATAAGCAAACAAAAATCAGCTTAAGAAAATTGGGGAAATATTGAAATATGATTTTTGAATGTGTGAGTGAAGAGCAGTGAAGTAAGTAAGTCGCCCCATTTATATTTACATACATTGATAGGTATATGTGTGTATATGCATGTGTGAAGTGCAGCAAACAAAACGTACAAAGTGACGTATGCGCATTGCACTCTTAGCTGACAGCAGACGAATTCAAGTGTCATACATACATACATATGTACATAAGTGTATGTCTGTCTGTCTGTCGTTCTGTCCTTACATGCAACGTTACATGAACAAACACTGCTGTTCAATTGACAATTAAATAAAATAATGGTCAATGCCAAATACTTTATTACTGTAGTTAGCAACAAATTAACTGAAATTTCTTTATTTATATTTCTAGTTTTGTGAGAGACTCGATACGATTATCGAACGTTGTTTAATAAAAAAATGCGGCCTATTATTCATCTCAAAATTAAAATGAAAATCATTGAGATCGAATATATATAATATCATGTCGCAGGAAAGCTGAGTTCTTGTTACCCAAAACGTTTTCAATTATCAATATACGTGAACCTTTTTCTAACATTACTATATCATATAGATCGATCAAAAGAAAAAAACTTATTCTAATTAATCATAGCCCAGTCATGCGTGATATAATGCTTATAAAATAAAAACTTTTTAAACATCAGACTACTATATATTATAGCTTTCATATAAACAATCGATTGTTTATTTTTATGTATATTATTATGTGTTAATTGCATAATAAATGAGCATCCGCAAACACAATCCATAACTATGAAATTCCTAGAGTTATTGAGAGAAAAATATTTACAGGGGAATACCCCAATAATAAAATTGCCATTATAAAGTAAACGAATTGTGGAATTAAAATATACCTCTCTCTAAAAAAATAAAACAAATATTTTAATTGAAAACTGAGGCTTTATCCAAAGATATGTTGGTTCTAGCAAGATAATGCGTCAATATATACGATTCGGTTGCAAACAGTATCAAAATTCTGTTCAAGATTTCGCTATTTTAATCAAATTAAATAATTGATGTCTCGATCTTTACGGTACTTTATGGTCAAAATATATGTTAGTGAGAAGATTCCAGTCGGGCACAGCTGACTGCGAAAAAAAAAATATATATAAATAAGTAAATATATACTTGATCCGGATCAACATCGAAGGACATGATATTTGGAATCTATGTACACATCGACCATTATTATTTTCGGCTATAATTCTAATGGTGATTGTGAATTTTAATCGATTTCCATTCAAATTCCAATTTTTATCGAAAAACTGATTATGAAATATGTTCAACGATAAAATGAAATAATCTTGAAATATATTAAGGCGAATGGGAGCAAATTCAGCTGCCGAGGACATTAAACCATTTGAGCGATACAAATTTTGTGAACGTGCCACAGAGTTGCAAACTCGAAAGCCATTAGTTGCAAAGTCAATTTGTTGTGTCATTTTATGCACAGCAACAGACAAGTGTCTGCTTGTGTGTGTGTGTGTGTGTGTGTGTGTGTGTGTAATGGTAATGAAGAAGACTCATGTCAAACTGGTAGAACGTGCTAAATTGCAATTAGTTGCCGGTTTGTTGCGGCAAAAGTTGTTATAAAACTTTATCCAGCAAGATTTTCTGGTCCTTAACATGTAAAGCGACTGATTGCAGTCAACAACAACAACAACAACAACAACAACAGCAGCAGCAGCAGCAGCAGCAACAAGAACAACAACAGTAATAATATTAATAAGAACAACTGACCGTGAAACTGGCAAAAACACTACTTGCAAATATCCCTTACAATGACAAGTTGCAATTTCAAAGCCACTTGCAACTTGCTTGCTTTCCACTTGCAACCTTATCAGCAGCGACAGCAGCAGCAACCACAACAACAACAACAATAGCAACAACAGCAACAGCAGCAACAACAGACACAGCTTTAGCTTGCAGCTCTTCTTGTTTGCTGATTATGCCTATGTCGCTTGACTGTTGATTAGGTCGCTGCCACATGCGGTTCGAGCCCCGCCGGCGCGTATCTCTGCTCAGCGCTGATAAGTGTTTGCATTTATATTGTACATGTGTTTGTGTGTGTGTATATGTATACGCCCGAGCAGCAGACAGTGCCGGCGATAAACACGAAATGTGTGTGTGTTTCTGTGTGTGTGTAAATATTGCATCAGAAAGCAAATAAGAAACACTGCAATTAGAAAAGACATACACGACTTGCAAATGCACTGCTACACTGTAATAAATTCATACTTAATTACAATTGTTATATAATTTAGTGAAAATCAAAATTAAATTAATTTTAAATAATAAAATAACTAACTAACTAACCTTTGCCATAACTGTGTTTATCCCAAGGTAATTTGATTTTGATTTAAGCTGTGATTTTTTTTTTTTTTTTTTGCCATTTCCCGTGTCCCGCTCCTTTGACCATTTTGTAGAGTTGTCAAGTTGTCAGTTCGCATTTAGCTCTCTTTCTCCTTTCTCCTCCTCTTTAGTTTCCTGGTGAATGTGCTCTGAAAAATTGTGATTTATGCCGCCAACAATTTCGACTTAAAGTGTCAATTAAAAACAAGAGATTTGCAACATTTATCTTTGACAAGCTGTAGTTTTAATGCGCTTTGGTCACTTTTAAGATTAAATAATAAATACACAAATATTGAAATAAAAATTATACTCATTTCGCATACTTTTAAAGTTATTTGCTTGTTGAAAATTTCAATTTCATAGATTTTAATCTACAAAATATTCTACAACTATGCAACATATGTTTTCCATGATGACGCTTAAATATCCGCTGTAAAAAGAATTCTTCTGGGATAGCTGTTAACAGATTGGGGCAAGTGAAAAGATTGGGTAACAATATACAAAATTATCGTTGTTATGACGAATTTCTTAACTGACATCTGAAAACCCAACGCATGTTTGTGACATATTTAAAACTTTTAATCAGCTAAAATGATTAGGAAATACTTTAGTTAAATTTAAACTAAATTCTTATTTAAATTAAGATCTCTTATTCAATTTCTATTGCGCAGTGATTGCTCTAAAACATCTCGAAATGGTGAACAAAGCAATCAGCGCTCTTCAAGTGTATTGCATATAATGCTCTCTTTCTCTCTATATCTCTCTCTTTTTCTCTCTCTCTCTCTCTCTCTCTTTCTCTCTGTCACCATTTGACCTTCATCGCAGGGGTGCAACTGATGACGAAAGCTGTTGAAAATGACGCAACAACCAAGATTCGTGTGTGTTTTTTACTCCAGCAAAAGGCACTTGAAAAGCTGATGTGAATCAACCCCATTGGATATCCAAGTACAGCTTGTCTTCTGGCTCAGTTTTGTAGACAGGTAGGGCCTTATAAGTACCAGCACAGACGACGATAAGAGACCCCGAACCACGCCTCTTGCAGCTGATGTCTCCCAACAATCTGCATTTTTTCACATATATAAAAAAGCTGATAAAATTGAAATCTCTCTGGACGGCGACAAGCCGCAGAATAACGTATGTGGCATGCTACAACAGAAAGCACTCTAGTTGCCTCTCCATCAACAATCTACAAACACTAGTTAAATCAGTAGAATCCAGATTCAAATTAGTTCAAAACTAAATTGTTGCAGCTCAGCAAAGCTGGGGTCTGGATCAGATCGAGCTATTTACTGGTCTCTCTATATATGTGATATATGATATGTGATATATGATATATGTGACATTAAAACTGATCCTACAATGTTTTGCAATGTATACAAATATATATTTTTTGAGAGTATTACTGATTTCGTTGTAAGTTTATTGCTCCTCAAACACAATGTTGTTTCTCTTGTTTGACAAGCGTCGTCAAAACTAGACAGCATTTTGTTTGAAATAGTCGTTAGCGGCGTTGCACAGTGGTGCAACTAATGCAATAAAATTAAAGAAAAAATAATAATATAATAATAAAAAATAAAAACAAATTAAATAATCAAATATGCGCAAAACTATTGTATTTAACTATTTTGTTTTTCGCCCGTTTTGTTTTCATATCATTTTTTGAATATATTTCATTTATTTCCTCTGTTTGCTTGGACAAAAATTGAATTTTTCTGGGTATTTATATTAAATATACAATTAAATCAATATATGTTTATTGTTTAAGAAATGTGTATATTATTTTCTTTTTTATTTAATTTATTTATTTTATTACATAAACAAATCAATATTATTGTTAATAATCTATTAATAAATGAGTCACTTAAATTGGCCGATTATTTATATCTAGTGAAGCGCATTTTGTGAATTTTTTTTTTGTATAAAAAATTTCTACGTTGAAACCAATACATTTGCCACACTGTGCGTTGCGTTCCCAGTGCGCGAAGTGTTTAACACTTTAACGCTTCCATGCCCCTTAGTCAGAATGTTGAAGGGCATATTAACTATATAAAAGGACTTTTTTTTAATATATATTTACGATGCCAGCTTTTCGAGAACTTATGATTATAATGATGACAATAATATTTCAGAGTGCATTTTGTAATGGGTATTAAATAGTCGAGCATTCTTCATACAGGCATACAGCCTGTAAGTACTTGCTGCAGAGTTTGAGAGACATATTTATGTATATGTATGCATATATGTATGTATGGATGTATGTGTGTGTTTGTTGTGGTTGTGTCTACCCCTATATCGGGTCTAGTTAGATTTTTGCTCGCTTTTTATATGCGCAAACACTCTGTTTGATTGATTTATGCATGCAAACAGTTGAGAAAATAGCAAACACGCCATCCACAAACACACACACACACACAAACACCCCTCACCCCTCCGCGCGCGTTGCACTTGCACTCGCAACACCAGCAGCTGTGGAATACAAAAAACAGCAAAAAAAAAATAAAGCAAAGAGTTGCTTCTACGGGTTGTTATTACTATGGCACTTAAGCGCCTTCAATGGTGCACCAACAAACTGCCTGAGTGTATTTGTGTGTGTGTGTGTGTGTGTTTGTGTGTGTTTGTGCACTGGAGACTACGTGTCCATTACCCATCTAGACTGGGTAAATATGTAAGTATGTCTGCACAATATTGGCAAATTCCATTGAGACTGGCAAGCTCAGATCCCATTAGTAGCAACCATTAACCATTTTGTTCGTTTTTCTCAATATTCAATTTGAGAATCATTCAATTTCTGTTGTTCTCTGTATTCAATTTGAAATTCATTCAATTTCTGCTTTTCTCAATATTCAAATTGAGAATCATTCCTTTTCTGCTTTTCTCTGTTTCAATTTGAGAATCATTCAATTTCTGTTTATCTCAATATTAAATATGAAATTCATTCAATTTCTGTTTTTCTCTATATTCAATTTGAAATTCATTCAATTTCTTCTTTTCTCAATATTCAATTTGAAAATCATTCAATTTCTATTTTTCTCTATATTCCATTTGAAATTTATTCAATTTCTGTTTTTCTCTATATTTAATTTGAAAATTATTGAATTTCTGTTGTTCTCCTTTCGTTAAATGTTATTAAATTGTATAATTTTTACAAACTTTTAACACATTTTGAAGAGATATATTTAAAATATCTTTCAAGCCAAACAACTTTTTGAACTTAATTTGTGAAATCAATTCTGATTCAGAGTTGATCGCTTAACATAGTAATATTTATTATATTAAACAGCTGTGTGAGAAAAATATTTAAAAAAATATTATATTAACTAAGACCAGAATTAAACTACCTAATTGAAGAAAATATTGTTAAATTTATAAATTTATTATTAATTAATTTATTAGTATATCTCAAAGAATCTTTTTAGCTGCTTTTGTTTTCATATTATTCAACTTGGCTTCCTTTGGCATCAAAAAGCTTTATAAGCGTGCCACGTTTGCAACATGATTCTCAACAGCTGTCGCTAATGCGTTGCAAATTAGTTAAGTCGTGAAGTCTGTTGCATGCCTCTAATTGGCTACTTAGTGCAGCTAAGCTTAGCTCCATGCATCACCTCCACCTGTACTTGATGGCAATCCTGTGCGAGACTCCGAGACTCCAAGACTCTGAGACTCTAAAATGCCCCATTAAATTTGCAGTTGCTTTCATTTCAATGTACTCTGTAATTGTAGCTGAACTCGAGAATGCGTATCTCTCTCTCACTCTCTCTCTATTTCCTTCTCTTTCTCTCTCCGTATGTGAAGAACTTGAGATAATTTGTCGTCTTTAATTAAGACGTGTCTGAAGTGACTACACCCATTGTGAGTATGCCACAAAGCAAATGAGAAGTGAATGTGTTGCATGCAGACAGCATTGCGTAATATTTGTATAGAGTTTATGTGCACCATCAAAGGAAGAGTCGCGTTGCATCCACACAACACACAACACATCTATGTGCAACTGTCTGCCTTGAATTGAATAAATCCCTTTCGAAATTCAGAACAGAATCAACATCTCCAAATTTAATTAAATCGCTTTATCTATTTGCATCTAGTTGCAACATTTGGGCAAATTGTGTTTATTTAAGCAATTTCAGAACTTTATTTACAAAATGTAGCATTGATAAAGATTCATCGATTTTTTATTCTTCAGTTAGCATTATTCATTTAAATCTTATTTTATTCATATGGCAATTTATAGTTTTTATTTATTTATTTTTTTGTCATTAATATATGTATATTTATATTTATATATTTATAGGTAGATCGGATGACTATATCATATGCTGCCTTGGAATTGATCGGTCGAGAGTTAAAGTTAAAATCTCTTCATTTATTTAGTTATCTAAAAAAACTACTATATTATATAGCTTCTATTGGAATTATCGGACAAAAATTGAAGTCTTGTGTGAAAAACTTTATCTTATCGCATTATTTATTTGTTATGCTTCTATCATATTAAAAAAAAATAAAATAAATGCAAATTTCATAAATTAAATTTCTAAAATTGTAATTCAATATAATTCCCTATTTTTACGATAAATGTGGATAATATTATTGTATGCCTTTTAATCCAGGAAATATTTATTATATACATAATACAAATTGGATAATCACTTTCTCTTGTCAAAAACTATCTACGATGATAATTTGTTAATTTGTAAAACAATAGTTGTAATTAATTCTCTTATCATTCTATACAAACTACGCTGCAAGCTCCTCCTCCTCCCCTGCAACTTCCCCTCCAGCAGTGTGCATGTGTGCATGTGCATGTGTGTGTGTGTGTGAGTGGCGCGTGCTGATTGCATTTATGTCAACGTACGTTTTCAATGTTAAATGTTGGATCCATTGAACGAGAAGGGGGGCGGTGCAAGAAGGTGTGGCGAGCAATGCGAAAAGCGAAACAAAATGTGAGGCAACAGAAAAATTATGCATGAAAAGAGGCGCAAAAGCTGTGGGCGTGTGTGTGTGTGTGTGTGTGGGAGTGTGTGCCTAAGCAAGCGAAGTGAGTTGCACAGATACAGATTCAAATTTAACTACAAATGCGGATGCAAATCCCATAAAAGAGACAAGAGAGAGCAGAGAATTAAAGTGAGTGAGAGAGAGAGAGAGAGAGATAGAGAGACATTTGTGTGTGCAACTGCAACTGCAATTGCAACTTCAACTGCAGCTGCAATTGCAATCGAAAATGGAAGTTGATAATGATTACCCCACGTATTGCGCCTCTATCTGCATTCATATCACTAACTGGGGGCCCGCATTACTCCCAGCAGCAACAACAACAACAATACAAAGGGCATATATATATATAAATATATTTGTGTATGCGTGGATATATAGTCAAAGAGCAGAGTGAGGAACTCGTTGCATGGCAATCAGTTGGTCAGTCAGTCAGTCAGTCAGTCAATCATTTGTTCACTTTGTCAGTTTGTCAATTGCTGGGAAATATGTAAATGTCAGTTGCACTTGCTACACTGTCAAAAATATTGGACAAAATATTGTTGTGCTACAAGAATAACTGCGGACGGCAAACTGAACAAGCTGCCTGAATTTCAGCACATATTTTAAATAATATAAATTTTAATAATATTCCAAAAAAATAATAAACTATTCATTCATATTTGCAATGCGATTTGAAATTGCTAAAAGTCTTATTTTTTTGCTAGTTTCGATCTTGTAAAACTTGAACTTTTTACTGATGTAACATTTTCAGTACAATTAAAGAGTTTGGATAAATATTTTTTTTTTTGAAATTTCTTTGCTTAAATTAATTAAAATTGAAGCAAGAAAATATCAACAAAAAAAAAATACAATTTAAGAGTTGGGATACATTTTTTTTTTTTAATTTCTTTGATTTAATTTTAATTAATTTAAGCTGAAAAATATTTGCTTCTTCACTTAAGACTTATTCATTTTTTAGGTATTATATAAAATATTTGTTCGATTTTTGTGCGTTTCCTTTTCTCACGTCTGAATTGAAGCTGAAAATATTTAGATATGGTCACAGTTTAGGAATTTGTTTATCTCAGCTATATGTATGATATACATATGATTTTTATGCCGGAAGCCATAATTCAACTTTTTCTTAAGAATTATTGTTTCGAATAAAATGTTGATATTTTGTTTATCAAAAAGAAAGTTTTTGTTGCTGTATTTTTCCCATAGTGTGTGCCTGCACATAACGATACGAATGAGAATAAATGCATATATACATATATATATATTTATATATATATATATATATAAGTGGATTTACCTACTGCAGATCTGGGGAGCTTAAAAAGAGACTGTTGGATGGACAATTGCGAGCGATGACCGCTCAAGTTCAATGTAATACAGATATATAAATATAGTAGTTATATATGTGATAGATCTGCCCAATTCCCACTGTATTTTGCCGTATTCCAATTGATTTAAATGTTCTTTAATAATTTTACATGAAATTTAAATAGATTTTATAAAGGAAACCGACTTATTTGACTTGAAATGGATGCAGAAACGGGAACAACCATTGAAATTGAGTAGCCAAAGTGTATATGGGTGATTAGTCATCATCAATGTGGTGATGGTGGTGTCAAGGTGTAGAGTGTAGCATGCCACACTTGGGAAAATTACATGACAATTGAGCTGTGTAAACGATACTCGTAATAACCCAGATACGATTTCTTGAACGTTTTGCCGGAAAGTGGCAACTATTGTTGCAACCCCTTTTGAAGGCCCGTCGTTACGCACTGTGCATTGCGTCAACCCATTTGTTGCCCCCAAATACGTTGGTGACGCCAACCCCTTTTTTTTTTTTGCAATTCACCTTGAGCCACGTTGACGTAACACGATGCGCAACTGCTACGAGAACTGCAGCAATATGCGTGCCAAAACGAGCATCGCATTACGTGGCGTATGAGTAACGTGGCAGTTGTCAGAGGGGGAGGGGAACTGGTTTTGTGGGCCTCACAACAAAACCCAACGAAAAAACCTAACAAATGCACTGCAAATTGCACACAACACCAACAATAACTGCGTACAAGTGCAAAGTTTCAACGAATTTTAATTAAAATCTTAACCAAGCTAAACACAATGTTTTATTTTTGGATTACTAAAGTTTAATTACCTTTACAGTCTTCTGACTGTGTTGCAAAACTATAAAAGAATGCATGTACGAATGCTATGGTCGAGTCAGCTCGACTACGTTATACCCTGAATAGTGAAAATACTACCAAATGAGATCAATATGGGAATATTTTGCGAGCTTAACTTAAATGTTTCTTATTCGATCTTAATGAAATTTAGGCAGCTAATCATTTGTGTCTATCGGAAATCGAAATGTATCGATAATCGGGAAATGGAGAAAGTTTTCGAGAAGCTATATTCAAAATTTCAATTCTATTGCTTTTATAGTTTCAGAGATCTGACGGACAGACGGACATGGCTATATCGACTCGTCTATTGATCCCGATCAAGAATGTATGTTAAAGTATGAACATGAGACGCTGCAAGGCTCAGCTATTTTTGAATGACAAAGTATCACATTGAGTCGACTTTCAAGTGGCTACAGTTAAATAAGAAAACATCAAATGGAGTCGCCTTACAAGCGGCTTCATATGTATTTAGATTTAAGATTTTTGTATAAAATAAAGAAATGCTCGTCAGAGCAAACAGTTCGTTTCTAAACGTCGTCTCATCGTATTGACTACATCCTATACGTGTTTCACACAATATATATATATACATTAGGGAATAGGAGATGCTTCCTTCTGCATGTTACAAACATTTTGTAAACTATTTTATATAACAAGTTATAAAAAATCTCAAAAGAAGCACAAGTCAAAGAACAAAATGCTTTTTACTTTGATATCCCTGGATATTACTTTCATTTCTTTTATATAATTTCAAAAATCAGAATGTCAAAAAAACGAAGTAGTACTTTACATAAATTGTGAAAAATAACTGTAAATATTATTAAAATAAGTCAAACAAAAACATGTATAAATATAAAATAAAAAAATGTTGACTGTTATGATGGAGAAATCAGTTTTCTCAAGGTTTTGTGTATACGTATTACGACTAGTATTTTTTATTATAATTGCAGGTATGATATAAGCACTAAAGGACAAATCTAATCAATATTATACATATACATAGTACATATATACATATACATATAGGCATATATACATATAAAAAATTCACACATATTAGAAATGCCTTGGATGGGTCTCGAAGATGGGGGTCCTTCAGTGCATTGAACGTTGCGTGACACAATTATTATATTTACCCGCTGCAAGGACATTAGTTATAAATGAAGAATGAGAACAGAAGTGCAGCCATATGCATGTATCGAATGTTATTACTGGGGATAGTTTTGTGGGTAATAATAGAAATTGCACTGTGCACAACAAACAAGAACAAAAACTAGAAACTAGCTTCAACAGCTGACAGATGTGGCTATAATTTAATTTTCAATTGGATTTCAGTCCCAATTGGATTTCATATGGATTTCCCCAAGTTCAATGTCAATTACTACAAATTGTTTGCAATATCCTTGGCTATATGATTGATATAAATATATAAATAGAGTACAATCATAGTCAATGCCAACATTAAGTATACGCATTTGTATATAAAAAATGATTTCGTTTGGAATCATGGACACGTGTGGAAACACATTGAAATAAATAATTCTATAATTGTATAATTGTATTATTATTAGCTGGTTAGGACCATTAAGTAGACACCTGATGTCAACTTGTAGCCATCTGAATCAGAATCAGCTTACAACCTTATCAATCTGAAGCAATTTAAATATGGAACAATTATTGGGAAACCATAAATCAAGTGAATTTTGTTTTAGTTTTTGGCATAAATAAACCTGAGTAGATAACATAATGATTTTCAGAGAATATATTGATATTATTGAGGGGGTCTTTAGACATGAGTTAATAAAATAATAATTTTGCATTTATACCTTTTCAGAAAACCCACGATTTTTTTTTTTATATTTTTGGGAGACTTTAACTATAAGTTGATGAAATAATAAACTTTCCAGAGACCTTGCCAAATACAATTTTGAAATCCATTTCGTCTACATATAAGTTTAATTTTTTTATTGCAATAAATTGCACTTTTGCATTGATTATATAAAATTGTCAATGGACCAGTGGGCACAGTTAACGTCAACGTCAATAACACAAACTATATGGGATCTGGGCGGATGCACAAGCGGCAATCCCAGGACAATGCAGTTGGTCGTGTGTGTGTGATAACAGCGATGCTGCTGGCGTCAGTGCTTGCGTCATGTCTGTCTTTCTGTGCGTTGAGTTAGCGTTGACAGTTTGCTGCTGCTTTCATTGCACAATTGAACAGTTGTTGCTGCGTGCCTGCTTATAGTTCTCGTTCTCTCTCTCTCTCTCTCGTGCTCGCTCTCTCTCGAGGCATGTTGCGGCAACAAATTGTTGCACAGTCAGCATTGGGTGCTGACGCCAACGCAATCATTGACGCTGGCGTTTCTTGCTGTTTCCATTCACATTTAACAGCGTGGCAAAGACGTGATTGTTCTCTTTTCCCTCTCTCTCGCTCTTTTTCTATCACCCACTCACATAAAAACAGACTCCCCATCCGTCCGCACTCACTCTCTGTCACCCCCTCTCTCTCCATCTCTCTCACTCTCTCTCTCCCTCTATATCCATTAGTTGCTGAGCACGCACGTTGCACATTGTGGTTATTGTTGATATTTCTATACGGTTTCCGTGCTTGATTTCAGCTTCGTTTCGTTATGTGTTCGATAGAAGGCTGCTCTTCATTTACTGCATACACATGCACTACAAATATATATATATATATATGTATATATATGTGTGCACACATACATAGCTAGTAATTTTTGATTCTCCCTGTTTTATTTTCGTTCGTCCTGCCGGCCACCATGACTTGCACTCTGCGCACCTGCGCTGTGTTTTTGCGACGCATTTTCCTTGCTGCTGCTTCACATTCTCTTTCGTCATCCTGTTTTGCTCTCATTTGATTTTGTTAATTTTTTTTTTTGGCACCATGCTTCCTACTCACCTGGTTTTCTTCAACTGGCGCTCACTCGCTCTCCAACTTCCACTCTCTGGATACCCCAAAAACAGCAACAACAAAAACAAAACGACAAAATAATTCCGCTCTTCTTCTCTCTCTCTCTCAGCGTCTCTGTTGCCTGTGTTTCGTTTTGTTTTGTTTGGGTTTGTGTTTGTTTTTGTTTGCGACGTAATAAACTCTCAAGTAGAGCACAAGTTCCCATTTGGGCTTTTCCATCGCTCTCAGCGCAGCGCGGCATTGTTTGCCGGTAGAGGAGACTTATTTTTTGCGTGCGCTTTTGCCAATTACGCTTCGTTTCCGCTTCTAGTTTTGCGCATCTGCCCTTTGAACTTTTGCCATTGGCCCTCGTCATTGCCAAAAGCTTTTCGCTGCATTTTCGCTCTTCTGCCATTCTTCCCAATTATCTTAGTTAGCCTGTTAATGTACCAAAAGCCCAAAGATCGTAAACTTGCCAATAAGTGCAACATAACAAATATAAGTTTATTTATTTTTAAGAATAGAAAAAAAATTAAAAATAATTAATAACATTAAATAAAAACTTCAAATGCCAATT
Source organism: Drosophila fungiperda (assembly GCA_035042345.1). Taxonomy (NCBI): domain Eukaryota; kingdom Metazoa; phylum Arthropoda; class Insecta; order Diptera; family Drosophilidae; genus Drosophila; species Drosophila fungiperda. The sequence continues at coordinate 5,340,084 of JAWNLM010000137.1, read as the reverse complement.
CAATTTCCGTCGTTCAATTCAATAATCACTGGGGGGTTTTCTGATCTCACTTTTAATGTCCTGGCCATGTCCCCGATTTGTTGTTGTTGGTATCATATAAAAACGCTCTTACAACAACAACAACACAAACAACAACAGACATCAGGAAAATACTCACTGCTGACACTACCGTGTCGGTGAGTTCGGACCACAGACACACTGCTTAATCCTTCGCCTAAGCGTATCCAGATTGCCCAAGAGCTCTCTACAGAGCTCTCCTTGCGGTGCACAACCCTGGCAAGGCCTACCGCCCGATCCACATGCTGGTGGATTCCTAGTAGGTGGTCTTCGTGCTGGTGGTCTTCTTGTTGGTGGTCTTCTTGTTGTTGGATTTCTTGTTGGTGTATTTCTTGTTGGTGGATTTCGTGTTGGTGGATATCGTGTTGTTGGATTTCTTGTTGGTGGATTTCTAGTTGGTGGTCTTCTTGTTGGTGTATTTCTTGTTGATGGATTTCGTGTTGGTGGATTTCTTGTTGGTGGTCTTCTTGTTGGTGGATTTCTAGTTGGTGGTCTTCTTGTTGGTGGATTTCGTGTTGGTGGATTTCTTGTTGGTGTATTTCTTGTTGGTGGATTTCGTGTTGGTGGATTTCTTGTTGGTGGTCTTCTTGTTGGTGTATTTCTTGTTGGTGTATTTCTTGTTGGTGGATTTCGTGTTGGTGGATTTCTTGTTGGTGGATTTCTAGTTGGTGGTCTTCTTGTTGGTGTATTTCTTGTTGATGGATTTCGTGTTGGTGGATTTCTTGTTGGTGGTCTTCTTGTTGGTGGTCTTCTTGTTGGTGGTCTTCTTGTTGGTGGTCTTCTCGTTGGTGGATTTCTTGTTGTTGGATTTCTTGTTGGTGGATTTCGTGTTGGTGTATTTCTTGTAGGTGGATATCGTGTTGGTGGATTTCTTGTTGGTGGGTTTCTAGTTGGTGGTCTTCTTGTTGTTGGATTTCTAGTTGGTGTGTTTCGTGTTGGTGGATTTCTTGTTGATGGATTTCTTGTTGGTGGATTTCTTGTTGGTGGATTTCGTGTTGGTGGTCTTCTTGTTGGTGTATTTCTTGTTGGTGGATATCGTGTTGTTGGATTTCTTGTTGGTGGATATCGTGTTGGTGGATTTCGTGTTGGTGGATTTCTTGTTGGTGGATATCGTGTTGGTGGATTTCTAGTTGATGGATTACTAGTTGGCGGTTCTACTGTTGGTTCATTACTAGTTGGCGGTTCTATTGTTGGTGGATTTATAGTTGATGGTTCTGTTATTGGAGGAGGATTTGGAGGAGTCGTTAAAGGATTTCTGGGTGTTGGATTTGGTGTTGTTTCAGGCTCTGTTGTTGATTCGCAATCGCACGCTGAGCACAGGTCGGCACTGTTCAGGAGCACGATGGTCGCTGAAGGAAGAAATAATTGGTTGCAATTAATCCTTAAGTGCTTTGTTGAACGAGCTTACCGATAAGGCAGCCAAGATTTAACTTCATGGCGCTGTATTTGCTGCGAACTTGTTGTCCTACTCCACTTCTAGAAGTGAAGACGAAAACTGATGATTGTAGCTGCCCAAATTTCCCGTTATATAGGGCTCGTTGTCCAACTGTCCAGGTCGGCTTGCCATTTATTTTGGAATCGAACAATTGTGCAAATAATACTTATATAAAAATAAACTTCATTTTAATGTAAATATTTATTTATCTGCCCTTCACCAGGTCTCAATTCTAATTATAGCCAAATAAATAATTTAAGAAATAAAAAAAAAGAACATTGCAGCTGTCAACTGCGGAGTGCTCTGATACCAGCTCATAACAGGTGCCAAAATATCTTCATGTCGATATATTTTTATCGAATTGTTACAAAAATTTAAGTAAAAATAAATTCAATAAATAAAAATCGGTTCCGTTCTCAATTTTGCTTTATTTTATCGATAAGTTTTTGTTAGCAACAAATTCCAAAATTTTAAGTCTTCTAATTAACACATAATATGCGTACGTATAATATTGATCAACTGTTCAAATTGCATCAAGAATGGATAAGAAACAACCAGTTATGGTAAAAAATATATATGCTCAAATTGATCTCATTTCTACCAGCAGCCGTTAGCAGTTTTTGTATGCATAAATATGCGAGCACATGTGTGAGAAAGAGATGACATGATAATTTATGCGAGCGTAAAATTTTGTTTTGTATGTATTCTGAAGATCCCCGTTACGTATGCATATGTATATATATGTGTATATGTATGTAGGTATTAGGGATCAGTTCGGGCTTGTGAATAAAAATATGCGCTGTATTTTTTTTTACTCTTCAGTGTCTGCGCTTGCCATAAGAAATGACTTAGCCTGATCATATCTGGGTGCAAATCTTTTTAAAGGGAAATTTGCCAATTAAATTATTATATTTTTATCAATTTGGTTCAGGGTATATCGTGGTCGAATTCACTCAACTACAGCATTCTTACTTGTATTTTTACAGGTTATACATATAGGATCTAGGCATCTTTATCTTTAAATAGTTATCAGTCAGATGATATCTGAGCCAAACTTTTGTGTATTCCTTAAGCTCTGTTATTTTTATGTACAATGTATGTATGTATGTACAATTGCATATATTAAGTTACATGCATATGTATGTATAAATATATAACTATATATTTATACCAAAGCAAAGATTTTGACCTCATTTGTGAGGCAAGCAAATAATAAGCTTCTGCCTCGTCGAATAATATGTTGAGATGGATAAATTGTTTTTGCAAGAATGTAAGTCAATTCGAAAAGTGCATAAGTAGTTTTGGGTGAGCTTAACAAGAATTTATAATATGTTAAAGGCGAAAGGCGACAATGTGGCAAAGAGGAAACCCAAAACAGTACAATGAACCTTCTTCAAACTTTGCTGGTTTGGCGGCAGCGACGCAAGCAGCGCGGATGCAGTGCTGCTGCTGCAAGCTGCCCCCTCATAAGCAATATAAATACATACTTGCGTGTGTATGTGTGTGTACATGTATAAAGGGAAACGCACAATAAAGTAAAATGCAAGAGGAATTGTAAAAACAAACAATTTGCTGTTGCTTTTGTTGTTTGGGGCTGCAAGTTTGGAGAGGCTGCCGCTGCCGCTGCCACTGCCACAATTACATGCAACGCTGGCAGCGAAGCCGCAACGACGAGCCCATGCATATCAAAACAAGTTCCGTTCCACACAAATGCCAGCACGTTTCGAAATTGCCTACGACGACGATGACGACGACGGCGACGCATCATAACAATAACAAAAGCCCGGCAACAAAACATTTTGGAAAACGAAACAGTGCATAAAAAAAGCGGCTGCAGCGCAGCAGCATTGGCAACAACAGCAATCAAACTTTAACTTACAACCGACGTCGCTGCGAAGCAGCTACTATGCAGCAAAAAGAAGCGGCTTCTGCAGCCACGGTCGCAGTCAACGTCGGCGTCGCAGTAGTTGCCGGCTTTCGCAGCATCTTAGAGTGGTCCCAAATAAAGTCTTAAACCAATGATAAACTGTTGACTTTCACTCGAAATACAGTTGATTATTGATAATTAACGTTCGAAAAATAATAATAGTTTTTGTTTTCATGCAATTCAAAAGCTGTCTTAAATTTTATTATATATATAAATTTGAATTAGTAAGTTTAAGTAGCGTCTTTATTTTGATGTTGGCTCTCCAAATTTACAATCCAGTATTCGGTGCCACCCTAATGTTCTTGCCTTCTCTCTGTTATTTACAATTACAAATGTAGCTGGGCCGTCGTCGCTGCTGCTGTTGTTGTTATTTTGGTCTTCCTGTTTCGCGCTCACACAAATACAAACAAATACAGACAAACATTTCAACGGGGCACCACGTCACGTGCGCTCACGCTCTCCGCTCTCGCGTACTACGGCTGCACTGTGCGTTTTGCCTTTGTTGTTTTTGCGAATGCTGCTTCTGCTGCTGCTGCTGCTAGCGCTTGTGACTGCGACTGCGACTGTGGTAGTCAAAGTTAAAGCTAGAGACAGCGCCAGCATTTAGTTTGCTTTTGCTTGTGTCATTGCAGTGTGTGCGGGTAGCAGCATAAAGAAGCATAGTAGCTAACACAAGCGAACGATCAAAAATTATTCATAACTCAAAATACAAATTACAAAATACAAAATATAAACTAGCAAAGCAGAACCTTTTTTTTTTTTTTCTTTTTATCGTTTAGTTTGTTTTTTTCGAGTGTACGTATAAATTTAAAAGCGTATCTGTGTACACACACATGCATATGATTGTGTGCTTTGACGTGCTACTGCTTGCTGTGAGTGTGTGTGAGTGCCTGTGTGTGTGTGAGTGTAAAAGCAACAATTAAAAGTTTGCTCATAATATTAACGGTAATTACGAAAAACAACAAATGAATACACATAATACTAAGGAAAATACACATATATATATTTTTATATATATATATATATATAGATATATATAAATATGAATGTGTATATGCATATGTACATGTATGTGTCTACGTAAGAGTAATTTTAGTTCAAAGTGCAGGGCAGAGCAACAGAGAAGTTGATTTTTTTGCTGCTGCTGCGGACCAGTTCGTCAGCTTTTGGCTTTGTTTTTAGCATGTGCCCTTTTCAGTGTGCAATACATTAATACATACATATGAGCGTACTTGCATATCTATGTATCTATGTATGTACAATCACGCATACATATATGCATTATAAATATATGTATGTGTCTGCGTGTAGTTAACTTGCACGGGGTGGGGCGGGGCAATGCCAGCGTGCACATCAGATACATTTTGTACATGACGCGCGTGCTTTTTGTTTCTCTCTTTCTCTCTCATATTTACGCTTCTCTTTGCTTCACCTACACAAACAGACACAAATACATCCGCACACACACACACAAAAGCATTACCAGCACGCGCAAGCTCCATGCAGCGCTCTTGATCTCTCCCCCATTTTGCTCTCTCTCTCTCTGGCTTTTTTTGTCTGGTTGGCGCTGCTGGCAGTTTGTCAACGTTGGCGTTGCCGCCTGACCGTTTTCATTATACGTTGTTAAGCCGTGCCGTGCGCGTCGTCGTCGCAGTCGCAGCAAGCAGCAGACGACGTCAGTCCGTTGCGTCAGTAATAACAAATTTTTATTTTTTTTCCAATTCTCCAATACCGCAACAAAGAAGTAGGTGCAAAGCATACAAAAAAAAAAATCTAATTCTTTTCCAAAAAATTAAAAAAAAAAAAATATTATTACGACAGAAAAAGGCAACAACAATAAAATTCAGCAAATTTTTAGCTGTTTTTCTTTTATTTTTTTTTGCTGTTTTTGCGCGTGTAATAGTGTTGAGTTCACGTTGTACGTGTGCTTTTTCTCGTGACCGTGCCACAAAGTGCGTTTCCAGCTTTGGTTCAAGCATGCAGCTGTCGCTGAGTGCATTATTGTTTTTAAAAAGTGAATTCAAATTCAAAAACTGTACATATATCTATATATATATGTGTGTGAGTGTCACTGACTAACGGCAGAAGCAACAACAACAACATATCAACTCTGCCAACTCTGTCTTGGACTTGATCGGGATCTCATGTCCTTTCCATGGCGCTCCCACACTTTCAAACACACATACGCAAATGCACACACACATATATACCACAAACATCACTCGCTCTTTCTGGGCGCCAGACAATGGTTTGGCTATTTTTATATGCAGCAACCGCAAAATCAACAACAGCAGCGAAAGCATCTAAACTGCTCTCTTCTGCACGCTCTCAGCACTCTTTTTTTTGTGATTTCAAAATTAGCAACAATAATAAAACCACACGTATGCGACGTCAAAACGAAATGTAAAGAAAGTGCGTGCATCTCTCTCTCTCTCTTCTCTCATCCATGTGTTTGTGAGTTGCCTCTTACGTGTGTGTGTGTGTTTTTGTATGCAAAACTAAAGCACGAAAAGCCTCCCAACGCCAGAATCTTTATTTTGTTTCTTTGTTGCTTTCTTCGCTATGCCTTTTGCGCTAGTTTGATTTGCTTGATCTTTTGTTTTTCTCTGCTTGTTATTTTTTTCTTGCAATTCACTTTCCACATTCCGTTTTGACAGTCAAATCTAAGTATAATTTGCAGCAACATTAAATGTTTATCATATAATATTTAACCAAAACACAACAACAAAATAGTGGTAGAAAGTGACTGTGCAAATTTGCAAATATGTATGTGCGTGTGAATGTGTGTGTGCTTGCGAATGCACCGGCATCCATTGCATCCATTACAATGTGTCACAACTGGAACAGCTAAGGATGAACACGTGATAAACCAAATACACACAATAACAAAATATATTTAATATCGTTTCTGTACCAATTCGATAATTGTGCTGATCAGAAAAGCGCATATCTAATCATACAATGATTCATTGATAGATTGTTAATGATAGATTATTAATTTGAAAGGAGTTTGATCAATCTATAAATCATTTCGATTTAGACATGCCCTGTAGTTTAATCCACTTCATAAATCTCCACAGAATACGAGTCAATTAATAACCAAATGGGGGCCACTCAAACGATCTTTTCTTTTCTTTTTTTTTTATAAATATAATGCATTCAAAAAGAAAAGTTACTAATTTGATAAATACATAAACTAAATATGTGCATGTGTCTCATGTATTAGCAATATTAACTGCAAAAAAAAAGTAAGCGTAGCATTTCGGTAAATTGCTTTTTAAGCCCCGTCCAAAATACCCAATTTAAGTGTTGCTCATTCCATATCAAAGCTCTCACACATTTCTTGATCCCGTCTTTCTTCCGTCAAAATCAATCAGTGAGAGAGCTCGACTAAGAGATACCATGCACCGATCACATAGGCTTGATGCTGGTTAAGATTTAATAAAAACAATTCACACAAAACAAAAAAAAACCCCCCTTTTCTCTTGACAACTATACATGACATATAAAGCGTATCGGTAACTTTAATCCAATCAATTCTACACGAAATATTTACGCACACTTCAAGCAAAGTTCAACGATACCCTAAATTGACTGATTCGCTTATTGTAAGCCTCAACAACAGACCTATTTATGCGACAAGCACGATCAATAGATGGAAGAGGGACTTGACTTGTAAAGACCGATAGATATCTGCTCTGTTGATTTAAATCTAATATATAAATATATGACATAAGTCCACTCTGGCAATATACATTATAAAGCTGCTCAAAACTAGAGCTTCTTCTGATGCGGTTTTAAGTTTTGGTTCTCAGAATTTGCTCGAACCGGTTTCAGTTTCAGTGAAGTGCTTCAAGGAATATGTATTTGACTGCCTTTCTCAATTGCAACAAGAAGGGCAAAAGAGTATTTAAATGGAGAGGGGTAATCCCCTCTCTGTCCTGTGACGGCAAAGGTTTCTTTCACACGATGCTCTCAAAAAAATAAGAAAAAAAAATAAAGCAAAAATTAAGCAGAAAGAAAGAAAGAAAGTCTGACGAACGACAATGGGCCATAAAGTATTGAGAAATATGACTAGCCGTCGAAAGGTGAGAGCGACCCTTGGCCCATTTGGGGTAGCTTGATATGCCATTGTTGCTGTTGCTGTTGTTCTTGTTGCTTGAATTGTTTGCCACACGGGGTCGATTGAGAGCTGAGTTGATAAGGGCAGTCGCAGTCGCGTCATCGTTACTGCGTTTCCTTTTTACTTAGCGCGCTGAGGACAAAAGTCACGTTCCCAAATGGTGACCGCAAACAGCCCTTAGTCTTCGATAAATATATATATATATGTATATATATATATATATATATATATATATATATTTACTTATATATATATTTAATTATATATATATATCTATGTGTGTGTGTGGTAGGGAGCGGGTGCTGCTGATTCTTGTTAAATCGGGCAATTACTGCAAATTGTCTTTGCATTTGAATATTTTATAGAACTTTGCCACGAGCAAGTTTGTCAAACTTTATCACGCACTCTTCTTTGCTCTCTCCATCTCTGTCTCGCTGTCACTCTCCTAGTTGTGTTTGCAAAATGAAAATGTCAACGTCGCACCCTGTATGTATAAACATGCATACATGCACACATTTATATCGTACGTACAGCAACAAAGCTTTGCTCCTGTCAACCCTGGGGCGACCATCAAATTGCGTTTAATGTCAAGGCGAGAATATAGGAGGGAGAGTGAGAGCGAGAGCTATGACAACTGACAGACAACAAATATGCCGCCTACGTAATTCTAACAAAAAATAAAAGCTCTTCCATGGCAGCAAGCTTTTACTGACTATGTGTGCATCAATGATAAAATCTCTTTCCCACTAAGTCTCTCTCTCTCTCTGGATTGCTCTCTTTAAATTATAAATTTTACAGCCGGCTGCAATGTCCTTCTGTTGCCAGGTGCCGACTGCCACGGCCCTTGACCTTTTTTTTTTGTATAATAAATTATGAACTATGAACCGAGCTACTTATGACAAAAATTCAAAGGACCATTTGTTGTCAATGGTCACACACACATGTATATTCATGCAGGAGCAGGAGAAGGAGGAGCAGCAGCTGATGTCGACTTTCAATTCGAATTCACGCACGAGTCAATTATTATTTTCATTGATAGGCGTTCGCTGCGTCGGCATCGACGACGGCGTCTGCGGCTGCGTCAACGGAATTGTGTTGACGCTATGCAACTTGTTGGGGCAGCCGCTCTTTTGTCTGTAGTTGTTTGTATTTAGAATTGTGTTGATGTTTTTTGTGCTGCTGCCGCTGCTGCCACGCAGCTGTGCACAATTGGCTCAGCGCAAACGCAACAGCTGCTTTTGCCTGCTGCTGTGCTGTTGTCTTCGGCAGAAAAGCGTACAGGCTACAAACAATTTCATATTACTGCTCAAACACTAAACCAACTAAAATATGATGTCAAGGAAAAATGTTTAAACTATATAAAATAGGAGTATACATATTATATATTTATGTATGGATTTCTATTTGAATATGTAAGATGTTTCGACACAGGGAAAAACTTCTGTTGCCAAAAAAAAATAATGTATTATAAACTTTTATTTATTTGTAATATTTTTTACTATTAAGTGTATTGAAACCGATTCTACGATTCATTAAATCGATCAATTATATTAATTGATGTTTCTTTCTGTCATTTCAGCATATATATTATGTACATACGTCAGTCAACACAAAATTAAAAAATACAATTAAAGCACATTAATCGAAAGAAACTAAAGAAACGGTGCTTATTGTAACTGCAATAGCTAAAAACAACAAACAGAACAATTGCAGTCCACTCCGCCAATAAGAACACCCAAAAAGAAGACGAAAAACCACGAATAAAGCGGAGCAAATAAAAAAAAAAGAAAAAAAACAAACAAAAAATACACAACCAAAATTTTAACTGTATACGTGTCGACCCAAATCTGAGTGACTCCCTCCCTCTGCCTCCCTATCTCTCTTTCTTTCCCGTTCGTTCAATTGTACGGTCTCTTCGTGTACGCTGTGTGTGTGCAAGTGTGTGCGTGTGTGTGCAAGTGTGTGTGTGTGTGTGTTGGGAGTGAAGGTGTGTGTGGGTGTACGCGGCTGTGTTGTGAGACGCGGCTATGTCACAGGGCGGCATAGAGGAGCTACTGCAAGCTGCTCATTTCATTGAGCAGCAAGAGCAAAAGCTCAAGCGATCACCACTAGCAGCGGATGGGCATTTCATCAGTGCTAATAATGGATACTGTAGCAGCAGCAACAACAACAGCGCAAGCCAACTCAACAGAAACAATACGCCAGCAGCAGCAGCATTATCAACATTATCAACAACAAGAACAGCCGCAGCAGCCGCATTAACATCAGCAGCAACAGCAACAACAATACCCGCCAACATAAACGGATATAACGGGCTGACTAACGGCATCGGTGTATCATCGGCAGCAGTGATCCGTCTTAGCAACGGCCATCGCAGCAGTCCACGCAGTCAATTAATCGTTACTCACGATTATGAGTACGCTGGCAGCGGTAGCGGCAGCGGAAGCAGCAGCAGCAGCAACGGCGGCGCAGTCGTCGAGTTAGCAGCGGGTCACAGCAGTGAAGGTCTCACCATTGTTTCGGGTGAGTTGCAAATCACAATTTTTTTTAATCATTTTGAGCATTGGCAGTAAGCGAAATGCACACAAACAAACACAGACACACACACACACACATACATGCATAAACTCTCCAACACTCTCCCTCCCTTTTTCTGTTATAAGTATGTTCTCTTTATGTGTCTCAGTTGCGCAGCTGCTGTTGCATTTCAACTTGCTTTGACCTTGTTTACAGCAGCAGCAGCAGCCACAACAACAGCAAAATCAGCAGACAACATAAGTAACAATAACAATAACATTGCCATGAAACGAGAAGAGTTGCATTTTGCGTGGGCGTGCTTCACACACACAGATACACACACATACAGTCGCATAGCTAACAGAAAAAATAACAAAAATGAACAAGCTCTCTCTCGCTCTCTTCGACAAACAAAAATGCTCATGCTCTCTTCTCATGACGCTGCCAGGTTGCAAGTGCGATGGCAGCAGGTACTGTTATATTTTTAGCGCTGTTGATGTTGTTTATTACTTATTGCTTTCTGTTTGCTAAACTCAAACCAGCAAAATTTGCATGTGCTAAATTTACTGCCTAATATTGCTGGTGTTATTGTTTTTGCTGCTGCTGGTGTCTTGAATGCTCGAAGAGGGGTGCGTGCTGCCAGCCCAGCGGCAAAAATGTTTTTTTTTTTGTTTGGACATTGTGCTGTGCTCATTTGGCTGGCACATAGAAATAAACTTTTACATACAAATATATACATATATATGTGTGTAAATACATACATATATTGAAATGTACGTTTGCATGTGTTATATTACCATTTTGTCTTTGGGTTTTTGCACGTACGCTCGCTCGTACTTGTTGCTGTTGTTGTTTGCGGTCACGTCATGTCGCTGCTCGTTCTCTTTTGCTCTTTTTTCTCTTTCCTCCATTCAGTCAAGCGCAACCATGAAAAATAAACGCGCAGAAAAATTAGTCATAGCTACACAACATACACACACACACATTCATATATACAGACAGTCCCCATTGTTGTTTACGTATCGCTACTCTACCAGCCCCACGTGAGCGAGGCTTACTCTAAAAAAGAGAACGAGAGCGAGAGCGCCATTGGCTCATGCTCTCTTCACTGTGTGCTTGTTTTGTGCTACTGGTTCTTTTGTGTTTGTTTTCTGTCTTTGCAAACCAAGTATGCAAACTACGAGAGTGACAGAGAGAGAGCCACTCTCACGCGCTCTCTTTGGCACGCCGCGCGGCAATGTAAAGCAAAGTCAATGAACTTTGTACGCATTTTTATGTTGTTTTTTTGTTTTGTTGCTTTTCGTACTGCGCTCGTTCATATTTTTATTAGCGTCTGCCTTTCTTTTTATGTTATGTTATGCTTAATGTTTATGTTTTCTTAACACTTATAATATATGCGTGTCGTTGTTGTTGCATGTTCGCCGCTTGCTGCAATTTGGCGTTTGTTATATTTTGACAGCTGTCTTTGCTTTCTGCTGCTGTTATTGTTGCCTTGTGTGTGAGTGTGTTTTGGTTTTTCGGTCAGCCTGCGCTCAGCTGAGCTCGCAAGAAACAACAACAACAAACAAAAAACTGAGGATAGGCAACTGCAAATGTTATGCAACTCAAAGCAGCTTATGGCTGCATGTGTATGTGTGTGTGGGAGTGAGAAAGTAAGTGCGAGCAACTTAATGAAAGAGCGCGTGAGTGTGTGTTTGTGTATGCATGTGTACAAGTGGCTATTCCATTCTTCCATTCCCTTGAGCTTCCCTTCACTTGAGTGTGTTTATGAATGTGTTAAGTGATAATTCACTAGCTTCTCTTGAATTCAAGCGAAACCAACATGCATACATGCATACCAACAATTATAATATTCACACATATACATGTACACATAGCCATATACATGTGTCTGATATGCGAGAGTGTTTTTTGTAATCAGCAGCGCAGCTTTGTTTGTTGCTTTGCATTGTTGATCTTTGTGCTCAATGCAATTCTGCTCTCTTCTATGTTAAGAGAGACCTGATGTTCCTGGGGCCAAGCTCTCTCTTTTTTCTATTTTCGCATGTCGCCTAAAGGCACGCAATATAAAAGAGGCATATTTTGCTGTTGTTCATAACAGATACAGTTGTTGTCGTAACTGTAATATGCTAACGAATGCGTGCGAGTCTCGTGTTGATGTCGCTGCTGAGTTCTTGCTTTCTATTTGCATTTATTTATATTGCATTTATTATTTCATATTGCATCAGCGAGCGAATTACATTTACCGTTTAATTCCGAGCTTTTTTTTTTTTTAAAGTCGCAGCACTTAGAGAATTTAATGTCATCTCGTGGCTTGCTGACACGTCTTGACGTATTTCAAGCTTTGTTTTTGACGCAGCAGTCGCAGTCGCCGTTGAGGGTAACTGCCCTCAACGTTGACGTCGACTTCAGCAGTAGCGTCACCCAAAAATAAATGGATTTATCGTCAGTATCTTCGACTTGGTATGTGTGTGTGTAAAAACTTGTATGCAATTGTGTGAACCACGTGATGAAAGCGCACGTGGTGATCGAATGCGCAACAGCAGCGCGCCCAGTACAAACTGTATCCAATCGCTTTGTGTACACACAAGAAAGCGCATGTTATTAAGCCATCGCAGAGAGTGAAGAGAGTTAGCAAGAGTGTGCGTGCAATGTTGAACGCAACGTACAGATTTGAAAGAGTTGTCGCTTGATGTGTTTGCTTCTTCTTCTTTTTGTTTGTCGTTAAAAGAGACATCTTCGTATGTATGTGCATTATGGGGGTAGATTTGTTCTCTTTTCTATGTATTGAACTTGCTTTTGTTTTTGCATATCTAATATTTAATTTGATACATATTTATAAAGAGAGAAGGAGAGAGAGATTCATTTAACATGTCGAGCTGTTTTTGTTTTGATCATGTGCCCTCAATAAATATGATTATTATTTCATGTGCATTGCATTCAAATCGCAGCATAATGTTGGCCAAACAAGTTTAGTTAACGCAAATGAATTAAATAAAAGTACAAACTAAATTAATTAGATTGATTCATATGTCATTAACTATGCACAAATCATCTCATGCATTAATTAATACCTCATTTGTAATCTGTGTTAAATTGGTATAGGCGATATGGTTTTGTTATTGTTGTTGTTGACTTTGATGTTATTTTAATTATATGTGTTTGTCATATATTTTTTCTATTATTGATCGTAATTTAGAAATATATTTATGTATTTGCAAGTATTTGCAGCCTAAATCGTATTTATTGTTCATATTTCATTTATGCTATAAACAAATATAAATTTTACATGCATATATTTTATGGATTTTGCTAAAATTTGAATTAAATTTGGAATTTTGTATTAATTTTATTTTGTATTATTATTGTTTCTATTTTATTTTAGAGGATGAAAATTCCTCTACAAACTTCAACTCCAACTCGTACTCCCAACCACCTCAACACCACCAACAACCTCAACAACAACAACAAAAACATGTAGCAACAGGCAGAGCAACAACAATAACAAGCCCAACAACAAAATTAACTGCCGCTGGTCGCTTTGATGGCAGCCCTTATGTGCTGGTGCCGTCGATTGCTTCAACGCCGTTGCAACTTCAGTTGCCGATTGCGGCCAGCACAAGCAGCAGCAGTACGGTTACGCCAACTGCCACGCCCACGCCAACGCCAACGCCAACACTGAAGCATAAGCTAATCGCTGGCATTGGCAGCGCTGCTAGCGAGGCGGCACCGCGCAAGTATTTCGTTGTGGCCGATGTGGCCAAAAACGGCAATCCCACTATCCAAGCAGCCCCAGTTGCAACTGGAGCTGGAAATGGAGCTATAGCCGTAACCGTAGCCACTGGTGGCTATAAAATCTCTGGCGATGAATTGGCCGCCTTTCAGGCGCTGAGGCGTCAAACGCCCAAATCGCAAATACCGCTTACACCGCCACCGATGGCGCCGCGTCGCATTATCGAGCCGCAAGCCCGAATCCGCTCCTATTCAATGTCCTCCCATAAAATTACAGCGCAAACGGGGCAGGCCCTACTCCTCGCCGGATCGGAGGATGCGCACATGAGTTATGTGGGCGCTGGACGAGCCACGACCTCTACGAATGCAACCAATGCCACTGGCACAGGGACGGGCACAACAGCAGCCACCTCGTATCGACAGATTCTCAATCCGCAGCACTATCAGCATCATCACCAGGCATCATCCTCATCGGTATCCTCCTCGGCGCCAGTGACGGGATCTCAGCTGACCGGCCATGGCGGGCGCAGGCGCACCATCAGTTCCAATAGCAATGGGTAAGCTATATCTTTGCTATATCTTTTCTCTTACACGATATATATATATAAATATGATGTAGTCAAAAGTTGAGAATGAACTGAGATATAATACTCTTATATAATGATATATATATATCTATATATTTTGTGCCTGTAGTTTATATAATGATGATATTTTTGAGAATTGCCTCTTTTTGTAGAATGTGCCAGGATTAGTAAAGATTGCTTCTAACTGATAGACTGAATGGATAAATAGAAAAAAATATATTTTCATACTGAAGAAAATTATAATATCTATATCTATATATATAATTTATGGGAAATGGATAGGCATCTTCAGAGAGATTTATTATATTCTTATTTTCGACATTTCTTATACAATTTTTTACAGTTAATCTTTAATATGTTCTGGTATATATTATGACATATCAATTAAAAGGTTTAATCTTTACAATTGTGCATATTATTCTTAAAGAAAATATGTGTCGAATATGTGAATTTTTAACTCCTTAATTTTTATAAACACAACTCTTTTTTTTTTACACTATTTTCCATAAAAATATTAAGATAAAAAAATAAATATAATCTGGCTACAAAGCAATTTGCACAGTATAATTACAATTTCAAGTGATATATATATTTGACTAATTCATTTTTTGATAGACTCCGAAAATTATATCGTGTAACTTATGCAATGAGCAATACTTACTGGCTTGAATAAAATTTACATTCAAATGAGTATTATTTAAATGTTATTTATTTTTTTTTTAGGGCGGGCACACGCGAGGTGCACAACAAGCTGGAGAAGAATCGGCGGGCGCATCTCAAAGGCTGCTACGAGGTGCTGAAGAATGAGCTGCGGCTCAAAGAGGAGGATCGGAAAAAGACATCGAATTTGACAATACTCGATAAGGCGCACCGACTTGTCAAAGTGAGTGACATCTATATATAATCCATATAACCAACTATATCTTATAATTCCCTCTCCTTTTTGTGATCTGCCACGTGTAGCAACTGTCGGAGTTCGCCCAGAGTCAGGAGGGGGAACTGGAAGGGCAGGCGAAGCGAAAGATTGAGCTGCAAAAGCGTTTAAATAGCCTGAAACGGCCAACGGATCAGAGCATTCCATTCAGTGACAAAGGTAGGTCTACACATATATATCTGATATATATATATATATATATATATATGTATATGTATGATATATAGAAATCGACTGAGCAAAATGTAGCTCAAGTTTTGCATATCATTTTCGAGCTGAGCTTTTTTTGTTTTGTTACCTTCAACTTATGCAATACAAATATAAAGTGTACAAACCGAATTGGAATTCAAATTGAAATTCTTTGACAATGTTGAATTATAATTAAAAGTTTTTGCATTTTCTACTTATTTGCAGAAGTCAATGAAGCTGTCTGCCTGGCAACCACATCAACGTCTTTATCATCATCGTCGTTGTCGTCGTCGTCGTCGTTCTCGTCGTCACCAACGTTATCGTCATTTTCACCAACGTCGTCGTCATCGTTATCTCCATCACTAGCAGCAGCCACGCCCATTCTGTTTGATGGCACCGCCACGCCCGTCAGCAACGCTGCTGTAAGTCTTTGCTCCTGCCACAGTTGATCTAACTGAATCCACTCAAATTTAGGCTTAAGCTTAAAATGTTAGTTGGGTTTGAGTATTTAAACAAATGAAGTAATTTTTCCTTTTTTTTTATATATATTTCTTTAATATTTCTCATATGTTAATCTATATCATCTTCTCTCTCGCTCTAACTTGTTGGTGACTCTGTTGCGTTGCAGTTGCCAAGCGCTGTGGCAACAACAGCCATGTCACCTGTGATAATCAAGAGCAACGCGAACAACAGCAGCAAACACAACAGCAACATCAACATCAACAACAACAGCAATAAAATCAACAACAACAACAACAAAAGTAGCAGCATCAGTATCAGCAACAACAACAACAACAACAACAGCAGCAACAAAATTGTTAATTCTGCTGCCATCAGTTTTGCACAGATTGCGAATCAGCATTTGAATCCCGCCGCCGCCGCTGCAGCTGCTGCTGCAATTGGCCTGCTCAAGGGCAGCAATCCAAACAGCAGCAAGCTTAGCAACAACAACAACAACAACAACAGCAGCAGCAACAACAACAACAATGTTACCTCCGCTGCTGTCAGCTTCACACAGAATTCGAATCACAATCTGAATCCCGCCGCCGCTGCGGCTGCAATTGTTGTTGCCATCAATCCATTGAAGACCAAATGCAGCAGCAATATCATCAACAACAACAGCAACAACAACAACAACATTATCAACATTAGCAACAATAGCTCACCGACAGCCGCACCAATGTCGCCGCACAGCAGCCCGGCGGGCAGTCCAATTGTGGCTGGGGCAACGCTGACGACAAGCATATCGCCAACACCGTCGACGCCATCGCCGTCGCCGAGCTCCTCGTCGAGCGGCGTCTCATCGTCGGCCTCGTTCATTGGTTCCTCGTCGTCATCATCGTCATCGTCGTCGTCGTCCTCCTCATCATCATCGTCGTCGTCGTCGTCCAGCTCCTCATCCGCCTCGTCTCTGTCACTATCGTCGTCATCGTCATCGGGCTGCTCGCCGCCAGCGGCGACGCAAAAGCTTATTTTGGCTGCCACGCGCAACGTCAACAACAACAACAACAACAACAAGTTCCATGGCGGCGCTGGCGTTGGCGCCACAAATGTAACAGCAGCAACAGTGGCCAATACGGCAGCAGCAGTTGGTAATAATAAATAAATAAGAATAAACAAAAAAATAAAAATCGTTTATAATTAAAAATTTATATTTTTGCAGGCCATTCAGGTGGCTTTCATCAGGCGGAGAAGGATCACAATTACAAATTCTTGCTACGCAGCGGCACTGCGGCACAGTAAGAGGCAACAACAATAACAACAACAACAACAAAAAACAATAACTATAAACATAAACATAAACATAACAATAACAATTATCATAATAATAATAATATTAATACTAATACGAAAAACAACAACTGAATTGTGTGCAACAGCTCCCACCTTAATAAAACAAAAACAAACAACAACAACAACAAAAAAACATACAAACATAAACAAAAAGCAAAAAAAATAAATAAAACAACAAACAAAAGAGAAAAACTAAACAAAAACAAGCACAACAACAATGAACAAGCAGCAAAACTTATTGTTCCAAACTCTTTGTTTCTTCGAATTCTCTCAAACAAGAACAACAATCGCACACAGCAGCAGCAGCAACAACAACAACAACAACAACAACAACAACAACAACAACAACAAAAATGAATAAAAAAATAAATGAATTAATTAACATAAATATATAACAGTTCCGCCCAACAATTAAGCATAGATTTTGAAAATCAGCAAATAAAATAAAAAAAAAACAAATCAAACAAAATGGAAAATAAAACACAAAGAAAAATGCATATTACAAAAATAAATTATTTTTAATAAATAATTTTTTAGACCAACAACTGCAGCAGACAACAATCAAAACTTGTTGGCTACAACAGCAAACACACACCTACACACACACACATAATACACACACACACACACATAATACACAAACAAAATGCAGTTAACAAAATATGATGTGAAATATCTAGTAAAGAAAAATACTATAAAACACCAAATTGTAAGTGCAAAAATTTTGAAATTCATGCCAGACATACACACACATCCACACACACACAGGCACACACAAAATTAGTAGAAATTAAAAGTGAAATTTTGGAAAAGAAAATAATAAGAAACTGATATGAAGCAAAATATAAATGCGCTGTTGTAACAGAGACCACCAATGGGTAATGCTTTATGAACATATATATATATATATATATGTATATATATATATGCATATCTATACATGCACATACATACATATACGTGTGGTTGTGTGTGTGTGTGTAATCATGTGTATATAACACTTTATAGTCTTAAACAAATACCAACAAAAAATGAGATTGTTTTTTGATTTGCTTTTTTTTTTTGGTTTTATTGTTCGAACCCAAGGACAAATATGCAAAATCAATAATAAGAAAGTTAGTTAAATATATATGTATGTATCTGTGCGTGAGTATGTGTACATTAGTAGTACATATATATATATATATATATATATATATATATATCTCTGACCAAACGAAACCATCTTAAGCAAACAAACGAAAAAAACACCAAACTAAAAGGTTTATAAATTTATAAAGTAGCAAAAATTTAACAAAAATATAAAAAAAATCTAAAATTAATTAAAAAAAATGTAAGCAATGAAATCTGCAACTTGAATTTGCGTTAGCAAGTTATAGCATATACATATATATATATACATATATATATATACATATATATATACATATATATATATACATATATATATATATATAATTGAGCTATGGGCGCGAACAAAAAAACATTCCTTTGTAGACAAACTGTACACAACTTGATTAAACATATATATTCTGTCTATATAGCTAGATATGAACATCTGTAGATTTTTGCAAAATCACTTTTCTTTTACTCTATTTTCTTATTTTGGTGATAAATTGATAAATTGTTTTTTTTTTCAATCCATAACATGTGTTATATGGACTTGATATATGCATATTCTCTGTGTGTGCCCAATGGATCCATATTAGAGGTCTGCAAGGCTGCATTCTAACTTGAGCTTGAACTGGGTTCGGTACTGTTCTGGTCTGTTCTCAGTTGTACGTTGAAGGGTTCGTGCAATGATGTTCTTCTCCCGTTGCTCGTCAACGTGTGAGAAATATTATGGTGCAATTAGCGAACGCCCGCACCCCCCCGTGCAGTGCATAAGGGAGTCGTAGAAAGAACTCGGCAAGTGGCACTTGGAAAGGCTCAGTTTTGTTTAACTTGTAACTGAACTTCACAAAATATTATTAATATTACATTTTCTTATATATTCAATTATTTACATAAACATTTTTTCTTACTAAATTTACTCAAAAATATATATTAATTTGCAATGCTATTATTTTTGCATAAAATTTTCTTCTAACAAAAATTATTCAAAAAAAAAAAACATAAACCAAAATTTTTATAAATGATTAAATTTGTATTTAACTTAATTTCATTGCGCAAAAGTAGTGCAAATTAAAATCAACATGTTATCTCCTTCTCTCTCTCTTTCACTGTCTCTCTCTGTCTCTCTCTCACTCTGTCTCTTTCTTCTTGTGCCAGCTTTCTTCGCCCTTCAATTCGTTTGCGCACTCATAAAATATGCAGATTTGGGTATACTCAAATTCGCATACGGCATTCACTCAATGCAAATTGATAATGAATGTCTCATTTGGCGTTCCGAATGCAGCCCTGCAGACCTCTAATCCGTTGACATATACATATACATATACATATATATATCCATATCCATATCCATATTCATATTCATATTCATATTCATATTCATATTCATATTCATATTCATATCCATATCAATATACATATATTAGTAGTTGTTTGTAGCAATGTAGTGATTTACATATACATGTTGTAGACTACTCGCCTTGCCTCAATAAATTTATTGAAAATATTTTCAAATGCAACCAATACCAAAAAAAAAAAAATAAAATAAAACAGAATCAAAAACAAAAAAGGAAAAGAAACAAAAACAACCCAAAACACATCAATAACAATATTTTCCCAACTGTATTCGTGAAACAACCAAATTAATACCAAATTGTAACAATTTTTTTCTACTCTATATGACTATAGACTATAACTGAACTGATCTAACCAGGATCAAGCAATCATCATAATGATTTTATGTTTGGAAAACCCCTATTAAATTACTTTCAGTAAATACTGTTAATCTAATAGCTAATAGATAACCATTAGTGGACTTTAATCGGTGTTGTCTGTCTCATGTCTATATTTGAATGTTTTTATTCAGGTTCCACATGATTTTTGTTAACTTTTTTCATTTTTTAACGGGTAGACAATGTTGAAAAATGTGTTGTGAGCGGCCAAATTGAGTTTTTTTTTTTTTCATTTCATTCTGCGTACATAATAATTCTTGTAATTAGTAGAAATGTGAACAAACGCCTTAAGAGCTCTACTTTAACCACTGATCCAAAATCTAATGTTATATTGTGTGTTAGCTACAGCTTAACTGAACATTAAAATGAAAAATTTAGAACTTGTATGATATATATATATATATACATACAAATATATATTCTATATATATTTATGTACACTAAGAAATTTAAGCAGAAGACAAAACTAAACTAAACAAAACTAAACTAAATATTATATTTTAGAGCATTTTTTCAATGTGTGTGTTTGAACGTTAGTGCTTGCACATGTGTGTGTGGTTGTGTGTGTGTGTGGGTGTGTGTGTGTGTGTGTATGTATGTTAAAACAAAGTATTAATGAACAACAACAAAAAAGGGAGAAACATTAAGTTTATGACTAAATTGATAATTGATAAACTGGTCATGAATTAGGCAAATAAGCAGCAAAAAAAAAAAAGATCTTCAAAAACAAAACCAAAAAAAAAAAAATTCAAAATTGTTTGTGTTTCTGTTTTTTGAGATGAGGACTTTAATAAATCTGATGCAGATGGGCAATAAATTGATAAAAAAAAAAGAAAACAAAAAAACAAAGAAATAATAATAAAAAAATAAAAAAATTATTGATAATAGATATCAACAAACGTGTGCTGAGCTTTTCGGTACGGAGTCAGGTTAGAGGATTGGGTGAACTTCGAAATGGGAGACGTAAAACAACATACATTTAAACAGAACCCTCCCCCTCCCGTACGTCCAAGGCTATCAGAAAAATATACCTTAACAATAACATATACCATAAACATAGCAAAGAAAAACATTATTTTTCCACATTTTGTAAATACTTTCTATAAAAAATAAAAACCTTTTTATATGAATACTGTAATCCATTGTATATGTAATTTTGATTGTCTTGCACTTGACAAGACAAGCTTCCAGTTTTTTTCTTGGCACAGTTTAACGAAATATACATTTGCAAATAAAAATGAATAATAATTATGTAATCACCATAGGCAAAGAAACGCAAAGTAAAAAGTAAACAGTAAACGAATCTTAATTCGTGTAGACAAAATTGAACAGAAAAATTATATTAAAATTACAGTTTCATATATATTTTGTATTAAGCGCAAAAGAAACAAAAAATGGAAGTCAAAGTTTATTTTCACTCCACCAACATGTTTAAACATAAATGCAAAAAAGTTAGAATCTACTTTGAAAAAAAAAAACAAAAAACAAAAAGAACAGCTAAATAAATGTTTGTGTAAATGTAAAATGTTTAGTAATAAGTTGTAAAAAAAAAAAACAAAACAAAAAAAAATATATAAAAAGCAATGTAAAAAATTATAACAAAAACTAAAAAAAAAACCGAAAAATATGATTATTTTAAATGTATTTAGTTTGTTCGATTTGAAGATCTGCATATTTATATGTTTATTGCTAACTAAGTAATTAATTTGTATGTGTGTCTTTATTTCTTAATATAATTCATGATTGAATTAATTATCTCGTTAAGTAGCCAAGTAATGAACATAATACTTTATTTTTAGTTTCTATACATATTATAATATAATTTCGTTTTTTTTTAAATAATTACTAAACGATTTCATTTTAGAAATGCTATTATTATTTTATTTACTTAATTTAAAATTGAAAACAAATCGGGAGTATTGCAAATTATAATTGTATGATTAAAAAAAAAACAAACATGAAAAGCTATATATTAATGGAGAAAGCAGACAACAAAAAAATAAATAAATAAATAAAAAATATAAAAACAAAAAAAACGAACATCTTTTACCTGTAAATGTAACATGTAAAATTAAATTTAATTGCATTAAAAACACACACACACAAATCAAAATAAAAAATGAGTAAATAATATATATGTATATATATGAGAAATTATATATACATATATATGTATATACCATAAATGTGTAAAAAAAACAAACAAAAATGCAAGAAAAAAATAAAAACAGTGATTTAAAAAAAAAACAAATTATATTCTCTTGTTTTTGTTTGGAAAGGTGACTCAAAAGTACATTTTCTAACTTGGGTAGAAATACGAGCTGTGGCGATATATCAATCTCGGATCTCCGATCTCACAGACTATATGGATTAAAGACACAATATTTTATATTTACATCGTTTTTGTAAGTAACATTCGGGTTAAGCATTGATTTTGTTAATGCGCGTTATTTTAATATAATTATATTGTGTAAAATATAAAATAGATACTATTTTCCAGCTGGTAGCTTAAGCTGGTTGCTCCAGAATTCATCGCTATTATTTCATTTTACAGCTTTTTCTTTGTTTCAGCGTCAGCCGGTCAGATGTAAAGCAGACATCTGACTTATTTTATAAGCCTATAAAATATTATTATTAATTATATATTAAATAGTAAATAAAACGCATTTGATTTTTTTTTTTTGATTTCATATAGTTTTGTTTATTTCCAAGCTAAACATATTTTCAATCCAGTTTTACTCATAGTCATTATAATAAAAGTTTATCAAAAAAATGGTTTTGCTATTGCTGCTAAAAAAATTGGTACACTTATTTAAATTTCAATATATGTATGTATAAATAGGCATGGGACTGTGTATTAAGTGTGTTTATAAGTGTATAGGAGCAAGAAAGTTGTGGATGTTTGTGTGTGTGTGTGTTCACACTGTGCGCGAAAATAGAATGCTAAAAATGGTGTTTGGCTGATGCGACTTGTCCAGTTCCCTAGCCCCTTATCATAATATAATCTATACTTATGTATACATAGCAACATTCTTCTGATTTCTGTTCTCAATATATAAACGTATCATACACGAAACAAAATCTAACAAAGTACTAGTTGAAGAAGCGGGCCCAACAAATTTGAATAGCAAAATGCACAATTGGAAATCAAGTAAATTGCATAACTTATATATTTAATAATAATTAGATGTAGGCTTTATCATTACGATAATAATATTAATTAGAATAATAATAGCTTAAGTATTAAAATACAGAATGCAGTTTTCAAGAAACACAAAAAAAAATATATAATAATTCAATAAGAGGATAGGATTAAAATTATTAATTTCTCAATTTGCAAACATAGCATACAAAATTACAAAAAAAAAATGTTTTTTTGCTTTTCAAAAATGCAGCTTAAGTTTTAAGTTTTATATCATTTGTATAATTTAACTTTCAGATTTATTGATTTGCATTTGTGGCTGCTTAGAAAATTACAAAAATCGCATAAAAGTTTGAGTTTGCATTGGTTTTAATTATTATTATTTTGTTGTTTGATTTTTACATAGTATTTCAAATATCATATTTAGAAATGGAGTTGTTCTTTTTCAACTTGCCCGCTGCATTTTACAATTATATATTTGAAACTATATTTATGTATATACACATGTCTTGTATGTATATATTTATAAAAAGCTTTTCTCTGTGTGTGTGTGTTTTTTTTTTTAATTGTTTGACATTTTGCTATTACTTTATAAACAATAAACAAAAACTATATTTATAAAATGAAGTGCACACGTTTATATAAGTTGCATAAATTTAATTGTAGCTCGCTAAATTGTTAATAATAATGTTTTGTTTATTAATATGTTTACTGTTTATGTGTGTCTATTTATTTTGTATTTTAGCAAAATAAATTATAAATTAAAAGCTGGCGCTGTGCTTTGAAACATATTTTTTTTTATTTGATTCTTGTTGCCTAAATAATAATTTCATTTCTATGTATGTATGTATATATTTATATTTATATATATATATATATATATATACAATATATATATGTCGACTTTTGTTATTTGTGTATATTACATATAATTCATAATTTATTTAAATTTAATCATCGTTGAAATGTTGCAAATAATTTTGATACAATTTTGTTGCCTGTTGCTTGTTATTTAATATCATAAACATAACCATTTAATTATTTTTGTTGCAATTTGTTGTTTACTTGTTATTGCTGTTGTTTGTTGTTGCTCTTGTATATCCGTGTGGCCTTTGTTGATGTTGTTCTTGTTGTTTTTGTTGTTGTTATAGTGTTTCATGCTGTTCTTAGTTGTTGTTGCTCTTGTTGTTGTTGTTGTTGTCGCTGTTGAATTTTACAACAATTGGCAGCAAGGAGAAGGCTTCGCCGGCTCTTTTACGTCCATCTGACGTTGTTTCTTGCGTGATGAAATATCCCTGATTAGATCGAAAAATACCTGGACAATAAAAAGCACACGCTCAAAATAAATATAAATTAATCGAAAGTATTTATTAGACGGTTGTTGTTGGGTTAAGTTTTGATTGTTCTAAAATTACATAATTTTGAAAGTGGCTAAAAAAAAACCGAAACCAAAAAGTGTCATACACCAGAAATCTTCGATTTCAAATTAAAAATAAAATATAAATAATTGAAATACATACAAATTAAAAGTACAAAATTGGAGTACCAACCCAATTTGTGATATTTAAAACTAAAAGAAAACTTCTCGAAAATGACTTAGATACTTATTTCAAATGTGCGAAATGTATACCAAAAACTAAATTAATTCTTAAAGTGTGTATGCATGTGTATATGTACATGTGTGTGTGTGTGTGTTTATAAGTATACTTCAGTTGCACTTGCAGATAATTATTATTTAATTTCAGTAAATGGCCTTGGCAGCATTTCCGAACTAATTTTCATAACTTAAATTTTATGGTAGACTTGATAGTTCTACTGCCAAAAACTTCAACTTTTTGGTGTTGCTAGTTTGGTTTATGAAAGTTGTTTTCAGAGTAGCTTTAATTGTATAATTCTACGCATAAAATGCAGCACTTAAAATTGATATATTTTCTACAATATTTCTAACGATACGTTTTTTTATGCCATATTTAATACCCAGTTCTATTTGTTGCTGAATTACTAGCTGATAATCAGTTTAAATGAATGTGAAATTAAGCCCCTTTTTTGTGGGGAACTTTAGGAAACTAGTTGGCAAATATCACTTGCAAAGCTTTGCGTTCAATTGTAAAACGATATGTTTATAAAAACAGACAAACACGTAAATATATATATTATATAGATATCAACCTATCAGCATATTAAAAGTGAATTGTGGCAAGACACCATCACAAGAAACAAGGTAAGACACAGGTTAGACTCATTGAATAGTTGTCTCGGTTTGTGGTTAGTAAATCCATACTCAAGCAAGTTGTTAACCAACATCCAAGGTAAGTCTTTCAGTTGTTGTACTTATTGTTGTTAGTATTACTGTGTGTTGTTGTTTGTCAAAGTACCCAAAAAAAAACAAACAAACAAACAAACAAACAACAAAGAAACAAGCGGTACTTAAATCGAGATCAAAATCAAAATTTCATTAGAAACGAAAGAAATTATAAATTGTTAAAAATAAAATTGGTTTTTAGTGTAAAGCCAAAAGCGAAAGCGGGCAAGCTACAAAAGTACTTGTGGGGGGAAAGAGGGGTTTACTCTAACTAAAGTTAGTTTGTTGTTTTAGAGTATGTATGTTATTTTTTTATTTGTTTTTTTTTTGTATATATTTTTAGTATGCACCTAATGCCTAAAGTAGGGTACACTTAAGTCTCCGCTTCTTGCATCTATCTTTAGCACGCCCGCTCGTTGCTTTCGAATCTTCGGTTTTTCGTGATCTTATTTCGCGCATCAAATCAAAAAATACCTGCAATTGTGATGGAAATAAAATATACATGTACATATATATTTTATACATATATATAAGTATATAATAGTTACAGATACAGAACGACAAATATGTGTATATATATGTATAGCTATATTGTGTGTGTGTTTCTTTGTGTGTGTGTGTGTGTGTGTGTGTGGGTGTGTGTTGAGCAATAATTACACATGGATAATTTCAAGTGTGAGACATACATAAATTGACGCGCTGTCAGAGTGATAAACAAAATTTTAATTAACAACAATAAAAAAACAAACAAACAATTAAAACAACATAATTTAATATTATTAATATTTTAGCTGCTTGCGATTACAACAGAGAACGATAAATGTGCTGAAAAGTAGGCTACAATTTGAATGCGTAGTGTAAAAATCTCAATGGTTGTCATTAATTCTGCTGCTCTTAATTATCATATTCTTAATTATCAAATAATCACTCCACAAATTATTTTATTTTTCCTTTTTTGCTTTCTTATGTTTCAAATGGCAAATGTTTCACTTAAAATGTAACTTAAAAATATCATAAATTAAACTCTTCGTTTTTGTGCTTATTAAATTATTTCAACTTTGTAATCTGCAAAGAATTAAATTTAATTGAATATTCAAATTTTTTAAATTAAGTTATTTAACTTTAAAATTGGTGTTACTCATATTTTAACTACCAACAAATTGAGCATTTTGGGGTTCAAATTTAACATTTATCAATGCAATTATACACGTAATGTTTACAATCAAAAAATAAAAAAAAAACAGTTAATCAAAATGAGTGCGTGTGCGCGCGTGTGTGCGAGTGTGTCACACTATTTGACAAGAGATTTGCAATGAACAATAACAATAACAAGAAAATATAAAAAAAAAAAATAAACTTTGATAAGAATGTTGAATGTGCAGAGAAAAATAATAAATGTACAAATTGAGTAGAAATTTTGCTTATCTATTGCTGAACGTATTTGTTGTGCTTCTAAAAACACACAAAATCAAAAAAAAAAAAACAATTCAAAATATCAAAACTTATCAACAAAAAAAAAAAATTGTGCGCAATAAAATTTTGCATATCGTTTTTGCTGATTTCTATAATATGCATTATAATTGTAATGATTATATAATTTGTATTGTATTTTCTTTCTTTTTTATTTATTAATTTTTTTGCTTGCTTGTTTTAGCCAATTGTTGAAGAGCCTCTAAAAATATCTCTGTAAATGTTTAGATTAAATATATATGCACAAATGTGCACATATAAATTTATATATATATATATGTGTATGTATATATTCTAGTAGTACTTACTAGTAGAGAGAGAGCCAGAGCACCAGCTCTCCCCCGGCAATTACCTTGTCCACATTCTCGCGCGTCTTCGCCGATGTCTCCACGTAGGGCACGGACCAAAGCTGCGCCCGCTGCTGGCACTCGTTGAGGGGCACCTTCCGTTTGTCATTCAGATCGCATTTGTTGCCCACTAGCAGGAACGGTATGCTTTCATCGTTTTTAACCCGCAATATTTGTTCTCTGCAATAGTGTTAAAACTGTTAAATAGGCTTCGATTTGTGGCGATAAAGTTGCTTATCAATTTTTGCAACAGTGACTCACAGCTGCCTCTGCTCACAGCTCACTCCAACAATAAAGTTCAACGTTCGTATTACACCAACCAACCACCCACCCACCCAGTCGCACGCAGCCTGAAACCTTTTGAATTATTCAATCCATTCAAGGGACCACACCCAGTCACACACACACACGCGCACACACATCCTATTACGACTGCTACTGTTGCGCTCATATTTCCTTTGAAGGCTCAGGTTTATCCACCTGCTGCACACTAACTGGACTCAAAATGTGTGTGTAACTGTAAAGCTATCAAATTCTATCATTAACTTTGTCTATTTCAACTGAATTTATTTTATCCATATCGATTTTAATCAACTATTATGCTATTATTTATACTATTATATATCTTCTACATTTAAAATAATGCAAGCAAAATCTTTGTCACAAAGTATTCAATTAAGTTAAGATATTAATATATAAAAATTGTCGTTAAATTTAGCGTTTAAGAATTGAATTGTTAGCTAAACTTTAAACTAGAAAACTGCATTAATATCAGATGATACTTAAATGATGCACTTAGAAATACTTCTAAATGGAAACAATCTCCGTTGAAAATGCTTGCAACAAGTTTAACGCATTTAAATAGAATTATTAAATTTACAATTTTATATATATTTTTTAATCGTTGTGACTGATTTTTTTTTCTATTTTCATTTTCCTATTTCCCTTTAATGTTTAAGCACAAAGCATGCATAGAAATGCGCTGTGTGTGTTTTGTGAATCGTTGCTGTGAGTTCAGTTCGTTAGTGCCACATGTGGATGAAAGCCGTTGGCTGTTGCCTCTCTAATTAGCAAGTGGTGCTGTGGCCAAGACAGGCACTCAGGCACTGAGCTGCGTTTTTGCTGGTGGCGACACCACTTGGGGGTTGGGGAGGTTGTTGGCTTTGGGTTGACAGCCAGTTGCCACTTGACACAGTCACTCGAGAACACACACAGACAAGCAAAACACTCACCTGAATTCCTGGGTGGCCTGGAAGCTTTCATCGTCTGTGATTGAGAAGACACAGAGGAAACCCTCGCCGCTGCGAAAATAATTATCTCTGATGGCTGCATAATCCTCCTGGCCGGCTGTATCTAGTATATCTATTTGTACTTCTTCGCCATCGAGCACAACCTGCACCAAATCGAATTAAAATTTGTTTTTTTTTTTTAGATTGCATTTGATTTTCAAGTTGGATTCACACCTTTTTCCTATAGCTGTCGGCCTTGGTGGGTTCGTAGTCCTCCACGAACTCATCGTACATGAATTGCAATGTGAGGGCCGATTTGCCAACGCCACCGCTGCCCACCATGATGACCTTGTGCAGCGCCGGTCCGGCTGTTGGTTTCTTGCTCATTTTCTTATTTTTTTTATATTCTTTTTTTATTAAGTATGGGGTTCGTAGTGGTGGGTGGTGGGTGGACGGGCTGCACACACACTCACAACTCAACACTCAACGCACAACGCTCTTAACTCTCTCTCTCTCTGTCTCGATCTCGATCCCAATCTCTCTTTGACACTCTCCAATCCTTCTCTCTGTGTTGTGGTTGTGGCCGAGTGATTCAACTGCAGAATAAAGAAAAAATGTAAAATAATATGGCATTTTTATAAATAATAAAAATATATATATATACATAATAATTATTTAATTTATATATTTTACGTATAGCTTTTTTTTTCGTTTTGGGCTTCCTGTTTTGGCCAAAATGGATGGCGACAGGCTATCAGTTATTATTTTTTTTGTTATTGGCTGTTTGAGTCATTCAAGCGTACAACAATTGAACCATAAAAGGCTTGGCCTAGTCAATCGGGCCAATGACTTGCCGGCCGCATTGCGTTATGTTTCATAACCAGAAACATATGCGCCTTTAAAATACGTAAGCCTCTGGTACAGTCACACTCGACTATAATGGTCAACAAGCTCAGAATTTACACTAAAGTTGCTTTGACGAGAACAGCAAATTTGAAGTTGTGCAAAAAACTTCACATTGATACATAAATAGAATTTTTTTATTTATGCTTAGAAATTGCTTAAGGGTTAATATTTTTATGCTGAGCCATTATCTCAATAATGGTATTTTTAGTCTATTTTTTTAATTTAGTCAATTTTTCTAATTTTACAAATGCACTTTGCAATTTGCTACACTTTCTTCGCTTTATTCAAAAGTGTTTAAGGATTGATTCGTTTTAGCGTGTTTGGCTTGTAAATGGGTAATGGACGACATAAATAATGTATTTGTAAGAAGCAGTTGTTGTTGTTGTTGCTGTTGTTGTTGTTGTGTTCATTATGTTACAGCAATTGTTGTTTGTTGGTTAGGTGCATAACGCCTCGCATTTTTCTTATGGCTACTTTGCGCGCAAATCGACAAATGAAGCATAACAAAAAATAAAAATAAAAAAAAACTAAATAAAAAAGTTGAATGAACTTTTAACACACACAGCGAAACGGGCTGAAAGCATGCGAATAGCATAATGCAGAGCTGGCCAAAACATCAGCTTAGACCTGGCCAATTGGTTGTCGTCGTCGTTGTTGTTGGTATTTTTTTTATTTTTTATTGCTGCTTGTTCGCCATTCGCAATTAGCCTTTTGTGACCGACGCGTCGCCGACATCGATTGCAGTAAATTAAGGCGTAAAATTACGTATGGCTAGCTGCATTGGCATGGAAATATAACAAACAAAACAAAAATATATATTGATGGTGACACACACAAGCACGCACAGCAAACACACACACAACATACACACACACACACACACACAATTGCGAGTGGCCACGCGGTCATTTGGATTGCTGCCAATTTAGCAATGGGCCACAACAATAAATCAACTTTTCTTTTTGATATGACAACAAATGAATGAAAAACCAGCCGCTGAGTTTAAGAAGAAGAAGAAGAACAACAACAACAACAACAGAATTACATGCAACATCATAATTTGAGTTGAGTTAAGTTTTACCAATATCGCTGCTCGAGACTTGTCTACAATTAGCCTTAATTTAAAGCTGCATCTCAAGATAAAAAATTGCTTGAAAATATCTAAGGTAATCAGTAAAAGTAACACGCAGTTTTCGAAGCACAGCATCATGTTGCACACACATACACACACACACACATACACACACACACACACATACACACACATACACATCTATATAGACATATGTATGTGTTAACACAGATACTAAATTGACACATCTGTGCACAATGATCAAAGCTGAATGGCAACGAGAATGAATACTGATGACGATGAATGATGAATAAATGATACAACTTGTACATACATTCCTCTATATATATATACATATATAGAATGAATAAATATATATAAAGAAATAAATGCTTAGAAGCGCCAATAACTGAATACCCTTTGCAGCGGCATAATGTTATATTGAGAAAATATATAGTAATCAAATATTTTCTTGACTTTATTACGGTATTCGCTTAGCTGGATATATTTGGATTTTTATAGCATTGCTCAGGCTAAACAGCCGAGTCTGATTTAGCCAAGTCTGTCTATGAGCCAGCTTAAACAGAGACACATTTACATATATACATCTAAGTAACTGGATCGATCTTAGGTGTGGTGCCGATGCGATCTTTTTTGGGAATAAATAAATCGATTTTGATTTTCTGATTGAAATTTAATTCGGATTTTCGTTTTCTTACAAATTGACAGACAGGCCAAGTCACATTTACACATTTTGACACCTTAAACGGAGGCGGCAACAAGAGGCACTCAGAGCTGGCTGGGGCCAACAACATGTTTTGTGTGTTTTTTGGCCAAAAATATATATTAAAAAACCGCAGAAGCAAACAACTGCACTGCGCTCTGCTCATCTGGATATATATATATATATATATATATATATATATATATATATGTATTGTGTGTGTATATTGTTGTTGTTGTTGCCTCATGAGATGAGTTGCGGCTTGGATTTCTCAATGGCGTCGCCTGGGAAATGAAAAGAAAAACAGCAGCTGTCATCAAATCAAATAACGTGCGCAACAAGTACAACAAACTACAAACAACACACAACAAACTACAAACAACTCGACGAGTGCCACGCGGCGTATGAGTAATCATTTAAGCTGGCAACAACCAGCGCGTCAATCAATCGACTTGAAACCAAAAACAAAACAATGCAAAATTAAAAAAAATATTAAAACAAATCTAAAAAAAACTCCCACGTTCAACTGAGTTAGCTTTAGTCATACAGCATGACGCAAAAACAATTCGAACTTTATTGTGAATATGCTGAAATTGTCTTATCTCAACAACAAGGCTTGGGCCACTTTACATATCGATTTTATCGCAAAACTAATCTAAAGAATAAAAAACAAAAAATTAAAACCTTAATTTCCCATTAACATTTGCAAAATTTATCCCACCCAATTCCATTGCTGTTGAAAAAAAATCGACACATTACTTTTAAAACTTACTTAAAAACAAGTCGAATCTGAATCCAATTTTGAAATACACAATAATCATGCTAATATTAAAAAACAAAACCTGCTATTTTTATGCAATAAACCAAAATAGATATGTCAGCAACATCTAATTGTATCTGCCGCATTTAGTTGCACAAAGTTATCACCATTTGTTTTTGGAGTGTTTTTTTCTTAACCAGTTGAAAAGTGTAATTTGTAATTGTATTTTGGGCCCACAATATCAACAACTTGAATTGAAAACTCGCCAAACACACTCATTTCACTTTCACAGATATATATATAATTTTATATATATCTACAAGTCAAATTAGGTGATAATGAAATCAATTTTTAATTACCTTTCTTTTTGCTTAAATTTGTTGTTATTTCTTGTTATATTTTCTAGCTCAGCACTAGATATATATATACGAGTATATATGATATATGTCTGTTTTCTGTTCCTATTTTGTTTAGGGTTATAACACTAAGTTGTCTGCTCTCTTTCTATAATTTTTCATTAGCCTAGAATTTAAAAGATATTAAAGAATTTTTATTAGCCTGAAACATTTCAATTGATTTCCAAGAAACTGTTTTAATGTGTATTTATGTTTCATCTTTGAGGTGGCTGCTGGTTTTTATTTTCTTATACTCCGTAAAATAATAGCTTGAAACAATTATATGCATATTAAAGTAAAAATTGTTTTTATTATTGGTTGATTTGACAATTATCAATTATGAGTTGAGGCAAATAATTAAATCGAGAATTACTCAGCTTTACAGACTACTTTCATAAAATCAAGTATTACTCGAATTTGAATTTCGTGAGTGATAATAAGGAAGTTTTCGTTGTGCTTCAAGGCAAAACATTAAAGATTTCTGTTGAAATTTAATTTTGTAATACAGATGTATTAATTTAATAAGCATAATGCAGAATCTGATAATGACAAGCGATGGCAAAAATCATGTGGCGCACATTAATTATTAATGAGCAGCCATTTTTAATGCAATAAACAAGTAATAATATGAATAAGAAATAAGCATAATAATCGCTGGTGAATGCCAACCAAAAAAAAAAAAAGGTCTATAAAAATTATAAAGAAAAATCGCGCTGCAAATTTTATTCTGGCCTATAAATAAATAATATTAAAAACTTGCTTAATTATAAAGTGCTCGATTGGGTGGATACCTCGTAACCAAATTAAAACTGCACCAAGACCAATACTCTTATTTTTTGGAATTCGTTCATTTATTAAGAATTGAAAGTCTTTGAGGTCAACTCGATTGTTTAATCAAGAATACATATTTATATTTATATTTTATGGAAACGATCAGCTTGATTTCTTGCACAATCGCATAATGCCGGTCTTAGCCATTGCTTTTGACAACAGGGTATAAGAAAAAACACCACAAAGAAAAACCCAACAAAAAAAACTACAATATACAAAAGCAAACCAGTAATTTCTAAACAAAAAGCATTTTCTCAACATTGTTCGCTTTTCTTACGCACAGAGAACACAGAATTGAACTGAACTCTATATTTTTGCCATTTGTGTGCTTGCGGAAATTATTTTTACCGTATGCGGGAAAACTGTATCACAGGTGATGACGTCATCGCGCACATGCTGACAGACAGGCCGAACCAAATAAAAAAAATATATAAAAAAAATACACAGACAGAGAATAGCAATTTCTTTACGAAATTGCAGAATTGCGAGTTTCTTGAATGCTGTCTTCGTAACGGTTTCTCGACCCAATAGACATGCGTCTATATAGTTGAAAAGTAGATTATGACTAAGCCATATAGTTGTTAATAATTAAAGTATTTATATGCTTCTCAAGGAATATCTACTCAACAATTTACAGGACATAAATTTTTAGTTTTGCTTGTAAAACGTTTACGAATGCCACACAAAGAATAAGCAAAGAGAATAAATCTGTTTTGTATGAATAAAAAATCGTTTTCGATTTGAACTAATTTGTTGGAAAGCGTATGCCGTCTTCGTTATATACTCTCTCGGCACACATTTTGGCCATTTCGGTGTGTGGTCGATCGACTTGTGTTTGCCATAATATTTAAAACGGCCAAGCAAATATCGAGCAGGCCAATTTGTATTTATTTGCTTGAAATTGATTTTAAACAGACAACAATTTTAGTTCTCGTTTTCATTTGGTTTTCTTTTGTATTTTTCTTCTGTGTTTTGGCAATTTATTAAGTTTTTTTTTTATCCCTCTTTTCGCCATGATCTGGTGGGGATCGCGCCAAAAGTATTGCGTCAATTGGAATGCAATTGGTAGACTATAATATCGACTATTTACTCTAGAAGGAGAATTCTGGGGTTTATACATATTTTCACCCACATTCAGCTTTATTGGGTGCCCCGCTTATTTATTACTCATCATTTTGTATGCTCTCGCAAATAGTATTATTCGATCGACTTGGACTTCCAAAGCTGCTTGTTGTGTGTTGCTGGTGGTGGTTGTTGTTATTCTTGCTATTTTTTTTATTGTATTTGTTGTTATAGTTGTTGTTCTGCACGCTTGGATGACGTCATCTACTGCGACTTGACGCACCCAAGCGTTAAGCAGCAAGGGCGGCCGTAGAAGCGACAGCTCACTAAAATCACCCCCCGCCATCCCAATCAGAAAAGAGCCGAAATGCGCAGTTAAGAGCAGGTCGAGACGTATATGTTATGGCCACAAAACAATACACAATTTTCAACGCGTTAAAACTAAATTCACAGACAAGTTAATAGCATGGATTGTCAGAGTTCTTCCGCGCCCGTCTTGCTTGAGCTCTTTTTTTGGCCTGATTGTGATAAACATCTAACAGTTACATCTTTAAAGCACCCCCTTGACGCCCCCTCCTCATCCTCCACCTCCTCCTCCACACCTTGCTAACCCTTGTGAGTTGCGTGCGTGTTTTCTACGAGTTGCTCGCGAGCACATCTGTGTGTGTGTGTGAATTGTTGTTTTACTCATTCCATTCATTCGTCGACTGCTTTTGCTCCATCTTTTCCCGCTATTCCCCTGCATTTTGTTAGTTGCGTTTTTAGCCTAACTGTTAAGTTAATGGGTTTATTTTTAGTTTAGTTCGTTTAGAGCATTTGATTATTTTTGTTGTGGTTGTTGTTGTTGTTGTTTGTGCTGGAGCTGGTGCAATTTGTGGTTTTTTCTGCCTTGTTGATTATAACCTTGACGCTTTTCTGTGGTTAGTTAGCTACAACAACAGCTACATTTATGTTTACACTTACAGTTACAGTTACAGCCTGCCCTTGATTCTGTATACAGTTAATTGAATCCATCGCAATACGACTCAATTTAATTGTATCCATTTACACATATCGCTTTATCAGTATAAGAAAAATTAAGTAGAAATACGTTTCTAGGTGTCGATTTGGCAACTGATTTATTGATTTCTTGCAGTGTTTATATAGGTATGCAAGTATGTATGTATGTAAGTATGTATGCTTGTATCGTCAAAGTTGTCTCAACAAGTCACATTGAGTTTCATCTCCACCCCTTTCCCTTCATCATTGAGCGGTCACACAGCTTAGCAGCAACCAAATACATTTGAAGTTGACTTTCTTTTATTTTTCTTTTTGGCTTCCTTGTTGTATTTTCCTTTTCTTTCGTCTTATTTTTGTTTTTGTCTTTGACAATTGTTAGTGGCTGCCGTCTGGGAGCCGCATTTTTCAACGTCGTCGACACTTTGGAGCTGCATTTTATTTTGCTGCGCCATTTGCAATGTTTACAACAACAATACAAGCAGAAGGCGAAGAAGAAAAAACATGTGGAGAAAAGAGGAAAGGAGAGGAAAGGAGAAAAATCTTACACGGCGAGGAGCAAGAATTTGTTTGACTTCCGCGGAGATTGAGTTCAATAAACCACATTACGTTCATATGTGGAATATATATAGGGTCTACCCCTTCAACACTCATCTGCAGCTGGAAGATGGAATGGATGCATTCCAAATGTAAAAATATGCCTCTTCATACCTACACACAAACTCAGATTATGAATTGCAAATGCAAAAACTTCACAGCATAAATAACATTATATGAATTTCAAAGACTGCTGCAATAATCGATGAAACGCTTAATTAAAAAAATCGAATATTTTTTTTTCAAAGACTATTCAACTATTTATTACTGATGTCATCAAGCACTAATGTTCTTTCTCATTTTTTTATTAGCTTGACCCATAGACATACAATGTTTAAAAACTGGCTAAACAACTTCAATAATTATTCTGTTTCCCAATTCAAAACAATAATACACAGCAGTGTCCGTCTGGCTATCTGTCTAATTTAAATTAATATTTGTTAGTTGTGCTTAAAATATTTTAATTCAAGTAGAATTAATTGATGTAAATGGAAAAACTTTGATTCATATAAAAATTAAAACTTTTTAAAACATATTTGAATCAAGTATTCTGTATTTCCCAAAATGCTTTCAGTCGTAAGCAAATATTAAAGCGCAGTTCTAAAGTTGCAGAGTATTTATCAATCGGTTACGCTTATCTCAAAATTTCTTACTAGCATATTTCTTAATTATTATATTTTTTGCATTCCAATTTGCGTCTGACCTTACTTGCTAATACCGTTGGCCGCTGCACCAACTTCGCATACATACATACATATGTATCCACACAAACAAATATAAGTTTCAGATAGCATTTGAAGCACATTTGACAAAAAAAGAAGATGAAAAAGCAACGCTCTACGAAGAACAAGAAACCACAAGAAAAACAACTAATATGTTTGTCTGCTTTCGTTATTTTCTTTGCGTTTTGCTAACTGTTAACTGCTTAGTTTTTGCTTGTGTTCCTCAAGTTGTAGAACAAAAAAAATGAGAAGAGATTAGCAAGAAAGAACAGTTAACTTTGATGTGCCGAAGATGTTATACCCTCGCAGGCATATTGCTAACTGTCGAGGAGTTTACTTTGGTTTTAAAAAAATAGTTACATTTATCATTAAACAAGACAAATTTTGACTCCGGAATAAATATGTGTAATTTCTGGAGTCATACTCAACATCTTCTAATGCATAACTTGACTCGTGACAAAAATAAATTACCCACTCCAATAATAGTATAATTTGAGAAAAAGATGAAGCTTTATAAACAGCAATAGCAAGAAACTGTGTGTGTGTGAGTTTGACTTAAATGCCGTGACTCACTTCAATGCTTTTCGGCAAATTCGCCGCCAGCGGCGCAGTCGCGTGCTGCGAAGACAACGACGTCGGCGCCGCCGTTGATTTTGGCTACTTCGAGTGGGAGAGCGACAACAACCACAACAACAGAACAATGTGAAATATGCTAAACAGCTTTTGAAGCTTAATTCATAATAAGTTAATGTTGATGTTGTTTTTGCTTTTATTTCATGGGCCATTTTGAATTACTCGTATTTTTCGCCTGCTCAGCTCATCACCCATTTGCTAGTTGAAAGCTTTGCGCTAAAGAAAACACACAACGAAAAAATACAAATAAAAAACTGGTTTCGATGTCGCCCAACTTTCTACGCACATGTTGGCCAAGTTCAAGGCGAGTAGAGTAGGCAGTAAATGTGTGTGTGTGTGTGTGTTTGGCCCCAACAAGTGGAATTTTGCCGTAAAGATAACGAAGCGAATTTCACACACACCCAAGGCGTGGGAAGAGTGTTGGCAACCCAACTAACAAAGGAACCCCAAAGCGCGAAAAAAAAAAAAACTGGTACAATTAAAAGCTAGGCAGACTCAGAGCTGAGAGAGCTAAATCGAGAGTCAAAATGTTGATGATGTGCAGCGGCGAGTTGAGATCAGATAAGCAGATAAGTTCTTATAGGTTTATGCATGCATATGGTAGTGTGTGACGTGTGTGTATGTGTGTGTATGGGTGTTAGTATACACACATATATGTGCAATGATTTCTTGACACGATCTGAACGCAACTCTGTTTTGACAAGATCTTATGGGAAAAAACCTGAGAAAAACTACAAATTACTTGATACAATAGTAGAAATAATAGAAATCACAATGAATCATATCTTATCTTATTTCTTATAGCAATTGTTGTAAGAGCTTTGCTCTGTCCAGATAAAATCATTCTCATACAACAACAAACTCCTGCTGTTAATCAACGTACGTTAAGTGTATTCTTTATTTTTTATTTCTTTTTTTTTTGTCTTATTCATGTCTCAGATCCCCCTACTTTTAATGGTGCTCTGAGGTCGGAGCATAAAAGTGCCAAGTTAAAAATTGGCACAAATCACAGCTTGATGGCTATAAATTAGGCTAGTGCCAGTTCAACGCACACCAAAATGGCTTAAAAAGCGCTTCGAAGAACTGAGAATAAGCAAAACACAAATGAAACCAGTAAAGAGAACTTTGTAGAATCATTTGATGATAGAACGCTAAAGTGTGGATTACTTAAAACAACAACAACAAAAAGATTAGCAGCTGCAGCTGCTGAAGAGAAAATGGTGTCATGCTCATCATTATAATTATTATCATTATTGTTGATTCAGGCATTTATATTCATTCTCACGTCATTGCAGAGGAGAGCGAGCGAGACAGACAGACATAACAGTTGCGAATAATTGGAACTTGTAAAGATTTAAGTTTTGGTCGAAAGAACAGCAAAATAAAAGAAGTTCAAAAATTAGCGCTTATCACGAGGCTTGAGTTGCTTAAATTTGACAAAATACACACGCACACACACACACTAATTAGCAGACAGCACGTATATACTAGATATTAAAAATCAATAATAAACTTCTTCTTTTTTGGGATGATGACATTAATTATTTGTCATAGGTATTTTTTAAGCTCCACAAAAGGTGAGTAATGTGCATATACTCTATATATATATGGCCTGCATTCCATTATCAGATAACGCCAAAAATCACTAAATGCACTGAACTTGAACTTGTTTTGAGCAGAATCGAATACCGATAAGTAATTTGGTAGTTTTTTTTACTTAACACATTGCACACCTTTATCATAAATTTATGATTTGATTTTTAATATTTAATTTAAATGAAAAGTCAAAAATTGTCTCAGCGTATTAAAAAGTTAAATGCTAATTTGAACTAAGCTATATATGAAATTTGATTTTATGTTATATCTGCAAAATAACAAATATTATTAAATTAGAGATGAAATACTAATTGTTGAGAAGCTAATTTTTTAAAATGATTGCACAGTGTCACAAAATATTGTTTTCTCATTTTTCTTTATTAGCGGATTCCATTAGAAATGGGCGTTTACATTTTTGACATTGATGTAAAAATAATTTTCAATATGTTCGATTCTAATTCAGGTTTAAAGGCTGCTCGATAAGAATTAAAATGACTCCAAAACCAAAAGATGAAATAACACGCAAGTCACGTTTTGTGACAAAAATAAAATTGCACACGCACACATATATGTAAATGTATGATCTGGAATTTGCGGACGATTAACAAAGAGTAGCAACAGCATGGGCCAAGTACGTTGCGTTGATAGTTGCGAGTGCGGGAGAGAGAGTTGAGAGCCGTTACCAAACCCTTCGCACAAAGAGCGCCTAGATGCGAGCGGGTGGAGAGAGTGAGTTGCCATCAGCACTAAGCTTCGAAAATAAATGAATGTGGAATGTGGAATGCGCAAAGCGAGAGAATGAGTCAACCAGCCATCATCGCGGCTGATGGACAACAGAGGGCGGGCTGCAGTGCATTCAAAAAAAAAGAAGAGAAGAGTGGAGAGTGCCAGAGAGACTATGTATGTGTTCGTGAATAAGGGAGTGGAATGAGCTGAATTGAGTGGAATAAGGTCAAGCGGGGTGCGGCAAATGCTTCCGCTGATAGCATTGATAAAAAGCCCGCAACAATGTTTGAATGACAAATGAAGAAGAAGTAGAAGTCGAGCAGAGAGGCGTTGCCAGTGACAGTGACTACAACAGCAACACCAAACAATGCACAAAGAATGGCAAACAAGTAGCACAATCAAATTTAAATAATAAAGAAATCTGAGTAGAAATTTCACTTTTGCAGCAGCAGAAACAAACACACACACACACACACACATACATATTTCATCTTGTTTTTGCCTGTGCACACACAAACACACACGTAAAAAGGCACTTTCTTTGCTGTTGCTGCCAAGCTGCCAAGCTGCCAACTGATATCTCGTTCGCCTTTTGGCGGCTTTTACAAATAATTTTTGTTTATTAAAATTAACGCGCAGCTTGCATTCATTCAATTAATTCAAGAGTCACACATACACCCAACCAAAGCGAACGCTTTTTTTGGTGTTATTTCATCTAAACGATGACGCGTTCGCAAAAATATAAAAAAAAAAAAAACAATAAAAAAAATTTATAGATAAAACAATGGAATGGGAATGAGACAGTTGAGACAGTTGCACGCGCAATTTCTCTGCATGAGCAACACATTTTGCACAACAAACACACAACAAATCACAACAACAACAGCAGGAGTAGCAGCACAGCAATAATAACAACAACCAAGTTGATATTAAAACAAAAAAAAAGGTGTAAAAAAAACTCTTATATGTACATAGGACAATGTAATGAAAACATACAAAAATTCGTAATCACTTTGTGGTCGCCTCTTGGTGATTGTGCTTGTTTGGGGTAGCTTGCTTACATACATATATATGGATATATATATGTGGCTATGGGTTGACTGTAGCGCGTTCTTTTACAATAAATTAGTTTTTAATTTTTGTCGAACGCCTCGAAAATTGATATGAGTAACTCCGATGCGCACAAAAACCGAAAATGAACTGAATTGGAATTAGTGGTGAGCGATATCTATTTGCGCTGGCGCTGCCAACAAATCGTGCATAATATCGATGTTTATTAAACTTAATATCGATATATTGATTTGATTATATTAGCAGCCCTGCTATCGCAAGCGCAAAATCGAATGTTAACAATTATTTGGTATTTTTTATAGTTAGATTTGATAATATGCTTGTTAAGTCTTAATTTATGTCGACTAATAATTTCAGGTCTAACCATCGTTAAATAATCTTTTAAATAATCGTTTAAAGAATGCAACTAGTGCAATACTATCAAACAGTATTAATATATTTGACTAACATACTAGAA
This sequence comes from Drosophila fungiperda, assembly GCA_035042345.1. Classification (NCBI taxonomy): domain Eukaryota; kingdom Metazoa; phylum Arthropoda; class Insecta; order Diptera; family Drosophilidae; genus Drosophila; species Drosophila fungiperda. The sequence continues at coordinate 5,298,905 of JAWNLM010000137.1, read as the reverse complement.
TACTGGTTTTATGGTCATACCTTGCAAATGGAGGTCCTTCTTTAACTAAAAATACATAATCAGCAGCTAAACATATATAATCAACTAGTTCAGTTTTAAAAAGTAAAGTCACTTTTTTTTGTTAGTCCTTTAGTGTTAAAAGCTTTAAAATTAATCAAATTCTGATTGCAGTCAAATACGATACAAATCAATTGCTGCTATCAGACTGTTAAAGTAAATAAAATATTAATTGTATAAACAAATTTGAATAATTAATGTTGATAAAAGAATGGACATTACTTAGCTTCTGCATTATAAATAATTGATAGATTAGTTGTATATGGCAAATCCTGCTAAATCTGTTAATCGATACTTGCAAGAAAATATATCGATATACTTTTGTAGAGTCCTGATTGAGTATGGAGTTCTGAAAAATAAATTAAATCATTAAGAGCAATGTTGAAAATTATGTTATTTTACATTCAATGCAACCGTGTACATATATGTTAAGTTTCTCATTAATCGATACTTATAATGTTAATTGCAAAGACTTGAATAAACCTTGATTAAGTACACAACTCTGGTGGGACTCAGTTAAATGTTCTTATCCTGGCATTCCCTGACGCGGGGAAAGGATTTCGCTCCAACAGGTTATGTGCCCAGGGCGCGTGGCCTGATAAGATTGTTTATAGTTTATTTGACTCAATATCCAGAGTTACGAACTCGGATGTAATAAAAGACAAATCGGCAGTTACGCGTGTGTAAATGTAAAGTGCGTCGCAATAATAGAAACATGTATTTACAGGAGTCTGATGTGGGCGAAATATTAACTGGAGTGCGTTGGATCGTAAGACATTGGCAACGATCACGCTAAGTGTTCAGACATCGCAGTTGGAATACATCAAGAATTGCACAACGTCGCAGGAGGCATGGATTGAGTTACGCGAAGTCCATCAGCCAAGTGGCGGAGGGGCAAAGCATAGCTAGCTACTTGGTCACATTTAACGAAATCGTTGATCAGCTTGCCGGAGTTGGAATAGAAATAGTTGACGAGCTCAAGGTCATTATTTTGCTTTCCAGCCTACCAGACATTTATGAGAATTTCGTTGTCGCCATCGAGACGCGCGCCAGTCTGCCAGCGTTTGAAATTCTGCGAATTGAAGGAAGAAGGCGCAGAGAAGCAGAGCGATATCGCGCAGTTCTTTACAGTTAGATGACGGCATAACGCTCGTGCGAAGGAAACTGACAAAAAAGGTCGCCTTTTACAAATGAGGTGAAGTAAGGCACGTTAAGGTGAATTGTCGCAGATTAATTGCCAAAAGTGATGCAATAGCCACCGGACAGGGGAATTGCAGTTTACGGATGAACGCATTGGATGCAAGCAGTTTTAAAAACTCGGCTGGTGCTTGGACAGTGGAGCGACAAGTCATATTTGTTGCGATAAGGGCTGGCGATCAGGTTGATCGTGAAATCGGAGAAACAACGCAGCGTAGCACTCAACAGTACAGAAGCTGAGTATATGGAAGGAAGCTATTGTCATGCGCAGGCTGATTATCAAAATCGGTTGTGGCACTGAAACTACCCAGACGGTGTTGTACAGAGACAACTTGAGTGCACAACAATTAGCGAAGAATCCTGTACATCATGGTAGAACTAAGCACATGGATATAATATATCTTTTTGTTCGGCAAGCGGCAAATTAGGGTCAAATTGTTTTGAAATTTGTTCCTTCCACTTTAATGATAGCAAAGAACGTGTCAAAATGGAAACGTAATGAATTAAGGAACATGTTAAATTTGAATTGAATTGTAAGCATGATTGAATTGTGGAAGGGTGTTGAAAATTATGTTATTTTCAATGCAACCGTGCATCAATACATATGTTTGGTTTCTCATTAATCGATGCTTATAATGTTAATTGGACAGTCTTGAATAAAATTTGATTAAGTATATAACGCTGGTGGGACTCAAATATATATATATTCTTATCCAGGCATTCCCTGACGGATTTCGCTCCAACAAGCAATACCGTTACATTCGTTGAGTTTTTCAAAATTGTTCGTTGAGTGAGCATGTTCAGTATAATAGTTTATAGAGTAACGAGAAGTTTTGAGATATATCGATATATATAATTAGCTATCGCTCTCTCCACAGCTGAGCGCATTTTTTAGCACATTTTCGCAACGCGACGCGTTTGTGTAGCTTCTGCTAAGAAATTTTTTTACTGTGACAAAAACAACATATAAACCCCTCGCCAAAAAAGGCCATTTTGTTGTGTGCGTGTGCTTACTGCAATTGCAAATTGTTGCCCTAATCGTATAATTTTTTTTTGGTTTGTTTTCGTGGGTAGCCAAAAAAAAGCCTCCCCGCTCCTCTACATCATCAATGGATTGCAGCTGCAAAGCAAAAAGACAAACTTAACCTCGCAGCGCTTTGCAAAAAAAAGAAGAAAAGAAAAGAAAAAAACGCAAAGCAAAGCGGCTGAAAAGTAAGCAGAGAGAGCGAGAGAGAGCGTGCTACTTGAGTGAAAAAAGTGTTTGATGCAGTACTTCTTTAACCAATCCCCACCACCGCACCCGCCCATTCCTACAAATTTTTTGACGACATCAAAATGAAAACAACAAGCAATAAGTAAACGGCAAGTGAAACAATTTGTCATCACACAAAAAAAAAACACAAATACACCGGCGAGCAGAGCGAGAAGAGAGAAGTACATACAAACACATGTAAATATGTGTGTGTTTGTGTATGTGTATGCATAAATCCAATGCTCGCACACGGGAAAATCTAGGTGTGTGTATGTGTGTGTAACACTATTTAGCCGGCTTTAATCGTCAAATCCAAAGCCAAATTTGCCATTTGCGCAACATTCGATTATATTTTCATTTGTATGTACTGCAGCCAATTAACCCTAAACAGCCAGTCATCCAATCTATCCAATTGGATTTTCGAGAATACCAACTTAGGATCAGCTGTGCAACATGATACTGCAACTCCCGATATAAACCACATTTTTAACCCAAGATTTTTAATGTCAATTGCTTATATATATACAAATATAAATATTTAGAAATATAATTATTATTATGTACACTCGCTCTCGCTCGCGCTCTCGAACGTACAACATTGGTATAGTATTTGTGTTTGTGAACTGGTCCTGACCTACGCCAATAAGATTTTTTAATGGCTTTCACAAAAATGTAGTCGATTTTTTAATTGAAATACAAATTGAATTTTGATGTACTTCGAATAATAATATAACCCATTATTACTGAGTTTTCAACTCTTAACTAAAAAAAAATATAAATTAAAAAACATTTATATATGCATTAGTCGACTTGAAATTTTATTTTTATTTTTCAGTTTTCCTTTAAGTTAATATATTATTTATGCATTTATTTGCATCTTTAACAATGTTTTCGATATCTTTAAACTATACTTTAATAATAATGTTCAGCAGAATAGCTTTTTTTATCACGTAGAAAAGACAGAATTTTTTCAGTTTGTGAATTTAGTTTATATAAACAAACAGAAGGAAATTATAATGAATAATGAATTTAATAAATCCAAGCCTGTAACGTGAGTTGATAAGTCCAATTGGGACGCGGATTTATTTTTTCTGTAAAAATTAATTGGAAATCTTGCGGAAATGAGAAAAAAACAAAACTTTTAGATGAATCCATTGCACATAGGCCATAGCCTGATGTGTGGATGATGATGGGGATTGTCATGATGGAACTGATAGCATTAGCAGTAATTCTAATTGGTCCGATTGCTCTTCATTCACTGAGGATAATGAGGCATCATCAATATGTCCACCAATCAGAATAGTTAATCCATTTTGACCAGCCCTAAAAGGCAATAATCTCACTCAGCAGTAAAATGCCAAAACACAAGCCTGACAAGCTATTTAGCCAAGATCGGCCCAAGGCCAAGATCAAAGGGACATTCGTAACAAGTGCTGCAAGTTCGTCCGTCTGCCTAAGAAGGGAAGATGGAAGTTGATGATGCTATTGGGAAGAAACTAGTTAATTTTATACCCATTACCTAATAAGAGAAATGAGAAGATTCTGTTGATCACTGAAATGGAGTACCAACGGCTTGTTGTTGTTTGTCATATGCGATATATATATGTCTCATCAGATTTGCTGCGAGCGATAAAATTCAACGCTTTATTATTTTTACTTAGGAAAAACTTTTTTTATCAAATAGCATTCATTTTTTCCGTTCATAATCAGAAAAAAACAAATTTTGGTTAGATTTCAAGCTAAAACTATGAGAGAATAGATAGAAAAACAACCAATTTACTCAGGACAACAAATTCATGAATTAAAAATATTGATTTCTCCCTACCCCACCTCGCCCCAGGAAGTGCAATATAATTTAAATAGTGATGCTAACAAGAAATTACCGTTCAACAATTTCAGCTTATTTATGCCACAAAATCGAGATGGCGTTGACAATTGTTGTTGCCATTTCTGTGGGCGATCAGCTCGGGCGTTTCAATTGCTGTCAAATCAAGTCAAATATAAATACTTTCAATAATTAAAAAAAGAAGAAAAAAAAACGAAGAAAAACAAAAGACAAAAAGACAAACAAAACCTAAAAAACTAAAAAAAAAAAATTAGAAAATAATATTGGAAAAAGAAAACTGCGAAGCCCAAGCGAACCGAACAAAATGGATCATTTTCAAACCTCGCTGAATCCGCGCAAACAGGAGCTGCTCGAGGCGCGTTTCATCGGTGTTCGGGTAAGTTTTCCTATATAAATTAAATATATATATATATCATATATATATAGATATTATATATTATTAACTGAAAGTTGAGAAAGAGTTTCTTGCTTGGGCGAAAAATCTGTGAACACCAGAAATCAATATTACAAAACTCGCTGCATTTTTAAAAGTCTGTATTGGGGATAATTATACGGACGGGGGCCTAACATGGGTTAAGACCCAGGCCGGCCAAACGGTTATTGCACTTTGGAATTGTCAGCTACACACAACTTTAAGTTTGTGAATGTGTTGCTGTTGTTGTCGATGGGATGGGAATGGGAATGGTGGAGAGAAAGAGTAGAAGAGGGAAGGGGTGTGGGGAGTTTGTGCAGAAAATGAAGATGGAAGATGCTTTTCCCATAGTTTGGTGTGCCCTTTGCTGCTGCTTCTTCTTCCTTTTCATCATCTACTCTTTGCTGCTGTTTGTTGTTGTAGTTGTTGTCCGCGTGCATGGGCAGAGTTTGTTGAACAAAGCGAAAGAGAAGAAAAGAAAAATACACGAACATAAGCAAATAAATTAGCGTACAAAAGAAAGCTGGTAATACATATGCATATATGAAAGTGTATATATGTATATATCTATATATATATATATATATATATATATATATATACATATATATATGTGTGTATGTACATATGTTTAGAATGTTTAAGAAGAAACCACTTCACTTATGCATGCATGGATTTCCATACATAATATTCCTTAGTGCACGACACACACACACGAAAGCCCATCTCCACCCACTCTCTGCCAATCATCATTCATCATCATTCGCACTTTCCATACATATATACACACATATGCACAGCATATATCCCTCCCTTTCACACTTGCGCTAAGCTGGACTTGTCTGTTTTGGGCTTTTTTTTTTTTTTAAGAAATGAAAGCAAAAGAACAGCTGATAAGCGAGCTTCTGTTGTCGATGACGTCGACGTCGAAATTCGCAAGGCGTCGCTTGTACGTATATGTGTATATGTGTGCTTGTGTGCTTGTGTGCATGCATGGTGAGTTAAGAGTGCGTGCGTGGTGAATAGTATTCCAACTCTTTCAAGTTAAGACTTTAAATTACATTAAACATTATTTTAATCATTTTATCGATTTTTGTAAGGTGTTTGAAAAATTAAGTATAAATAAAAAATGTAATTAATATTATAAACAGAATAGGATTCAATTAATTTAGATGTATGTATTCGAATATGGACGTTAGGCCTGCAATGGAAGCAATATTTCCTGTAATAACTTTATGATGGATATTGATTATTTATCAATATCCAAGCTAATCTAAATACTCTTATTATAAGAAAAAGCTTATTGTTGGCAAAGTTGTCTCTCCACTGTGCCAGCAAGCAGTACACTGTTTGCTAACATAGCGCTGTTAGGGTAAATAGCTGCTACTGCTGCTGTGGCTGCTGCTGCTTTGCTGTGCGCCTCATACAGGCGTTTACAAATTGTTTCACTTCATTTGCAAATCAAGGCAAGTTTGCGGCGTTGTAAATGTTGAATATGTATATCAGACTCATAAGCAGCCCCCTCCAGCTTTTTTCCCATACAGCAATTAATTGGCCTGCTCCTGTCAGCAACGTCGTCTGTATGTTACCAACACCTAACAGTGTCGTCGCAATTTTTGCCGGCAAACAACAGAGTTGCAAAAAAACGATAACCACAACAACCAAAGCTATCAATGCACAACAGTGCGCACTGCTTGCTGCTGGCCAATTTTGGTGTCTGCTGCTTGCTTCCTCTGTTCGTAGTCGTAGGTCGTCGTCGCTGTTGGCATCCATATTTTAACAGCTTGTTTTTTGTTGCTGTTGCTCTCTATGTATGTGTGTGTGTTATGTTAGTGTGTTGGACCGGCTAGTTAACGGCTGTTTGGCTTTGGTTTCACACTCGCTTTGGTGGTTAATCAGTAAATTATTGTTATGCATAGTTGTTGTTGTCTTTGTTGTAGTTTTTGATGATATGGCAAACCGTTGTTGTTGTTGTTTTAAGTTTTTCATTGCAAGCTTTTTAAGTGCTTGTGCGAATTTTGTTCGTTTAGTTTAGTTTTGTTCGTTTCTTTCTTTTTTGGTTTCTTGCATAAAGCTTAGCAAATTATATTCAACGAAGATCGGACCAAAAAGGCACAGACACTGGCAAGTGTGGCAAGAAAATCTGAAAACGGAAAAATGTTAAACGTAAAACGAAGTCGGTCTTTCTACCCCCCTCTTGCTCTCTTCCTCTCTCACACACTCTCTTTTGCTCCTTGTGTAGTGTGTGTGTGTACTAGTTACTAGATGCGATTTTCCAAAGTTGGAACAGCAACAACAACAATAAACGTCTTTTCACATTTTCCTCAACCGCATTCAGCTTTTCACTGTTTCCATTTCATTTCTTGTCAGTTGATTGCCACGCTTCAATGGAGTTTCAGCTCGTTGTTGTTGTGCGTGTGTGTGTGCAAACGGTTCAAATGTTTAAACAACAAATGTTTCTTGCAGTGCATATTTGTATGTTGTTGTTTGCCCCAAAGTAAAAGAGACGAATGTATGCCTTAAGTGGCAGTGACCAGTATAATAAGGAAAAAAACACAGTGCAAAAAAGCAGAAGAAGAAACCGGAGCAACAATAGAAGCATATAAAGCAGCGTCTAGCAAAGACACAAACCGCACACTTCAAAGAAATGCCCGTGATAAAGCATCGGAAAATAAGTCGCTTTAAGGTTAGTACCCATAACGTAAAGTAACGTAACGTAACGAAGTATACATAAAGAGTCAGACATATTGAGAAAGCGAGAGAGATAGTGAATAAGTCCGATCAGCTTGTGTTGTGAAAATGCATATTTTCAAAATAATTGAGCGACAGGATGATATAAGAAGGGAATGAGTAAATGAGAGAAAGTAAAAGAGACAGACAGAAGTGTGGTGCCTGAAAGGAAGCAAGAGCGACAGAGAAAGTGATAAGCAAGGAGAAAATCGAGAGAAATAAAGAGAGCGAGAAAGACAGAGAGAGCAGAGCTAAGTAGGATTGTGACTAAGGAGAGCCGTTTAAAACCGGATCGAGGAATAGAAGAAAATACATATATATATATACATACATATATATATATATATATATATATTTATATATATAAATGTGTGTGTGTGTGAGTGTAGGTGTGAGTGCATGTAAGCTTTGGATATTGTACCAATATCAATAACAGTTATTAACAAGGTGATTAATTTTATGGCAAATGCTAGAAATTAGAAAAAAAAAAGCCATAATTCAGCTTACATTATTATTACATATATATATATATATATATATATGTATTTATGTATTCCTGCCTATATGTGTGCTAGTCAAAAGCATTTGCAAAACTCACAGATGTCCATTTAAAACTGGTAACAGCTAAGCTGAAGCAGAAGAAGTAGAAATAGAAGTGAAGTAATGGAAGCAATAGCAAAAAGAAGAAGCATCAGAAACACACACAACACTCATACACACACATGCACACAACGTAAACAACAACAAGAAAACCTAATTTCTCTTTTCTGGCGTTCGTCTTCGTCGTGTAATACTAAAAAATTCAAATACAACTACAAAATCTGGAAGCAAAAAAAAATTCGCAAGTTCATTGAACTTGCCATTAAAAATTATACGCTGTTAGCGGGCGACGGGAAAACGAAAAAAAAAACAGAAGAAATAGAAGCCAGCATGAGCAAGAAAGAAAAGCAAAAAAACTAGTCATGTGTCGCTGCAGTCGTCAGCAGCGGACGCCGGCAGCGACGCGCCGCATAGATTGGCGACCTGACCTAAAATGCAAAAATATGCTGCTGCCCTCAGAGAGTAGTTGTCGTCGGCTGTTGCCTTTAACAGAGTCCGGCACTGTTATGTGGAGCATAACAGAAGAGAGCTTGCACTACTGCAGAAACTGAGTGAGAGAGATAGAGAGAGAGCGAGGCTGAGTCAAGCTCAGCTGTTTGACTTTGAGGCCATCTCATTTATCCTGTCGCTCTTTAACATTTCATCAAAAACGACTAAAAAATACAAAAATTAAAAAAAAAACACGTGGAAATTTAATGAATAATGAATAATGACAAATTTTAACATTTGGCAGAATAATAAATGGCTAATCGATTCGATGTGTATACCAACATTCATAAGTGGGTCAAATCGAATCATTTACTTATATATAAGTAATATGTATATTTTTAACAGAGGAATATTGAAATACTACCAATTCGCAGATGATGTAATATTAATTATTAATACTAATAGTAATAATGATTATAACTGTTTTTTTAACTATTTATATTTATTATTGTAATGAATTTATTGTATTTTAGTTATATTTTTAAAATGTAGTTAGCTGTTAAATATTGCGTATACGTAATTGCCAGCCATCACGTATACGCCACAGCGCCCTTTGTTGTTTTTACCTAATGCTTTTTAGATGATTATTATAATTGCATTTCGTTACATGCAAAACACTTAATGAAAAGACTTGCTTCGATGCCGTTCGTGTGTGTATGTGTGGCATGTTTGTGGGTGGCAGGCTTAATGACTTGGAATTGGGGCTGCCAATCACGTGGCCCCACAATGCCCCCTAGGGGACGATAGGTTTTTTTTTTGTTTTCTTTTTTTTTTTAGAATGTCGATGGTGACGTTCGTTTTTATATAATTTTTTGTATAGCCCTCTTTTTATATCACAAACCCATTGAAATTTTTTTAAAAAGAGTATGCTGAACTTGTTCAAAGTGCATGTTACAGACAAAAAAAAGGAAGAAAACATTTGTAACGGAATATACATGTGTGTTGGCTTGTGGCTTCTGAGGCCAGTTCCAACAACAACAACAACAACGAGGACGACGAAAATGAAGAAGATAAAGAAAACAACGACGAGCAAAGAAAGAACGACGAAAGCAAATTTGCAAGACTGCGAGTCAAAAAAGACAATCGGAGAAGGAGTATAAGAAGAAGAGGGACATGCCATGATGGTGAAGGGGGAGTTTCAGTTTGGTCGTTGAGTGAATAGTTTGTGAAAGCTTTGCCTCAAGACGAAAAACGACGAGAAAGATTTTATTAATTACATTGTAATAATATCTGTTATAATAGAAAAATATATATATATATATATATATATATATATATATATCATCATTAGCCAGATTTTAAGATCTAAACACTTCAAGCTTATAGAAAATCTGTCTTCGTTTCCCCAAAACTTCACTAAGTTCAAGATTATCTCAATTTATATATATAGTGTTACCATTGGTTGCATATATATCTTTCGATATGATTAAGATTAACTGTACAAATTGTGAACCCAGCGAGTTCTTGGAGTCGAGCTTTCTCGTGAGCAAATTCTTATTTTGTTACTCTTTTTTTTCGCCTTTTTTTTTGTACTTATTCAGCAGATGCTGGAGCTCCGTGCACCGGGTGGGGGGGTGTCAGCAAAGGGGCTGCGTGTTAAGGCTATGTTTGTCAGCTGCTGTTACTGTTGTTCTTGTTGTGCTTGTTGTTGTCGCGTGAGTTGACATCAAAACGGATATGGAATTTTCAATATTTACTGTTGCTGTTGCGGCTTAATGTATGCAGTTCAAACACACACACACATATACATATATATATATATGTGTGTGAATTGAATGGGGTTGAGTAGTGGAAGGGGGAGGGGGTTTTACCGGATCTGGCCTGCGCAATAGCTAGCGCCATGTGTTGTGCCCACTATACACGCGCTGCTTATGTAAGCATTTTGAGCATGTTTCCGCTTTTATATACTCCCAGAATTCACTACAGAATGTTTGCAAGTATGTGTGTGTGTGTGTGTGTGGCAGTTGCGTTCTGTGCTCCATTGCTCTATGTATATACACAGGAGGTGCCAGCAGCCACCCACAAATCTTGACCACCCACTCTCCTGCGCTTTCTCTCTCTCTCTCTCTCTCTCTTGTTTTCTGTTTAACTGTCTCGTTCTCACACTTCATCTATCCCCCATCTCCCTAGTGTGTTTGCGTGTGTGTGTGTGTGTGTGTGTGCTTTTGTATGTTTCACTCGCACACTTTGTGTAATTCATTTAGCACTTTTCGCACGCAAAACTGCATTTGGGCGACGAGCGGAAACGAACGCTAGATGGCGCTGCTGATGGTTTGAAACGATTTGCAAAATGTCCTTGGAGCGGTTGGGCTGGGGTGGGCGTTGTGTGACGTAAACTTGTTAATGCGCTGGTATTAAATTAATGCCAACACACACATGTTAACATACACATAGAAATTGATGGCCCCCCAATTCTGTTTAAATGATGCAACACACAAATTTTAGCCACAACTCATCAATTGCAATTGTAGCATTCGAATATTGTTGTTACACATAAATGTGGGTTCATCGCTACACTCAGAGAAAAATGGGTGTTTAAGTATACAACTGTAAATCAAACTGAAATATTCGATTGTCAAAGTTTAGTTAAATTCTGAAATTAAGTGGGAAAAAATTATAATTATGCAAGGATTCCTAGAAACTAAAAGTTGAACAATTTATCTATTGCCTTAGAAAACTAGCTCAAACTGAAAAAATTAAATAAATTTCAAAGTATGTAAAGATTAACAAATTATGTTAAAGTATTGATAATGATTTAACAATTTTTGCTCGGAGAAATTCTGCGTTAAATTTGCTGTTAATCTAATTAAATTGAATTTGTGATTGGAACAATATATTTGACTTAGAGTATTTGTGCTATTTGCTTAGCTGCTGTATAAACAAAATGGAATACAAAACCAATACACACATACACATGCACACACACACATGCACTCATACACACATAGATACACACACATGCATACACCCATATTGCTTCCCATTGGATCAGACAAGTTGTATTGAATTAGACGAATCTGCGTTTATGTGGCAACTACATAACTATATAACTATATATATATATATATATATATATATACATGTATATGGATCTGTATATGTGTGTGTGTGCATAGATATACATATATGTATGTATATATGTGTGTGAGTGTGTGCAAATTAACACACACACACACATAAATATTTGTATACATAAAGAATGTAGAATTAATTTTCAACTCTTGACGATTTTTGGTTTCATTTGACTGTCAGTCGACTGTGCTTGTTCTTGTTGTTGTTGTTTTTACCTTGCTAACTGTTATACATACACACACTTACACATAAATATGTACATATGTTATACAATGCGACATTTACTGTTATATGCAAACGCGAGGCGCTATCAGCGAAGTGGGCAAACTTCGTGACAGTATCGGCCTACCACCTCTTCGACCCCACCCCAACCCACCTCAAACACACACACACATACACCCACACATACACCCACACATACACCCACACATACACCCACACACACACCCACACTCATCATCCACTCGCTGTGTTAAGTCTGCCTCAAAGCTGTTTATATTCCCTTCCCCCTCTGAAGCAGAAGCTGGAGCTGAAGTTGGAGGATGTTTGTGTCTCGATTTCTCCTTTAATGTCTGCTCTTTGTGACTCTAGCAATTTATGCCACACCCTCTCGCTCCCCCTCTCTACTAGCCAGCTGTTTGTACCACCCTTTCATGCTGGACGCACTGCGTTCTCTGTGTGTGTGTCTCGCATCTCCCGCTGCTGCTGCTGCTGCTGCTACTGCTGCCGCTGTTGCACATCAAACACTGAAACACTAAACCATCGTTCTGGTCAAAGGCTAACTTGACGAGGAGGCAAAGGGCCTAGGAATGGTGCTGTGGCATGAAGAATGTTGCTGCTGGGTTTGCATTTAATATGCACATTGCTTCCTCACATAAATGCTGAATGCTTTTCTACACTAAAAAAAACAAAAACAAACATTGGTAACTCATCTTATTCAAATAGTACATTTCCCGAACGAAACAGTGGTTTTTCTTTACAAAAAAAAAATCGTGACTATTTTTGTTCTTAATTCTAGTGTAGTTTATTTTTTAAATTAAAATTGAACATGTTTGAAAATTTTAGAAAGTTTTTAATTCATGTAATTTAATTGGCAAACCAAAACTTTAGTTCGAATTTAGCATAAAAATAATTGTTTGCATTTCTACTTTTTCAAATAACTTTCTCTTATTAAAAAAGCATATATTTTCTAATTAAATTAGAAATTGTTTTTTTAAAAATAACAAATTTCTAGTTTCAACTTTTTAGAAAACTATTTATATTACTGAGAAATACATTTATTTTCTATTTAAAGTCACTTTAATTAATAATTATTATATTTTCGTTTATTTATAAATTATAAAAAGAAACCCGCTTTTATTAATAATATTTATATTTTTGTCAATTTAAAATTTATTTCATAAAAAAACACATTTTTGCAGCGACTTTCTAAAATTTGATGCAATTCTTTTTCTTAGTGTACTCTTGTTTAATACCATTTTATTTTATTATTTAATTTATTTTTACATGAAATTACCATTAATTTGTTATTATTAAATTAAATATGATTAGACGTAAAATTAATTCAAAGAAAAACATTGGAATTGATGTCATTGCTGTATGCAACGACATTGAACCACGGTACTTTGTGTTAAGCGTGCTCGAGTGGGCGTGGCCATGGGTGTGGGCGTAAGGGGTGCTTTGGCAGTTGGCAAGTCGCTGTGTCAACCTTTTGGCCCGTTCAACTTGCATAAGAGCCGCAACTTGTCGGGCCGCGTTTTAGGATCCAATGTTGACTTGGCTTTGCCGCCAGTCCTCGCCATTGTGTTTGCCTCTGTCTATGTGTGTGTGTGTGTGTGTGTGTGTGTGTGTGTGTGTTGGTAACTTGGTGTGGGTATTTGGCAACACATTTTCATTAGTAGCAGTTTTCCACATAGTTACAAACGATGAAGCTGCGACTGCTTATAAGTGCACTTGTACATATGCTCACATATATAAATATATATATATATATATATATATATACATCTTTATATAAACTTATGGAATGTCATATGTCCATTACAAAAATAACTTTTTCCATTTTCATCTGAGCTACATTCTACGCCACGACTTTGCTTATTTTTCATATTAAGTATACGCAATGTGGGCACTTTTAAAACATTTTCTTCTTTTTTATTCGCCATTACAGAATCACTTTAATTATCCTTCACTAAAACATGTATTTCCTTTCCAACATGAAATGCTACATATCGAAAATAATTTTAAATATTTTGGAGAATTTCTCACAAGCTTTTGATATATGTTAATATGTCCATTTTCAAGTTTGCTTACCTGTCAAATTCTCTGTTCGCCGTTTGTATTGTAATTTTTTATACTTTTTGGAATCGTTAACAAAATTCTTTTTGTTTTGACTTGATTGATTAATTTCAAGTGTATCCTTTGTCATGGATATTGTTAGCTAAAACTGCTTTTGATTATAGCTGCCTTTGACACATTTGGCTTGTTTGCCACAATACGGTTCTTTTCCAATTTCGTGTGTCTCTGCCCCATTTCCTGTTGCCCTTTATTGTACGCCACTTCATTTCCTGCTATTTTATTATGCCAGCCTATTGTGTGTTGCATTGAATTGAATATTGTTCATTAAATATTTATTTTATAAATAAATTTATTCGTCGATTTTTGTTTCTGCTATTTATTCATAGTCTGCTTTTCGAGGGACTTGGCCTTATTATTTTTGCCTGTTTTCTGTTTGCTTTTAGCCTTTGACTGCATAGTTACTTTTCGATTAAATTGTATATTAATAGAATTTATATTATATTATTGATAATAAATGGTAAACTATAATTTACTGGACGAACTGGATACATTTTTGGTCAACCTGTCGCATGCATTCGCTGTCAATCTGCAAAAAAAATAATCAATGTTTGCGTTGTTTCCTGGTTATTTATTTTTATTTATTATATTTAATGGATAAATTTTACAATTGGATTGACATATGTTCAAATATACAAATATATATATATCATTCTCAGACTGCTGAGTTTTAATTTTTCACAGTTGCATAATTTATTATATTCAAAATCAGAGTAGACTGCATAACTGCAAGATACCCTAATTAATATTTTGGGAATAGCTTAACAACAAAATAACGAACAAATTTGTATGAACGATAACAACAAAATTTGATATGGGAATTGAATTAAATGAAAAAAAATGTTGTTACTTTTTTTCGCTGCTGTATAAATTGTATATTCTGCAGCCATCGACTAAGTTCGTTTATGTACAACATATTTTTTTGGGAGCAGCACTTGACATGCACTCCATTGCAGAGGCAACGAAAAGCACACACACACACTGACAAAAACGCACACAAGCACACCAGTATCGAGCGAGTTTCGGTGTATGTGTGTGTGTGCGTGTGAATGAAACACAACTTAAAGCTTTGCAAACTAAACAAAATGCGCTGGGAGTACGTACAAAAGTATATCAAAATATCGAAATTGATATACACACATATTCACACCCATTCGTATGTGGTACGTGTGTGTGTGTGATGCAATGTAAAAAATATATGCATTTTCTGGCTTGCGTTATTTTCCTTATTTTCGTCATTCGCAATTGTTGTTCTTGTTTGTTTTCTTCGCTTTATTCATAGACGTTAATTTTTCTTAGTTTTTTTTTTCTCGGCAGTTTCTCTCCTTTACTTACCTACCATCAACGTACCAGTACCAGTCGCCCTCTATCGCATTTTTGCTCAGTTGCTCTTAGTTCTCTGCTCGCCTCTTTCTGGTTTTTGTTTGGTTTTTTGTGGTTCCGCTTTGTGCTGCGATTCTTGTGCACTATGCAAACAAATTAAAAATTAAATTTTTGTTGTGCAACTTTTGCACTTAACCCTCTATAGAACTACAACGCCCCAATGCTGCACCCCTCGCCCCATCACCTGACAACAACACAGCCTCCCCTTCCCTATGTTTGGCAGCCCCGTTGCTTTTTCTTTCACATTGCTTTGGCAAACCAGCGTTGCGTGCACGCTTGCAATATGTTACGAGAGGAGAGGCCTGCGACCGATTCTGTTTCCCTTACATGCAATATAATCCGAACCCCCCCCCCCCCCTCCCATCATTTGAGTTGTGTGGCATATTTGCATATGCTGGAGACCACGCCTACTTTTAGTACACTTTATTGCACTCCTTTGTTGTTCGTTATTGCGAAATACATGTACAAAAGTCTATAAAGTGTTTGGACACAGGAAAAAATTAATCTTTCCTCATTTCTTTTGCAAAAAAAAAGTATTTTACTATTGACTTTTATTTATTTTTTTATTTTTCTACTGAGGGACCTTCTAAAAACTATTTAACATAAAAATTAACAAGATGCATTTATTTAAATAATTATAATCTTTTAAAAACCAACATTATTCATTCCTTGGACTGTGTTCGTAAAGAGTTTGAAAAACGGTTGTTTGTGATTTCGCAATTCCCTTTTCAGTCGATCCCGTTAGAAATGAGAAATGAGTCTTGCATTTTGTCTGTGACTTTGGTAAACATATTCTGTTAAAATTTATCGATTACCAATCATTTTTCGTATTTATGCAGAAAAAAGAAAAGTGTGCAGACCATATTTGATCTTCGTGGAATGTTCACTTGCATTTTGGGTTAACAAATTTTCTAATACTAATTATTATTATTAATTATTTATTATTTTTTCTGTAAAATCTAAAATGGTTCATCAAAATCTAGCACCATAACTCAAATAGATTTTCTCTAGACTTGGGTCAAAATTTGCACAGTGAATTTGTTGTGGCAGCCAAAAGAATATGTTGATAACAATATAAAAAAAAACTTATTTTTCCTTGTTCTTATTTTTATCAATTGCTTAATCAACTTTTAGTACTATTTCGGATAATTGCAGTTTCAATTTAGAATTCGACTTGAGCTTGAGCAACTCTTAATCTAATAGTAGTTAAAATATTATGGATTGCACATCTCTAATATAATTATGTAGATTGTTTGATCGCTTTTTTTCCATATCTTTCGTTATGTTTTTTATTTGACTATTGCAACTTGATTGATTAGTTGCAAGGCCCGCAAATTGTAAATTATAATAAATACATACACGAACAGTTTTTTCTCCATAGCTTGCAACTGGGTTTCAGATTTAAATTAATTTCAATTTATATTTGTTGTTTTTGGTTTTTTGCGTGGTTGTTGTTTTCTGTACCTGGTGCAACAAGCTTACTACGCATTGTAGTTTGGTTGCTGTTGTTGTTGCCTTTGGTCAATTTACTGGCTATATGTATACAATAGAGATATGTTACACCACTACCCCCACACCCCCCCTTCCAATACACACACTATTGCTCGCTCTCTTTCTCTCTTTTTCATCCAACACCCTTTAAGCGTCATTCGGCTTGCTTTTGATTTTTGCATTCGTTTGTTTTATGCTCGCTGTTTTGTCGCGTTTCGTTGTTGGTCGGTCAATTTGCTGTTGTTGTCGAGTTGCCTCACAGCAACAACAGCAACAAAAGCAGTTTCAATTGCGCACTTTGCGTTGCGATTTTCAACATCTCAGTGAGTGCTGCGGCGGCTGCTGCTGCTGCTGCTGCTGGTGCTGCTGCTTGTGCTGTGCCTAGGTTCACATTCTCATTACAGTTCATTCACCCAAAAGATACGGCTTTATGTATCTATTAGTTATGTATGTGCTGCTGCTGCTGCTACTACTGCTTTTGTTGTTGTTGTTGTTGCTGCTGCTGATGCTGGCCATGTGTAGAGGCTAAAACTGCCAACAACAATCAACAACAACAGCAACTGCAACAGCAGCAGCAGCAGCTTTGGTCTGCACTTTCAGCCAAGTTTTGATTTGTGAGTTATGTTGTAAACACACACACACATACACACACACACACATATATATATATATATACACATACACACATACACTACGCGCACACACACACACACAGATATATCCAGTGAGAGCGGACACAGCTTAGGATCAATTGTGCAGCTTGCTTCGTTTGGCAATTGTTTTCAACTTTGCCACAAAACTCTTTTATAACTTTTGTCCTTACTTATTCCATTCACATTTTTCACTCACTCTTTCGTTCTTTCTTTCTTTCGTTGCAGGTGAGTTGCGTTTGAACAACTAAACAACTAGAACCAATTTGCAGCCAACCAATGAAAGCAGAATAAACAAAATTAACTCTTTACAACAACAACAACAACAAGCTGTTGCTTTGTTTTTGCTAAATGATTATTGCAGGGCAATCAAGTTGAGCCTTTGGATTTGGTGAGCGTGTTTGTAACTAATATAAAAAAAATAATTACACTAACACATATTTTTTGTAATGACCGCAACGGACACGTTGAATTGTGCAGCAAACTGTACTCGGAGAAAGTGGAATGAGTACTTTGCTAACTGAAAAAAAAATAGTAGACAGAGTGCTGAAGGAACGAAATAAAAGAACCAGGCGAAATATCAGTAGCCCATTTAGCTATATACCTTATAATTATTTTCTGTGTGTGTTGTTTTTGCAATTTTCTCTTACGAGTTTTACTTAATTACTATATACAAATTTCATGTTGTGGAATGTAACTTAATTACTACCAATTCAATTTTGTTTAACTTCAATAATATTACATATATATTCGCATTAATTTTAACAGAAAATGAGAACAATACGCACTGGTAATGTTTTTTGGGATGTGACTGTAACGACGATCAAAATTTAGACAACAGCTGATTGATTATGATGCTTTGACAGGAGCACTTATTGCCATTCATACGGTGACCATTCGCATGGTGACCCAATTAGCCACTCTGAAATCAATGTATTTTTCTTCTGCATTTGAGAATAATTTGAAGTCATCGGCTTATTAAGCCCCATTTTATGAAAATTATTAGAAAGACTTAAATAATAAATTTGATAGTAATTGTGTTTCCGTTCCTTCAACACTCTGTATATTATTTTTTAGTTATGTGACGCGGCATCTAATTAGGCTCCCCACTTTCCCCGGGCTAAGTCGACCGTTTAACGTGTTGGGCTTAAAAACGAACAAAAATATGTTATATTGAAAGATCTATTATTACAATTAACATAACAATATAACATAAAACAATATTTTTAACTTAAAGAGTCTGCTTTATATTAAAGAAAACAGTCAAAACAGAAACTAAAATCGCTTTAGAAGCATTGCTGACTGCTTCAAAAATAGTAAATGCCATTTCACAGGGTATTTCATGGTCAACCATGCACAAAATGCCATTTTCATTATCTTTTGTGTAAGTGTGTGTGTGTTTTCGAGCAGTTCGTAAGAAAAACACAAACAAGAATCACAATTATAAACCCTTAATACTTACCAACAAAACTGGCTAAACGCGAAATTTTTCGTTTCGTATTTTTGCAATTTTGTAATTTTTGCTTAGTTTAAATTGGTGGAGATGAAAGAGAAGAGGGGGTGAAGAAGGAGAAAAGCAAAGTAAAACAGCAAAAATAAAGTAAAATCAAAAATGTATATATATATATATATATATATATCGCACAGCAGCCGTAGCCAAAAAGCGATGGTAACTGTGACTGCGACAGTGGACGCTGCCAGCGTCGGCGTTGACGGTGAAGTTGACGTCAACACGGTGACAGCAGCAACAGCAACAGCAGCAACAGCAGCAGCAACAGCCGCTGTGGTCGGCGACGCGGCATTTCCCGCTGAAATCGGTTGGATATAGTTTTCCAATGCTTCGTGGTGGTTTAGGGAGGGGGGAGAGGTGAAAGGGTGATTCGGGCCATTCTGGAGCCATTTCCAGTGTGTATTTAGTAAATGTTGTTGTACGTTAGTTTCCAGCAGCAACCAAAACAACAAGAAAAACAACAACAACAGCAGCAGCAACAGCAAGAGGCAGCTAAGGGTCTGAAACTAGAGAGCCGCCTCGCTTTGGTTGGTTTTGTGTCTATTACCACACACACACAAACACACACAGACACACATACAGCAGCAGCAGCAGCAACAACAACAACAACAACAACAACATCAGTTTCCAATGCAATGGCCCAAAACCCGCTTAGCCCTGTTTCCTTGCCGGCACCCCCGTCCCCCCCCTCTCTTTGGCATTTTTGGCTTTCTGCTACCCTTTCCTAATATTCGTGCCATGTCCACTGCCTCCTCCTCCTCCTCCTCCTCCTCCTGCTCCTGCTCAACCACACCACTCCACTCACTCCACACGCCACCCACCTCTGGCTTTTCCAGTGTGCATTCCGTGCGCTTAGTTTTAGTTTTGAGTATACATAAATCAGCACAGAGCTGTGAGCTATGAGCAGAGAGCAGAGCAGAGCAGAGACCACAGCAGAGCAGAGCAGCACCACACAGCTGCCATTTGATTAGCATTTTGGTCAACGGATTGTGTTTTGCCTCCAAATATGACAAGCGCCGCAAAACAATTGAACTGCAGGCGTCAAAGAATTACTGTTTCAGCGTCATTTAATACTAATTCTAATAATAAACTAAATAATATTTGTCACTTAACATTTCAATCATTTTGTTAACTTTAGAATATATTTTGAAAGTTCTCAATATTCTTGACAAAACACATCTGTAGTCGTTGTTCAATAAAATCTTTCTATAAACTATAAAAATTATAATATGCACATTATTTGGTATATTTAGTAATATCCTAGAAATATGTCGTAGTTTGTTCTTGTCTTTTTTATTCGTTTTGTTGTGAAGCCAAAAGACGAACCTAAAAAATCTTGTCTATATTCACAGATATAGTTATGCTGATCGAAAATCAAAGCGTTTCAAAATAATCAATAAAATTATCGGCAAAGATATAAAAATGTTTAGCATAAAAAGTTATCCCTGAAAAGTTGCAAGGAACATTTTTTGGTGTCTTTAAAATAAAATAATATAATTCTTTTATAGATTTTTATTTGCGTTCTAAAAACTATATAAGTAAATAATAAGTAAATATAAATAAATATAAAAGTAAATTTAAATATTTAAGAAGCGTATAAAAATTAAGCTGAAACATTTTCTAATGTTTTTCCAATTCGATTCTCACACTTGTTGTGTGAAGCACAGGCAAATAATTAATATTAAAAGCTAAGTAATAAATAAAGGAGAATATCAATTTAAGTAACCATGGAAAGCTTTAATGAAATTAATTAGTTTCTCGTTGCTTGATAATTCATTACTGGCAGGCACTTTGAACTTTTTGAGGTGGCCACAACTTATTGGCCAAATAAGATTCAATTCTCGTTTCTTTTGCCAACGTTCGCAGTTTGTCGTCTAAGCTTTATCTTTATCTTTGCCATATCTACACATACTGTTGTGTGTGTGGTGTACGTGTTTGTGTGTGGGTGAGGTTTTCTTTGGTTATCTCCATCTCTGTCTGCCAGCAACCCTCAACTCGCGGCAGAAGAAAAGGAAAAAAAAAGCTTTAAAATGGAAATAAGGAAATTGCAGTTGGAGCGCCATCTGTCGATGCAAAATGCAAGCGCTGGCCTCGTGTCTTTGATTGTACATATATATATATATATATATGTATATATATATGTATTTATGTGTGTGTGTGTGTCCATGTTCCACACTCACGTGAACAATAAGCCAAAGGCCCGGGCAGCATCCAGCGAGCCCCGGTATTTTTGGGGTATTAAACAACTCGACAACAACAACAACAGCAACAGCAGCAATAACAACAACAACTTTAACAACAACAACAACGAGAGCAACACGAGAATCCAGAATGTCGTCGCCATCGTTGTGTTGTGCCCTCGGAAATTTGTGCTGCCGAAAATTTTCCACGATTTGGCAACATCCGTGGCAAGAGCACGTGCCTGATTGAAAGGCGGCGACTGCCGCCGACCCGACGAACATTACCCGCTAGTTATTCGCGCCTTTGGCCCAAAAGCCGAGGCCTCATTCCATTCCCATTGTACTCGTCCCTCGTCATCATCCTCATCCACATCCACATCCTCATCGTACTCATCGTCATTGGCAACGTGCAATGTTTTTCACGTGCAGCGCGCGCGCATCATGCATCACGTTCATGTCACGCATACACACACTCACACACACACGCACACACACACACGCACACACACACACACTAACACACACAGGCAAACAATTTACATGCAAGCTGAACGAAATTCCATGCATAATAAAAATAATACAAATAGACAAAATAAAAATAACAATACAAATAGTCAAAATAAAAATAATAATAATAAAAATAATAATAATAATAATAAAAATAATAATAATAATTATATATATTTAAAAATATAATATAATATATAAATAAAAAATAAAAAACAATTAGCTTTTACTGCTTGAATTATAACAAAATCGACTTTAGTCTAACCAAACTCAAACTTTACTCGATGCAAAACTAAAAACACAAAAATTTATTTTTAAATATTATTATTTTTTTTTCAATGGAAAACAAAAACATTTTAAAAATACAGTCAAATAAATAAATAAATTCGCTAAACTAATTAAAAATGTTTAAAAACTGTCTCTGATTAAAAATAAATAGCAAATTATTTGTATCTTTTTTCGTTACGTTAAACCATTCTGATTACGTAACATGAGCGTATACGTATTACGTATTACGTTAGCTGAACTCTTTGCATATTTGCCTGGGTCAGCTTGCAACCCGTCACTGAATTCCCGTTGCAACTTCGTGTGCAGCAAGAACGCTCAAACACACAACAGGCAGGCAGGCAACCAGGCAACCAGGCAACCATGCAGGCATGCCACATATTGCAGCACCTGGCCACTGTTACTGGCAACATACCATAAACGCCCCAAGCTCAGCACGCCCCCCGTCAGCATTAAATGCTCGCCTCAGCACTCCAATGTGGGCGTGTGGGCGTGTGTGGGAAGCAATACTTGCAGCGAGCTTTAAGCTTGTTGCACACACAGTGCGTATTATTAGGGTGCACCCATCCCCCCCCCTCCCCAGCCCATAAAAAAGGAGAAACAAAACGAATCCCTACAAATCTATCCATCTCGCTCTGACATTTATGAGTATCTTGCAGCGGCAGCTGCTGCTGCAGTTTTGCTTTCTTTTTTTTTTGGGTTTTTTTTTTTTTGTGTTTCGTGTGTGGCAAGGACTCACGCCTAGTTGCATAAATTTGCTTAGCGGCCGAGCAACCCTTTCTGCACTTGATTAGTCTCAGGTTTTTAGTTTTATTTGCCTTTTGCTGTTGTTGTTTTTTTTTGTTGTTGTTGCTGTTTTACTTTTCTTTTTTGTTGCTGCTGCATGGTTGCAGTTGCGTGTTGGTTTTTATTTTCTTGCCTCTGTTTTTTTTGTTATTATTTTTACACAGTGCACAGAGCACTCTTTCCCTCCCTCACCCACACCCACTCCCACTCCCACTCCCACTCCCTCTCCCACTCCCTCTATCTCTATTTGTTTCTGTCTCTCTCTCTCTCCCTCTATATCTCTGTCTCTGTCTCTCTCTATTCATCATCTGCAGCTCTAGTTTCCTCTCACTTTTTCTGCTGCTGCTATCTCGTTTTGGGTTGCATCTTGCTGCTGCAGTTGCAGTTGCTTCTCACATAACTAACGGCATTATCAGCATTTCATATCAAATGTTTTTTTTTTCCTTGTTGCTGCCTGCCTTCCTGCCTGCCTGCCTGCTTGCTTGCGTTCGGTTGCAC
This sequence comes from Drosophila fungiperda, assembly GCA_035042345.1. Taxonomy (NCBI): domain Eukaryota; kingdom Metazoa; phylum Arthropoda; class Insecta; order Diptera; family Drosophilidae; genus Drosophila; species Drosophila fungiperda. Next base: position 5,275,605 of record JAWNLM010000137.1, on the reverse strand, counting down.
GTTGCATATGCAGTCCCGGCGGCTGCGCTTGCCTCAAACCCGAAGCTGAAACTTCCAATATTCCTGCTTGTTGTCGGCGTCGTCATCGTCGTCGTCATCGTGTATTTTATTAAAGCTGCAATCTCCCAAAAATACGCATTGTCGCGCGCTGTTTCGCTTTGGCTCTCACCTTACCAAATCCCCTACACGACATCCCCCCCCCCATACCGCCTGCTACCCCTTTTCCATACTCGTCTCGCCTCGTATTCTGTTGCTATTTAGACCATATAACTCTGGCAACCGGTGGTGCAGTAACGAACAGCCGACCAAAATGCGAACCGTTCTTGCCACACCAGCAACCAACCAAACCCAACCAAGCAACCCCCAAAAAGTTGCCAGCCGCCTTTTAACCTGGCTTATGCCCCCCCCCACACACACACACATCTTTCCAGGCGTTATGTGTGTGTGTGTGTGTGTTTGCAATATTGTATCGGATTGCGTTACCACTTTTGGCACTTGAGGGCTCGTCCTCTTCCTCGTCGGGGCCTCAGCCTCAGCGTGTATCGTTACGAAAACCGAGCACGGCCTAGACCCTGGATAGACCCCTCTCTTCTTATACCATCCCCCCCCCCCCCCCATCCCTCTCTGTCACTGCTGTCACCGCCCACTATTTACTCCACATAGCCATTTAGCCATTGGACTTGCAGCAGACGAGTTTCAGACTTTGTCCAGCCACCTTAGCAAAAACCATACTCTCTCCAAAAGGCTCTCTCCTCTCTATTTGTTTGCATCTCTCTCTCTTTCTCGTACCCTCTCTCTCTCTCTCTGTCTTGCTGTCTCTCGCCACTCGGGAGACACTCGCCATCATCATTGTCCTCGTCCTCGTCCTCGTCCTCGTCCTCGTCGTTGTTATCCTTATCATCATCATTAACTTTGGCTTTGGCAGTTTGTCGCGTCCGTCGTTCACATCGATAGTCTCACGGGGCCTCAGCGTTTGGCTCTGTTCCGTGATTGTGCGTGGAGCATGATACTTAGAAATCTACTGGTAAATATTACCAATCAATCCACAATTTTCAATTCTTGATCTTCCTATCTGTGTCTGTGTCTGTGGCTCTGTGAGGAATATCTTATCTATGTCAAGCAGCAGCAACAAGTTGCACATCTTAAGAATCGTTTAGCTTTTACCCTATCCTCTCTCTTACTCTCTCTCTCTCTCTCTCTCTGTTTCTCTATCCGTTTTTCTTCCTCTCCACATACACCCCAAAACTCGGAACCAAGCTCAAAGCCCCCTTTAGTTATATGCTGCCCCAGGAATTAGAGACTTTATCGGTTGTGGAATCTGATCAGATAATTTTGAAATGCCAAATATTTCTATACGATTCTTTATAATCGCTTCCGGGAAAACTAATTAACTGTAAACATTAAAAAAAAAAATCCTTAAAACTATTTTCAAGTTATTTTTTTTTTCGTATATATATATAAATATATATACTTGTTCCGCATGTCATACACAAAATATTCAAAATATTTCAGATGATCTTTTAAAAATATATCGGTTCGCCTTTATAGATTACTAATCCCAATAAAAGATAACATTTTCATTAAGACCGATTCGGCTTTAGACCCTACCAAAATTCTAACTTATTTTTGCCACTTTCTTATAGGGTATCTACCAGTCAAGCATTGGCCTGCGCTTCGCTTTAATAATTTATTTTTTTTTTAACATTCTGTGCCTGACTTGACTGGACTGGAAAGAACAAGAGCGATAGAGAGAGAGAGAGAGAGTGTGTGATAGGTAGAAGGAGGGAAAGGGGGCAAGAGGTAGGCAATGAGATATGTGGAGACAGGCAAAGTTTCAGAACCAGTTTATTCGGTACATTTTTATTGATAAATGCAACTTCTTGTGTGTGTGTGTGTATGTGTGTGTGTATGTGGTGTGTATGTGCGTGTGTGTGTATGTTCGCGATTGATTCTAGAACTGGATTGTAATTCTGCTCCAAATGCTGATGATTCAGTTTCAACAGAATCCCGACCCAGACCAACATTAACATTTGCCTTTTAACATGCACACACATACACAGATACACACAAACATATATATACATATATATAAATATATATATACATCTACATACATACATACAGAGGCAGTCACAGTCAGTGGCCAGGTCCTTATTTTCAATCGAGAGTTGCTGTGCGCCTTCAAGCATTCAACCATTTCATCATGCACTCGCACACACACAAGCACACACACACGAACACGAACACATACACTCTCTCTTTAGAGCAATATATGTACTGCCAATTCACTCCTTAACACCCCCCTCCCTTGCACCTATCTTTCTCGCTGCGCATTACTTTGGTTGTGCTTTGGCAAGCTGCTTTTCCTTTTATTTTGCGTGGCTCATTCGCTGTGTTGAGTTTGTTGATTTTTTTTTTTTCGTTTTCTATTGCTGCTGCTGCTGCTGTTAACGTTGACGTCGACTGCTTGCTGTCGCTGCTACTGCTTTGGCTGGCTCGCTGGCTGGCAGTGCGCGCACACACATACACACCTCATGTATATACAACATTCCTCAGTACTTGAAGCGCCTCCGGAAGTGATGGTTTTCATCTGCCGCTCGTCGCATTTGCAACAGCTGCTTTAATAATAAGCCTCCAATCCAACAACGAACCGACAACCGACAAGCCGACGCGACCCCCTTTTGGCAACTCTGCCTTGCTCTGCTCTGCTCTGCTCTTTGCGCAGGCTGGCAGTCAGTCTGGCTGTCGGGCAGTTTGGCAGTCAGGCAATCGGGCAAGCATTCAACGAGTAGCAGCAGCTACTACACACATAAGTTATTATATTAACTATCTATCGCAGTTCGAAATCGTCGTCGTTGTTGTTGTTACGCACGGCAATGCGCAGCAAAAGATACGCCAGCGACTTGAGTCGCATTGTCAGCGCCGGGAAATCGGTGAGCTAATCTCTAATTACATTTTCTCATAAGTTTTGCAAAAAAAAAAAAAAAACAAATTAAAAATTCAAAAAAGGCTATTACACAAATTTTCGTGGTGATATAAAAACAATTAAACAACAACTAAAAAGAACAAAAAACTAGTCAGAAGAAAAATATCAGCAGCTGCAACAACAGCAACACCAACAGCAACACTGACACATGCGCGAGAGCCAACGAGCGCTTTATATGCCGCTCTCACTCTCGCGCCCTCTCTCGTTTTTTTTCGCTCTCTGCTCTCTGGCGGTGTCGTTGCCTTGTTTGTCTCTTGTCGTTGGTCTCTAGCTGTTGCTGAGCGTGTTTTTTTTTGCCGTAACGGCGTCTATCCTTCCTATTGCTGCTGTGCGCCTGTTACATTCTGTAGACTGCAGCGTCATTGCAGCGACGCTGGCCGCAATGTTATTGACGTCGCTGACCGAAAACCACTTCAAGCAGAATAACACTACAAACTTTCAACATTTGCAGAAAAAAAAAACGACTAGCAATAACAACAGCAAAATAATTATCATTGAAATGTAACAATATACAAATTTCTTTAAAACGTGCGACACACCACGAGAAAACCACACAGAAACATCAGCAAGCAAGCATACACAGACACACACACACATACAGTTTAATGATTTGCAGAGCGCATGAAAAAAAGCAAGCGCGACGACTGCTGTTGTTGTTGTTGTCGCTGTTGCTGCTGTGGCTATGGCTGCGGTTATTTATTGTTTAACAGGCCATTTGGGGCGCTAAATTGTAATGCGAAGCTTAGTTTCAATATTTGTACGGTAAAGATTGCCTAATGTACCTAACCACACGACTTAAACGTATTAAATGACCGCATAATGCAATTTAAATAAAGTTTGTCAAATTCCCGAGATCAGAAGCAGATGAAACTTATACTATTTGGTATATGTCTTTATGGCATTACCATTGTTGTTTCGTTCTAGACATTTACAACTACAATTTTTACATTTTAAATATAGTTTTAGGCTGATCACTGTGAAAGCGACTATTTACGATAAGAATAGAATGATAACATCCAAATAACATTTATTTTAACATCATTTATATAACGTGAGCACAAACATACTTAAGTCGTCATCGTACATTGCTTTCAACGAGTACTCTTCCATTAGCTCAATTTTCCAATTGGCAAATTGGTTCACCTTAAATTTTAAATGTGTCGCAATATGCCCGTTATATTGACTACATTTGTATGTAGAGAAAAAATGAAAAAAAAAATATAAACACACGCACACGTGTGTTCGCCATTCGTGTTTTGCTTTGCCTATTGCTGGTTCTCGGTACTCGATTTAGTATGGACGGGGGGGTGTGGGGAAGTTCGCTATTCGGTCGCTCTGACAACGATGGTCGTAATTCGCATTTGTGTCGACAGTTGCCTGCTCGCCTTTTCTCAACACCTAGCATTTGGCATACGCGCCATACAACAAAATTGAGCTCATAAACAGTGTGTAGGTAAATATTGTGTGCACTGCTTGCTTGTTTTATGTTTTTCGCTTCGTTTACACTGTGCTCTTGTTCGTGTTGGCGTTGGTGGAGAATGTAAATGGGTGTCCATTAAAGAGCAGTTTGGACTTGTGAAGTATTTCAGTTTAAAATGGTACAAACCATAATATATATGTAAATGTTAAGAGCAGCTGTTAAACAGCAAGCAAAAATTATATCGATATAACGAGAACCACTTGCTAAGCTGACCGAAATAAAATAACGTCTCTTTAAGCATGCATTTCTAAAGAACAAGAGAGACAGAGAGAGAACGAACGGGCGCACGAGAGAACGCGTCGAATTGCGCCATTAAAATTTAGGGCTGTCGAGTTTCAAACTATAAGTTAAACCAAATTAATAAAAATTCAATATTTACAACACTTATTTTTGCGTTGTGTACTTAAAGAATAATTTTTATATGTTCCTACTTAATTACCTAGATAGACAGTGAATCAGACTATCGAATGGCGGTTATGGCTTAATATGCCAACGGCAGTTGAGCACTTCGACAACCCTGTTTGTTTGCGGCGCTCTCAAACAACACTGTCTCTCTCTCGTTCGCTGCATTGCAATAGAAAAACATTTGTGCTTTGGTTGGGCCGGCCGGTTGACTATTGAGAGTATGTTGACGTCGCAGCGCTGCCTGCTGCGCTGCCTGTTTGCCTGTTAAATTGGCGGTTACACGCGCGCGTCAGGTAACGCCAACCGCCAGATTTTACTCTGGTGGTGCTGTTGTCTGTTCCTTGGCTGCGTGGGTTCAGTTTCGGGATCGGACTCTGTCCGACTAATGGTTGCTGGTTGGTTTCTCTTTGGTCTGGTTGCGTTTGAAGTTGGCTTTGGCTTCTTGCCTGCCTGCCTGCTTATCAGCTAAAAAGTTTATCGATTTTTTGTTGTTGTGTGTGTGACGTGCTCTATGCCGCTCACGCTCTCGCTCTCGCTTTGTGTCTCAATGCCGTATCGTGCGACGACTGCTATTGGCAATCGTCACTGTACTGTTGTCGCTGTGCGCCTGTTCTTTCCCTCGAATATCGAATCTCGGTTTCGAAGAGATTTTATTACTGCTGGACTGTTTTTCTTCTTTCTTTCAATTTTTCGAACGACTGACAGTCAGCCATTTCAATTTTTATGGCTTTGGTTTTTTTTTGCCTTGTTGTGTGTACATTTCAAATTATTTATTTATTGTACATACATACATTGTATTGCTATACTTGCTTTCTTTAACGCGCGTAAGCTGCCCGCCTGCCCTGTTGTCACGGTCTCTCGCCGGAGACTCGTTGGCATTGTTTTCGTCTCGTTAACTCGCCTGTAGCAGCACACTTACCTTCACCACATTAACTCACCACGACGACGAAGACAATGACTACATACATACACATGCTAATGTGTATTTTTATGCGGGAGTTGGGTGTGTGCGGGGTGAGTTGGTTGGGTGAGCGAGAACTGTGCTCAGCTTTGATTTCATCATTTACCATATTTAATTTCATTTAAATGAAAATGAACTGAAGCCGATTAGCATCGCCTGGGGCCACCCCAGACTCGGGCCAGACACCAAGATCAAATCATTGGAGCTCCGACGCTGCGCGTGCAAACGACACGCCATGTAGCCAGTCAGCCAGCAACTAAAATGATAACACGACAAACGGCAACGAACCCCAACAGCAGCGGCAGAGGCCCACAACTTTATTTCACCAACAACAACATCAGCCGCCACTCAACAACAGTCAAGTGCTTTGCTTGCTCAGCCAAAGCAGCGTGTGAAATATTTCCAACACACACACACAAACAAACAAACAAAAAAAAAAAAATTACCGAAACCCGAAGAAAAAACAAACGACAACAACGACCGACAAAATTGCAAAGCTCTCAAATCAGTGTAGCTGGCTGGCGGTAGAGGCGGCGTCGCATCGTATCGTCGTTAAATGAATGTTCAAAGAGCAATACACCAACAACACCAGCACAAATCCGACACCAGAACACATGATTAGCCTAGTAAAACGAAACAAGCGACGACTCGACGCTGCAGCGCAATGCGGGAGAGTACTTTTTAGTCTGCGAGCAAAGCTTTTTTAATGCTCTCAGTGTGATGTGTGCTACACAGTGGGACAAGGCTGTACAATTTAAAGTCAAATTTTAATTGTTAGATAGCTTAGCTTATTATTCCTATTCACCATTTTTTAAAAGCTTGCCGTGAAATTGTGCAAATATATGTTCTCTTATCTTTTAATTTGCACATTTTCCATAATTTGTCTGCACAATATTTTGCATACATTTGAAACACTGCTTCAACCGTTATTCATACACACTACGATGATTCGTTACATAATCAACGAATAATGAAAAAAAAAACTATAAGTGACCTAAAAATAAAATGGTCAAAATATATATTCGGTTTTTGACTACTGTGCATATCTACCTCCCATTGGCATGTGTGCGTAACTGAAAACCGGTTGCACTGTTTACCGCGAGATAGAGAGAGCAAAAGCAGGAGAGCTAAAGCAAGCAAGTGAGCGAGCGACCGATAAGAAGGTCGTCATCGTCGTTCAGCCGAACAAGTGTTCGTGTTGCTCTCTCTGACTCGTGTCGTCGTCGTCGTCGCCGCCAACCATAACCGGAAGGTCGCCTTTACCACAACATTTATTATGGAAAAATCGCGTAATCACTGTCGTATCACATTTTTTTCAGCCGTCGCCGTCGTCGTCGTCGCTGTTGCTGCATTCGTCTGTCTGGCTCTGTGTGTGTGTGAATGCGTGTGTGTATGTTTATGTGAATGTGTTGGTTTTATTTTTAGAGTCAGACCCCGCTTGTCAGCTTCAAACTTGTTGCAAGTCGTTAGTTGCGTGTCTGATGTACGTAATGCAACTTAACATTTATATTAAAGCTCTTTGCGTTTTTATTTATTATATTTTAGTTATACTCTCAACGAGTGCGAGTCGTTTGACTAATTCATGACCTCTGTCGAAATAACGAAATATGTACGTATGTCTGTGTGTGTGTATGTATGTACATACATCTATAGGCTGAGATACAAAACTATTGCACTACTCTCAGATACATATGTATTCCAATGCATATTATTTGTGGATTCAACTTTTGTGGCAGCTCTTCTTTGGGGTTGCTTCCCAGGAGACCAGCACACACACACATACGTAGGGAAGCATATGTGTGTGTGTGTGTGTGCTTGATGTTTTCTTTTTGCAGTTTTACTAATTCCGTTATACCCATTAAAAATATACGATAACTTACGAATCGATAAATATCGAATAGCAAATCTGTTGAAAATTTAGATATTGTTTTAGAAATAACATTTATGTGTGTATTTCTTTATATATATATATATATATAAGTATAGATAGAAGTTTTTTGCTCAAACTACAGGGTATCTCTAGGAAGAGCACTCGTTTTTTTTTTATTTTTTTTTTATATTTTTGTATGCAGCTTGGAACATGGAAACGGCACCTTGCACCTCGTTGAGTGCTGTCCATTTTCTTACTGCATTTTCAACTGGAATGTGCTCCACACGGATGCTGTGGCAGGCCAGTTGCATGTTGCATCGCATACACACACACATCACACACACACACACACACACATACACAGACATATCCATATACGGCTGCTGTGATACATCGAAGCTCTGTCAAAGGCCATGGACCAAATCCGGCGACTGGTTCCTGTTTGTTGTTGATGATTTGCAAAGTGGATTTTGTGTAGTTGACGATTGTTCGACTTGCAGTTGTTGTTGTTGTTGTTGTTGCCTCATGTTGCAAAACTGGTTAATGTGACTGTGTCTGCAACATAGCTTTTTTTTTTCTCTCTGTATCTATCTCCATCTATATCACTATCTTTCCCGCTGTTTCACTCTTTCTCTGGTTGCCTCTGTCTGCTCATCCTTTTTAATATATATATATTTTTTTTTTCGCCATATAAGGCGCAGCGCTCGCGCTTTGCACTTACTTGCCGAACCTGCCCCCCACTTTAATAACAGATACACATATACATATGTATACATACATATATATATGTCCATATAGGCACATAGATACACAGGTAGATGGTGAAGATACATATATAAATATGTCGTGGCATTTTTTGCACTCATCTTTTCCAGATGCGGTTTAAGCTTGTTAGCTTAACAATTAGCTCTACTTTCGCCTCAAAGTGACCTCAGCTCAGCCCAACTAACCTCAACTCACCTCACCCGACCTGACCACCCACTAATTACTCGTGGAAACCTAATAGCTCTTGGCGCTCTAAACAAAGCATTTGCCACGGAACAACCAACCGTGTTGCACAAATATCCTCAATTGGGTCAATGAACTTTTAGTCCCCCTAATTACAGCTTAATTATTTTTTGATATTCATTTACACATTTTGTAACGCAAATAAACAAAATAATAAAAAGATAATAATTAATAACAATGTAAAATGTGAAATAAATCAACTTTTCACATGCAACTTGCAAGTCAAATGAGGAGAATATTTGCCATATTTTAAATCCTCAATTTTGAACAGACAACTTTTGTTTCCTATTTTCAAGTGAATTGTAAGTTCAGTTAAAACCCACTTTTGTTATCTATGTAAACAAAAATTCAATCCAAATGATTGAATTGAATTTCATATTGTATTCAATTATTAGTTAATTAATTAATTAATTCGATTTGTATATTTATTTTTGGCTTGTGGATTTGCTTTGTTATTTGCACAACTGAATTCTGTTGATTGAGAAGAGATTCCAAGAAGATATGCCTGCTCTATATATATATATATATATATATATATATATATTTTCTTCCTTCCCTTCCCTTCCACATCGAAATGCCAATCAAAACTAATGTACACTTTATAATTAGAGGGACCAGTGGCGCCATGAATAATGATTTGAAAGGGGGGCCCGATTTGTATATAGAAAGTGGGTAGTAGTGGTATGTTTTGGGGTTGAAGTGTTGCTGTTGTGGAATGCACTGTTAGCGTCATCATCATCATCATCATCATCATCACCATTGCCATCACCATCGTCGTCGTCTATTATCTTCAAATTCAATAGCCGATAGATTTGAGGCCAGGCTTTGCAAAAGCAGCAGCAGCAACAATAGCAGCAGCAGCCACAGCAGTCGCAGCAGCAGCAGCAGCATCTTCTACGTTGCACGTTGCAATGTTGTACATGCGTGTGGGTTATTATGCGCGGCGCACACGATTCGATAGCGCTGCCCCCGAACAACAACCGACTGACTGGCTTGGCTGCAGCAGCGAACTTGCAACGACAACGACAACATCGACATCGGCCAACGTCGACCACTTCATCATCATCATCATCGACAAGCTGGCATTGTTGCTGTCGCGACGCGTCTCGTTGGTTGGCTAAAACAAAGCGCACAGCTAACAGCAGCAACAGCAGCAACAGCAACAACAATAACAGCAACGGCAGCAGCAACATAAGCAGCAGCAACAGCAGCACAAAGCGTGCTTTCTGCTTGCACAACAACAGCAACAACAACTGCAACAGCAGCAGCAACATAAGCAGCAGTAGTTGCAGCAGCACAAAGAATGATGTCTGCTTGCACAACAACAACAACAACAGCAACAACAATAGTAACAACAACAACCATAACACAACTAACAACAACTGCCAATAAGAATGCACTTTGCAACCGGGCAAAGCATCATCAATATTTGATATGAGCACCGACAAATTTAATACGCTTTTCAGTTTTGTTGCAATCGAATTGCTTTCTTCCCCAAAATAAGTGGCAATCTATTGTTTGACATATATATTGTCCTCTTACCTGCATTTCTTAATATTCTTCCCCAATATAAGTAGCAATATACAATATATATTTTCCTCTTGCCATCTTTTCTTAATAATAATAATAAGCTTTCAGCTTGAGGCAATATCTTTTTTCTTCCTGAAATTGGCAATATATATTATATATTATATTAAATATTGTCCTTTAACCTTTCACTTAATCCGCTTGTAGTTTGTGGCAATCGAGCTGCTCGCTGCTTAGGTGCATCATTTGAGTGGCAATATATAAAAAAAAATATATAAAATATTGTCTTGTTATATTCTGAACTACTTCTGAAGATAAAAAAAAAATTGGTTTTCATTTATAGCAAACTTCTTGAAAGCATTATTTCAAATTGATATAGATGAATTTTTTTCAGGATATATATAATAAATACGATTTCGCAAATTTACTTGACCTTTTCCAACTGAGAGAAGAAGAAAGAGACTTAACTTAAGAGTTCTTGGCAATACGTTAAAGTTAATTCAATTTTCTATAGACTTGGCTTAAAAGTTATACTTGTTAGTTGACATATTTGGCTTAAACTATAACTAAAATAAGTTTAACCAGCTGCATTTTGTGGTAATTGATATAAACTCAGTTAATTAAAGCGAACGCTTAACTTGAGAGTTTTTGCCAAAAGTAAGTTTTTTTTTTATAGACTTGGCTAAATTGGCTGGCATTTGGTAGTTGACATATTTTGCTTACACTTTTTATACGTGCTTTCATCAACTTTGGTACAAATTGCTAACACCTGTCCAAGATGTGCATGTGTGTGTGTGTGTTTAGATGGTGTGTAGTTTGCCTTATATCATTGCCTGGCATGTGGAAGTCCTTGCCTTGCCTGCCAGCGACATTGCAACATTGCAACACTGCCAGATTGAGCGTTGAATGGTGAATTACTTGTTTCTCTGGCTAACGTTTCGCGTATGTAATTGGTTAGGCTTCAGTTTAGGGCATGTGCTGTGGGGGTGTAGGGTGTAAGTTAGAGAGATAGAGAGAGAGGGGTGGGTGGGGGTCGGTGGTGGGTAGTGACGTTGGTTTGGCTAGGCTGGCTGGCTGGCTGGCTGGCTGCCTAGCTTGGACCTAAAAATAAAAATCTGCGCATCGACGTCTACGCATTTGGAAGTTTTCAGCTAAGTTGGCATAAGCGCTGTCGACGCTGACGCCAGCAGCAGTAGCTGCGTGCACTCGTCTATGTGTGTGCATGTGCGTGCGTGTGTGTGTATGTGTGTGTGTGTGTGGTGCGCGTGTTTAAATTGAAAATGCGGCTAGGCGAAAGAGATGCTTTGCTCTGCCTTGTTCTGCCAAGCCCTGCCCTGTCCTGTCCTGTCCTGTCCTCCTGTGCTTTGCTCTGCTCTGCTCTGCTCACTGCCTAACCCATCCATTTTTCCCCTAACACACCGCCTACACGCTGCCTGCCCCTCTGGCTGGCTGGCGTCCTTTGCATCATCCCCGCTGCTGCTGCAGCGCCAAACAGGCACTCGTCGTTAGCCACGCAGCTTGTAGCCCCGGTGTTGCTTTGTACCCTGCCCACGCCCAGTCCAGTTGCTCTTGCTGTTGCTGTTGTTGGTGTTTTGCCGTTTTCTTCTGCTGCTGCCCGCTACGTCTGCTGGCGTCTGTTGGCGTCGACGTCGTCGTCGTCGTTGTCGTCGTCGTCGTCGTCATCATCGTTGTCGTTGTCGTCGTCGTTGTCGTTGTGGCTGCGTCTGCGTTGCGTTTGCTGAATGCAAAACGACGTCAGGCAGCCGCAGCAGCAGCAACAGCAGCAACAGCAGCAGCATCAACAGCAGCAGCAGCAGCAGCTGGGCCAGAGGCAGCAACAGCAACAGCATCATTCAGTTTCAGTCGCAATTCAAACGCCATCAAAATCAAAACGGTAACGAAAAAACAATTTCTTTTTTTTTTCTGTTCGTTGCCACAATGGGCAAATATATGTGTGTGTGTGTGTGTAGGTGTGTGTATGTGTGTGTTTGTATATGTTTGCAACTGTGTGTATATTTGTATGAGTGCCTGTGTGTGTTTTTGTGCACTGCATTTTGTTTAAACAATTTTTGATAAAGCGCAAATAGCATAAAGTGAGTGTGCCGCGAGTAATCGAGAGCAACGACGACGACGACGACAACGTCGACGACGATGTCGACGATGACGACGTGTACGTGTACGTGAGAGAGAAGCAAATGATGAGCTGCTCTGCTCTTAGGTGTGGAAAGCAGCTAAGCGCTCTGTTGAGCGACGAGACAAAATTACAGAGAGAGAGAGAGATGAAGACAGAGAGCGAGAGAGCGCCAACGAAAACTGAACAAAACAAAGTGAAAAAGCAATGTGCAAAAAAAAAATAAAATATTGCTACACAGTGACGTTGCTGCCGCTGCTGCGGCAAAGGAACATAAAGCGTAGAGATGGAGTGCTTGGGGAGTACCACCGTCTGTGTGTGTATGTGTGTGTGTTTGATGTCGGTTAGCGAGTGATGGGGTAATGGGTTGAGGGAGGGGAGAAACGTGTGAAACCCACCATCTTTAACTGGAAAGAAAATTTGTGCAAAACAACTGTGCAAAATGGATGCGCAAAAATGTGGGCCAAATTTTTGTATGGTGTTTTTGAACCACAATTGCAAAAACGACTGCTGCTGTTGTGGTTGTTGTTGTTGTTGTTGTTGCTGTTATTGCCGTTTAGTGTTGCAAAATTTCACTTTTTTATTGAGAAATTTGCTTGTTATTTTAGCGGCGAATTTAAATGTTAATTAGTAAAAAGTTTAGCATTTTCCCGCTAAAAATAAATACAAATGTTTGAAGAAAACTTTTTTTCACAATATTAATTTAACTCGGCTAAGAGATAATTCATGAATTCATAAAAAACTAGACCATGAAAATCTCATTGATTGTTTATGTTTTTATATGCATATATCATGTAAACAGATTGGCGTTTCACTAGTTACTGGGGCTGACTATTTAATCAAATCAGATATATTTAGCTTGAAAGTACAGATTATCTAGCGTAACATCTAACAAATCGAACAAGTGCCAAATATGGTAAATTTCGTCAATTCAAGTTCCTTTACAAGATTTATCTCAAAATTATTTTAAAGCTAGTCAAAAAAAATACATTGATATCAACATCTCACAAGTTGCATTTGAGCTCTGCTAGTTATCCCAATTAGAATATATGTATATTTATGAATACGTAATGTTTCCATTTGACAAACGTATCGAAAAATGTGTCATATCAAAATGCGACCATGTATTTTAACAAGCTTTGCTTTTGCTCTTTTTTCTTGTGGGTTTTTTTTTTTTGTTGGTTGGTGCTGGGTGTACATACATATAAATAAATATACCTTTTTCGGTTTTTTTTTTGTATGTGTATTTATGTACATATGTACATATGCACATATAAATACATTATGTACACGCTGTCGCGATTTCGCATTCGCCACATAAAAAATGTAGAAAAAAAAGACCCAAAAAGTATCTGAAAACTTGTGTGTATATGAGTGTGTGTGTTTGTGTGTGTGTGTGTGTATCTGTTGAGTAGCGTCGACGTTGTCGTACAACAAATCACGTATTCGTTTGTTTCTTGCATAAAACCGCAGCAAAGATAACGGTTTCGACCGTTGTTTTTGTAAATAGGCGAGAATTGCGAGTTATCGCTATACAGTGGCAGAGACAGCATCTGTGTATGTATTTATTGTGTGTGTGTGTGTATGTATGTATGTACGTATGTGTGTACCTAGCTGTATCTAGCTATGTATCTTTATAATACACATATACACACATAAATTGATGAGTGCGCTGAGATGTGTTCCATTGCAAATGGGCGCAAATAGCTTTGGCCCCACAGTGCACTGGCATTGTCAACCGACGTTTGTCTGTCTACCAACCAACTCCAACTCGTTAAATTGCTGCTGCTGCTGCTAACTACAGTAGTCTCTGCCCATGCACGCATCTCACATTTCAATTCTTAAATAAATTAAAGGAACATCTAAATATCCCAGAATTCAACTTGGATCTCATTGAGAGCGCACTTAAAACTCACTTGATTTAATGAAGCACAAAAGAACTTGAATCATATTTCAAAATACATATATCTTATATAATTTCACAATTGAAATTGAGCGAATGACTTTGAGTTTTATTATGGTTTTAAAGTCGTTTCGTTTAGTGTCGAGTGTGTTTGGTGCACTTCAAGTGGTCTTCACTGTACCCATATTAATCCATCTGCTCATTTACCTATCCACATGCATACAAACATACACATATAGATATCTACCTACGTAGCTGACAGAAGATGGGCATCAACGTCAGCAGCAGCAACAGCATCAGCGTCAGATTCAGCGTTAGCATCAGTGCAGATATTTTTCTTTCTTATTAGATTTAATACAAGACTTTACAGATACACACACACACGCACGCACACTAGCAGAGAGATACATGGGTGGGCTGTTGTGGCTGCTGGTATCAAGGGGGGTGGGGGCGTGGTAGGATGGGGATAACAGCAACAAGAAGCTGCCGCTGTTGCTGTTGCTGTTGCTGCCTGTCGCACATTTGCACTCACGTCGAGTCACAAAATGGGCGAGCATTTTTCAAAGAGCCGTTGTAAGTGGGGTTCTTGGGGTAGAGGTGGAGGGGTACAGTTTGTGGGCTAACTGTGTAACCCCTCAGAACCACCGGTCTCCCCAAATCATGTGGCCGTCTTTTGGTCCAGTGATTCAGGCAATTCAGGCAATTCAGGCACTCGGTTTAATCGACCAGTCCCCGGTTCGACCAAACAACGTTTGTCGCTTTCGCTTCCCAACAGACAAACAGCTCTCGCTCACACACACAAAAAGGCGAGAGGGAGAGAGCGAGACAAAAGAAAGGAAGAGCAAGCGAAAGAGATAGAGAAAAAGAGAGCGAGAGCAGTGTACATTTAAGGAGTCAAATCAAATCAGCGAGTGCGACACGAAAGCTCCAAAGATAACAAGTTTAGCATTAAGTTAACGCGACACTGCCAACAGTATCATCATCATCATCATTACACACACAACTGTGCCTGTGCTGGCTGTGTTATCGATCACTCTTTTTCATTTCGATAGTTCATTGTTGGATTAGCAGCGTTGCCATTGATCGGTGCTTGGTTTATACATCGATCAGTTTCATATTGCTTATTGAGCAAATTGACGATTGCTTACAACTTTAATAAGTTTCTTTTGCTATTAATACAAATTGAAGTATATATAAAAAAAAAATATATAAGGCTTGACATATATTACAGTGCTGTACTTGTTAGTCTGTTAACTTTGTTCAGCTATTTATTGTCTGTCGCCGTATATGAAATGAAGAAGCAAATAGTCTTAGTCTATGCGTCGCATACTTTTCTTCTTCGTTTTTTTTTTTTTTGCTGTCGATGCTTACGTCGCCATCAACTGTTCCTCTTCTTACTCTCCTGCTTCTTCTGCTGCTGCTTCTTCTTCTTTCACGGTGGCAAATATGACTTCAACCGGTTAAAAAAAAAAAGAAAAAAAGAAGCATTTACTTTGGCTTGGTCTGGTCTGCCTGACCGAACGCCCGCCCGCCCGTCTGTCCGACCGACCGACCGTCTGCCTGCCACTGACTCTTTTTGTGTGTTTGTATGTAGCTATGTAGGTATGTATCTATGTCTGTTTAGATACAGATACATTATGTAAAAATGGCGAGCATGCCAAGTGCTCTTGTTGTTGTTGCTGCTGCTTTTGCTGTTGTGACTACAGATACGGCAACGCTGACGACAACGGTTCAACTTATATACATATATACATACATTTGTATGTATGTATGTATCTGTATATAAGGCTTTTGGGGGTCTTCTGTATGCCTAGCTACAAATTGTTGTTGTTATTTTGCTTTTCATGACTACACTTTAACATTTCATTATACATACTTATCAAACATAAATATATATATACATATGTACTTGTAGAATATTTTTTTATATTATCTTGGGTACATTTGTACTCGCTCATCTTGTGGCTCAGCAAGGGAAGTGTCAGAAAAAAGAAAGAAAAAATAACTGTTGCAATAATATAATATAAGCTTGCCCTATAAAATGAATAATCTTACATATTTATATACAGATATGTACATATATAGTCACCAGACCTTTTCTTTCTCATCGCAATACTTATAATTGAATAAGTATCACTTTTCTAAAATTGGCTGTTTACAATGTTACAAAAGCACGACATCTGTTCATATATACTAGGAAAATGTGCATTGTTAGATAATACTAGGCTACCTACAATATATAGATTTTATTATTTTGCTTGTAATTATTTTTGTAGTAATTAAATGAATAAAAATATATAACCATCTAAATGGTTATTTCAAATCATGATTTTCTGACCCCTTATATTGTGTTTTTTATATATTTTTTATTTTGAGCTTAAAGCTGTTTTCAATTAGGGTTGATTGAGTCATTTGTTTACACTGTGAACTTTACAAAGATGTTCATGATCAGTGAATCAGCGATTTTACAGTTGTGTTTTTTTTTGTGTGACTCTGTTTTTCCATTGTTGGGAAATGGTCAACGTTTTTGAAATGATTCATCACATCGTCTATTACATCTTGTAAGTTAGTTTTTGATATATAGGAATATTAAACATAGTCAGCTATATATCTCTATATTTCTATAAAGAAGTCGAAACTTGTAAAAGCTTTGCTTGTGACATAACTTGAACGCAAGTTTTGTCGACTTTTTTGCTCGCATTGTGAAATATCCTGTGAAGTTGGAATACAAATATTGTTATACAGTTGTCGGCTTATTATTATTGTTGCACATAGCAATTAAATGTGTATTGTTTGCAGTCAGTTGTAAGGTGGCACCAAATTTGCTGTCACGCCCAGTTGAGAATAAATCACAAGTTTCAGTTTAGTTCCGCTTTCGCAACGACAATAAGAACAGTTATACAATTTTTATTATTGCGCTGTTACTTTTCTTTACTGTGTCTGTGTGAGTGTATGTGCGTGCGTATGCATGTGTATATTCAACAGTCATTTCTAGACAATGGCAATGCAATTGCCTATGTACTTATAATAGTAGCGAAATGCAGAAGCAAAGACACAAAAACCAAATGCAACTGCAAAAGCAAAAGCAAAAGCAACAGCAAAGTCAAAGGCAACAACAGGAATCAGAACGCCAACATTAAACATACACCGGCAGCAGCGACAACAACAACAACGATTGTCTTTGCGCCCTATGTCCTCTCTCTCCTTCGTCTCACTCTCTCGCGCGCCTCACACACACACACACTCTCTCACTCGCTTCGTCGCTGTGTGCGTGTATGCAAGCATGTTTGCTGTTGATGGCGTCGCAGCCAGCAGCAGCTGCTGCCTCTGCCACTGCGCTGCTCTTGTCGACGTCGTCGCCGCATCGTCATCGACATTTGCCAGGCGACATTTGTAGTCGGTTGCTCTCAGTCAAAATAACTAACACAATAACAACAACGCGCGATTTTTGTTTGCGGCAATTTAATTTCTATATACGTACAGTACTTTAAATATATACATACGAATTTCCTTTGTTTTCCTCATTGTCAATAAAAATATATTTACAGTGTGCACAAACCACATTTTTTTTTTAAATTTTTTTTGTGTGTGTTTGCTGACAGAAGAAGTGTCAAAAAGTTAAATATCGAAATCATTTTAAGGGCGCTCACATTCCAATTGGACTTACAAGACCCATACATACACACATGCTAGGTATTTATGTATGTACGTGTGTGCTTATGGCTGTCATAGCTCTACAGCATATAATAGAGCCCATCAGCTGCAGCTCCTCAGCGTCGCAGCCGTTGTCAGCGTCGCTGTCGTCGTCACAGCCGTCGTTGTCGTTGCCGTTGTCGTCGTCGCGCTTTGGTCGTTGATACAATTTTTTTACCTTGAGCCCATTTCAAGTCTAAACAAACCAAGCTTGAGAACACAACATTGTTCTGTACTCGCTGTACACTCACAAAATTATAAAGAAAAGAAAATACACAAAAGTAACCAAAATGAAATAAACAAAAACAACTTATTAAAAGTGCGTGGAAAATAAAAATTGCGAAAAAACAAAAATTTCAACGTCCAACCAATTACAACAGAGATCACGCGAGAGCGAACGAGCGAAACAGTGTGTAAAACAAAAACAAAAAGAAAGAGAAAGAAGTGTAGTATTTATTGTTTATCTGAAAGTGCGAGCGTGTGCTTCATTGTATTCTACAAAAAAAGAGTATTAAAGAAAGAAAAGAGAAAAAAGGAGAAAAAAAGAAATACGCAATTAAAATAATTTCGGTGTTTTTTTTTGTTCCTTGTGCTGTGCGCTGTTCTACGATTTGTTTATTTTTGATTAAATTGTGTTGTATTTTTGTAAAGGAAAATAAATTTCTACCGTCTTGCGTTCTCTAATACATACGCATGTACGCATATACAAATATAGACACCTTTGAATGTATGTGTAATATACATGTGCAATGCAAAATTGGCAATTGCAAGCGCAAAGCTATCAACAACATTACCAGCATCAGCAACCACTTCATCATCAGCAGCCGCAAAATCAACATCACCAGCAACAGGCATTCGCACTTGTCGCGCAACAGCAACATCAGCAGCAGCAACAACAACAACAACAACAGCAACAACAACAACAGCAGCAGCAACAACAACAACAACAACAACAACAGCTGCAGCAGCAGCAGCAACAACACCAACAACAGCAACTGCAACAACAACTGCAGCAGCACCAACAGCATCAACCGTTGCAATTGCAGCAGCATCAATACTTAAACAGCAATAGCAACAGTTGCAACAATTGCAGCAACTATAGCATCTACAATAACAACAATTGCTACATCTATAACAACAACAATAACAACAACAACAACAACAGCAATCATCTACAATATCACCTAAACACCACCAGCAGCAACAACAACAATCTTGATGATGACATTTATTATTTGTTTTACAAAGATTTTTATGTAAGTTTTGCAAAATATACAAAAACAAAAAAAATAAAACATAAATAAATAAATTATCATATTTAGATCAATTAATACAAAATACATAATGAAAACTAAATAATTTTAAGAATATTAACAATGGTTCAAATGTTATTATTTACGAATAGTTAGATTCATAGAAATATTTCATAGATTATATATTTTGGGAATTTTGAAGGGTGCCTGAAGTTGGTAAATACGCAGGTGTTGCAAACTTAACAAAGAAAAAACAAGGGGCAACATCAACAGCACGGTTACAAGTAGAGCTGCTGCAGCCTCGGCTGAAAAATTGTACACACACACAAAAAAAAAAACACACACACACACTCAGAATTATACTGGCCAATGAGACCATTGAACTTTACCAATTGCATGTTGATAAAATAAAGCAAAGATAAGTTTTAATTAAGGAATATTTTTATATTTTTTCTTATCGATTTGGTAGAAAATCCAAATAGATAGATTCTTCTGCTATTCCGAGAGTATATCTCTGACTAATTTATGATATTCCTTAATCAATCTGTCTTTTCAAAAAATATTCACAGTTCAAACAATTTCTCGATTGATCCAACAAATATATCGTTATCAATCCGAGTTTGCGGTTCGTTATCACTAAATGTGATTATTTATCATACCTTTGCACATAGTTGGTATGCGTTTTCTATTCTTTCCATATTTATATAAAAAAAAATTCCAAACTTTTTGCTTTAAATAGTTGGTGATAAGAAACGAATTACGAAGAACCTTGCAACTTCCTGTTGCGGTTGGAATGTATTGTGTATTATTATTTATTCTTTTTGCTTAATCTGTATTTTTACCTATAAATTACCAGACGAATAATAATATCAACAATTTGAGAGTCAAGGTTAAGCACTACTTGAAATAATTGACATCTATTAATGCACAATTGTTGTATGGAAATCTTAACTAAAAAGTTTCAAATTTCAAAATTTAATGAAATTGAATTCAATTACATTAGATATATATATATATATATATATATATCGACTGGTTTACTGATCGTCCTGCTGGGATGCTCCAACTGACGAATTCAACTCCTTTCACTGCAACTGTATCTCAATCTTAAACTGTAGCTGTAACTGTAAAATGTGTGCATTGCTAAAGTTGATATTTATATAATTATATATATATAGATAATGATTAAGATAATGATTAACAAGCAGACAAAGTGAACAGTTACAATGGAAGTTGAACTGTGAATAGTTTGTCTTTATAGATAAGTAATATCTTTGCGCACACATCTATACCTATATAACCCATATACCTATATACCTATATACCTATACCTATACCTATACCTATACCTATACCTATACCTATACCTATACCTATACCTATACCTATACCTATACCTATACCTATACCTATACCTATACCTATACCTATACCTATACCTATACCTATACCTATACCTATACCTATATCTTTCTCTATGTTGACATACATTTATATGGCTATTTTTATGGCCCACGGAAAAATGCATTTCAATGTCAATGTCAATATTTAAAACGTCTTTCGCCTTTTATAGCGACGTCAACTCTCAGCCAGATTCATATACAAAATGTTGAGCACCCATACGCAATGCTCAAGCATATCGCTCGATCTCTATATATATATGTATATATATATATATAAATGTATATATAGAAATATATCTATATGTTAATATTAATATGCTTGCCAAATTTATGCGACATTTTGCAGTTACAATTACTCGCATTACATTATATATATATATATATATCTGAATTTATATGATTATTTATATATTGTATGAGTACTATTTGGGAACAGACAGTGTTCCACTTGCTGTCTAAGTGAGTGGATAATTCACACACCAGAAAGTTCTTTAACCAATTTGACACCGATTTTTCGATACCTTAAATCCATATTTAGATAACACATTTGCAGCCAAACTATTAAAAACCATTTTTAAATCCTAAAACTAATTCTGTATAATTTTCAAGCAACTTTGTCGATTGATTTCGTTCATATTTTGTTCTATCATTCAAATATTTACTATATTCATTTATTCAATTCAATTATTCAATTCAAAATAAAACTAATTTGTGAGTTTTTTTTATACGAGTTTGGATTGCTTGTAAATTGTTTTCAAAGAATGAATGGAAATGAAATTTTATAGTTGGGCGAACATTTTTCAAAAGAGTTGAGTTTTTTTTTATTTCGCTTGTCGATTAAAAAAAGTTCTATTGATGATTTTGTTCGTTTGATTAGCTCAATGTCATTTCAATCAATGAATGTATATATATACAATATATATATATATATTATGTATACATAAACCTGTAAGCCCCGCAGTGCCCTTCCTTTTCCCATCTGAGTCTGTAAAATTTCCCAAAAAATTTGTTTGCGTTGCTTTTGCTATTTAGCAATGCGCCGGCATTTGTCGCTTGCTCGATGATGATGTGCTTTCTTGAGATGCGCAGCTTAAGCCACGAAACTAACCCCCGTTGACCGTTGCCAAACTTAGAGTTCCCCCCCCCCTCCCATTCCCTCACCCATTCTACCGTTGGATTACAGCACTAATACACACGCAAAACGTTGCTCCAAAACGCACATATCTAATGCGTAATTAACATGTCGTCATTTTGTGCTCCCCTTTGTCTGCCCCCCTCTCCCCCGCCCTTTAATCACAACAGTAGTGTTTTCGAGAAGCTTCCCCTCCCATCACCACCCTCAAACCCTTAGCATATTTGGTTCACGCATTTGGCTCGGCAATCTAATTTCATTTATTTGCCCTTTTTTGTTGTAAGTATTTTTGGTTAAGTTTTGTGTTCTTTTTTTTTTTTTTGTTTTTGTTCTTTATTTTTGGGTTTACGTTTTGGGTTATATTGGGTTTGTTGAGGGTTGATGTCGCTGTTGTTGTTGATATCACTGTTGCTGTTGTTGTTGCTGTCTTATTATACACCATGTTCATTTCCATCTTTATTCTCGCATCTTCGCCTGCTTCTTTGTCTTTTTTGTTTTATCTGCAACCCCCTCCTATTTGACGCCGCTATTTTGCCCTTTACTTGTGTCAAAGCGAGTGAGAGAGAGAGAGACAAACAGACAGTGATAGATAGAGAGTGTGTGCCAGTGAGGGGGGGGGGGGGGTGATGTTGTGTGTGTGTGTAAGAGAGAGCCAACGAAATCCAAAAACAGAAAAAGCGACACCAAAACATGAGACAAACAGCCAGCCAGCCAGCCAGCTAGTCCGGTATATTCCAGTCTGTCAGTTAGTCCGTCTGTCAATTTAGCAATATGTTGTTCATTCAATTATATCTTCAATGCACGCTTATAAAAATATATGCATACACACACACACACACACATGCTTGGCATTTGAACAAGGTAATAGGCACACGCACATATACCATTGAATAGATACAGATACATTTACAGATGCACAACTAAACAGATACAGATACAGATATAGATACGCAGATACAGATACAGATACGCAGATACAGATACGCAGCAACTATTTGCTACAGTAACACATGGCAAGCGCACTAGATATATATATATATATATATGCTACTGTATAGATACACCAATACATACATAGATACATATGTATCTAGATACACATTTCCGTCTCGCTTCTGCTTCTGTTTCATACCCCATTGCCAAATGACGTACGACAATTTGTACACACAATAAGTACTTTTCTATCGATACCAATTTTGCTTCTTAGATTCTTCCCTCTACAAATATTTTACTTATTTTTAATCGTGGAGGAATATTCCAGAATAAACTACAACAAATTCTTTTCACAAACAATGGGCACAGATAAAATAGGCATAGCTGAACATATATATATATATATATAAATGGAAAAAAATGTATAATGACAAGAAACAGCTGCGAACCCATATAAGGCATATATATTCTCGATCAGCATGTTGATGCTGCTAAGTTGAGTGGATAAATTCCCAATCTCAGAGACTGTAAGAGCTACTTTATTTCATTTTATCGATAACTCCCCCCATCGATAGAAATCGTTTTTCGATATCAATAAAAGACACAATCGTCAATATATAGCTTAACCTGTGATGAAAAAACACACACCTTGAACTGTAAAAATTGTCTAAAGCCACAGATTACGTTAACCAAAAAGTATTTTTAAATATTTCAATTTGAGCTGTCTCAACCAGATTATTTTAGGGTTGTGTAAAAATTATGCTTACAATTGTATTAATAGCAATTTCCCCCAGCCTAAGTAAAAAGCACACGTCATCGAACCCAATCAAACGTAATATTTTTTGTATATTATTCTTATACATTCTTAAAAAATTAAAAAAAAAAAAAAATTATATAAAATTCACTGAGTTTTCATGTGTATTCCACACAGCAGGTACAGAGTAACTTATAGTCTCACGTGTTTTCGACATGCATCAGTTTATCTGCCTAGTTTTGAGGATGTGTTACCCCCCCCCCCCCCCCCCCCCTGCTGGGGTTGTATCTGTGTTATCCTAACGGTAAAGGGGCACTCGTTCCTGTCTGTTCCAGTAACGTTTCGTGTGTCTGACCTCGTGCAAAGTACAAACTTACACACTTCGATGCACATATGTATCTATGTATGTACATACAAGCATATACACACATACGTACATACGTAGATGGGAGGTGCAGTTTGACTTTGTTGCTGTTTTTTTTTTCACAGGCACTCTTTTTACATGCCCATTTTCTTCTACGGTTGTTGTTCGAGCACAGCTTTCCGAGAGTTAAGTGTAGATAGACACAATGCAAGTACATAGCTCTTGTGTATATATATATACACATATACATACAAATGCTATGGCAACATTCTTTTTTTTTATACACTGAACTCATTTAAAATGAGTAAAGGGCTTAATAGTTCTGCGAAACAGTATGTAATCGGCATGAGGAAGCATGCTGACGATTCATGATTATTAGAAATAACATATTATTGAGTAACGAGAATTGAATTTCATCAACATACGCATGCGAAATAAATAAATTTGAAGTCACCCCTTAATATGGTATGGCATGCAGAAGCTCTTACAAAGAAAGCTATATGAAAATATTGCAACAGTTGCCGTCTTTTGTCGATTGGCATTTTTGTTGATTTTGCAGTTTGACACTTTTCAAGTGGCCAGATAATTCCACGTTTAACGCAACCATTGAGTCGGTTGAGCAAGACAGGCTTCGCTTCGCGCATTAGATAAATCCAGAACATTGAACCAAAAAGAGTTAGTTGAAACCCCCAACAGTTGCACAAAAAACCAAAAAAAGGGATATTTTAGTATTCTATACTTAAATTTGAGCTGGGTTCAGGGTATATCGTTATCGAGCAAACGCGACTATTGCATTCCTACATGTTTGCAGTGCTCTTTGGCAAATGACTGTAGCAGCCTCTTGTTAAGGAGACGAACACAAAGCAGCATAAGTAGAAATATGTTCCTTTTGCAACACACACACACACACATACACAAACAATTTGCAAGTCATCTGTGGCAGATAGTTAATATTAATAAAAAAATAAAATAAAACACAAATAAGAAAAAAGAATCATCGGTGACGACTCTGCATAATGCGTCTACGAGATGAGAACGTACGTAACTGTAAATTGTACACCCCACACACACACCCTTCACACACACTACACACACTCACTACACACACACATTACACCCATCACTAACGAACCAACCAATTACCAACTCTGCCATTTACTCACACCACATCGTGGTGTTGTGCTGTGAGTTGTGTGTTGTGTGTTGTGGGCTGTGTGTTGTGGGTTGTGCAGTGCAGTAAAAGAGGAGACTGCGTCAGTTACTTTCCTTATATATGCATGTATTGCGACGACTCTTGAATTGCGTATAATAATCCCAAATAGATAAGTCCTATATGCAACTAAGAGTGCATACAGATATATAAATATATATATATATATATATATATAGATATAGATATATGTGTATTTGTGCTTTATCCCATATAAGATACAATAGATACATTATAATACAACACATTCGTCATGCGCTCCTCTTGGCATCTGACAATTTCCATAAATACAATAAAGCAATTTTTGATTTTAATTCGATATACAATATATATATATATATATATATATATATATATATATATATTTATATGTATATATAAAATCATTTATAATTAAGTAACCAATGCACGCTATTCCAATTATACTAATTAAATTGAATTAACTTTGGTTGCGAATCGATCATATTACTAAATGTTCATTTTGGCATTCGCATGTCAAATGAGTTGCATTTTTGGGCAGTATATTGAAAAGGGATTTTAATTAAAAACCATTTGTAAATCTCAGTCAACACACACACAATTGAAATAGTATCTGAAAGCCTCTTAAAGTGAATTTTAAACCATAAAAAAAAAAGATTTATAATAATCAGAAATAACTAAAATGCAAAACCTAACAACTAAAATGCACTTTTTGGATTTTATGAAATTTTTTAAAATTACAATTTGGATTTATCAAAATTGTTAATTACTGTGAAAATTGCATACATTTTAATTGAATTATTTAACCTAGTTTAAATATAGAAATGCATAACTTAAACGAAAAGAGTCATTTCAGTTAGAGTGCGGTGAATCATGCCACAGGTTAAACAATTTGAGGTTGGAACAGTTATCAATTTCATTTCACTCCAGCTCTGGTGTGCTGTGTCAGTTTCCCGAGAGAGAGAGAGGGGAACTCTCTTTCTCTCCGTCTTGCTGCTTATTGGTTGTCATGGCTGCATATCTTATGTGGATCAACAGCAGAAGCAGAAGTGACCAGTAACCAGTGACCGGGTTGGGTTGCGGTGGGGTTTGGAAGAAAAGGAAGAAGAAAGAAAACTCGACCACGCTTTACCTTTCAAGTTTAATTCCAGCATATTAGTGCATATTGCACTCCATATATGTGTGGACAAACATGCATATGTACCCATAATATATATACACACATACATGCATAGATACAGAGACAGCTTCGGCAAAAACAGCTACTCGACGTTCAGCTGCAGCTTCCGAGCTTTGCATTTTGAGACCTCGGGCTGCTCTGCTCTGCTCTGCTTTGCGCTGCTGCTGCGCTGCGCTCAGTCGGCAGACAAAGCTTCGAGTGGTTTCCAAGCTGACGCACATGCGTAAGCTGCGCTGTCGTCGACAGCTGCACTCGCCGCAGCAACAGCAACAACAACAACAACAACTACAACAAGAAACCCGCACACAGGTACAGCAATGAGCAGCAGCTGCTGCCTGCTGCCTTCGCCTCTGTTTCCGTTTATGTTTCTGTCTCTGCTTCTGATCTGCCTCGGCTTTTGTCTGGTCGGCCTTAGCAGCATACAAAAGCTTTCATGCTTATGGGCAGTTTCGCTGCCAAGATGCAAAAAATGAAGAAAAAATCCAGCTACTTCTAAGAGGCAAAAAAAAAAAAAAATTAAGCAAGATATTGTCCACTTTGACAATATAATTTTTAACTCGACAAACGGGAGAAACAGTTTGATAGATATCCGACTGGAATATAGCCTGTACCAAACATATTTTTTTTTTTACAAAAAAAAAAGTTTAAAACTCGAAAGAAAAAACCTGGTGTTTATGTATATTGCAATTATTCACAAAATAATTAAGATTTTACTGTCTATCTAATCAAATAAAATGTCAAATCTGTCTCTTTTGTGTTGTTTAATTTATAAAAATATATAAAAGGCTTATAAAAATGTATTATAATGCGATAATATTTATCAAATGATATTAAAAAAAATTTTTATTTAAAATATAGAATATATAAAGAAATGAAATGACTTGAAAGAAAGAGCTTTCATAAAGCAAGATACTTATCGCGTAGCAGCATAGCTGTTGTTTTGTTATAAGTGTATGCAAGTAATATATATATATATATGTATATATTTATATATATATACTACTTACCTTTGTGTTTTCTTCTTCTGCTTGAACTGCTTATACCTTGCCATCGCCTCCTGGTTCGTCTCAACGGCATGTTGCTGCTGCTGCTCCTTTTTGTTATTTTTTCGATGTTGTTGTTGGGCGCTTTGCTTAAAGAACTTATTTGTAGTTGAGCCTGTACAGTTATTTTGGAAATAAGCATATATAAAACAACTTATATATATAGAGTACAAACAACCACAGCAATAACCACAATCACAATTGTTTTTCTTAGCTTTTGTAAGTGTGCCACTTCTGACACCACTGTAGAAGGTTTTAGACTTCTTTTCTAACATATTTTTGAACGCATTGGGAACCTCTTATCAAAACCTTAAAGCTTCCGTATGTGAAATATGTATGATAGAGCGCAATCTGCCATTTTCGGTGCATATTCCTCGATGAAATCGATATACCATCTTATATTTTGTATATATATATGAATTTTTATAATTATTATTTTTTTTTTTTTTTGCTCTTGCTATGTATATTTTATGCACAGTTGCATAAATGTACCGGCCGCGACTGTAGCTGCGGCAGAGCCAGAGGCCGAGAATTTCGGCGCTCTCGCAGTTTTTTTTCTTTCGCGTCCATGCATCCGCCAAAATTGAGCATTGTTGCCATGTGCTGGCTGCTCTCGCATTTGTGTCTAACAGCAACACGACTACTTAAAAAAAATCAATAAATTCGGAACGTCTGGTCCAATAACCTTTTTTTTTTGTTCTCGCTTCGTTTTAATTTGAAGAGGCGAGAGATGCATAACGAAAAATAGCCAAAAACGACAAAAACAAAATGAGACAGTTGCTGTTGTTGCCGTAGATGCTGAATGCTGCGGGGGTGTCTGTTTGCAGGAAACAGGAATGGGTTCGTTCAGTTATTCTTCTTGTGTTGCTTTTCTCTCCGTCGTCATGCCTACAAATTCGCATTTGTTCTTCTTCATCTCCTACTCCAGCAGCTCATTTATTTGTTGCTCTGCATTTTTCTGTGTCTTTGTTTTGTACAGTGTTTTTTTTTTGTTTGTCCTCCTTTTGTTTTAAATATTATTGTTGTTGTACTTGTTGTACACGTTTCTTATTCGCCAATATTGTTGAAGTTTCGCAAGATGCTGGTGCGTAATTACCAGACAACACCTCACTACTTCGCTCAGTGTGCTCTCTCTCTCGCTCACCCACAAGCCAACTAAAGCTGGCGTATATTGTATGTATGCAGCCAGAGTTTGCCGGTGAAATTCAGATTTCATCTTGCTGGAATAAATGTGAATAGCAATTTTTGTGTTTTCAAAAATATGTATCGATAATTAATTAGAATACTACTCGCATTTATCAAATTTCTCAATTTTTGATTATTTTATCTGACTGTTTTATGTATAATTACTGTGAATTAGAATATTTGGGAAAGACGAGCTTTATTATTTGATGTGTTGTCTTAATTAAAAGCACAAAAGAGCCACATAAAAATCATTAGATAAAATTGTCGATTTTACACAGAGATGCACAACGATATTGTTTTGCTCAGTTAACTGCAATTCTCAATTTACAACGACAAATCAATGTAATTGAAAACCAATTAAAATTGTATTTTGCACTGGTCATCTCCTATTTTGTTTTACCTATACGTTTTAATGAGAGTTAATTAAATTATCTTTGGCAAACGCACTCCAATCATTTATTCCATTTGCTTTGGCTAAACGGTGCTGTGCTGGTGTTGCATAATTGCTGTTGTTAAACAGTTATTAGTTAGTTGGGCTTACTTCTGCTTTACTTGCTTAGCTCAATTTATTTACTCAATTTATTCAACTTGGCAATATGATATGCTTACATTTGGTAAAATATGTCGCATAAAGTAACTGGAAATCATACAAATTATTTGTGTGTATTTTAGACAATAATAATAATGTTCTGCTATGCGGATCGACAAGAGCAGTACTAATCGACATGAGCAGTACCAACCCATACCATACCACACCACACCACACCACATAACACAACCCGACACACACAGTGCCCCTTCCCCTTCGCGTTCACCCGCAATCCCTAACTCGTTGTAGTTGTTGTATGCATTAAGTAAATGTATTTATTTAGCGCTTATCAGTTTACTTTGTTCAATGTGCTCATAGCGGTTTCTATTTATAAGGCAACCAACAACGACAGATACTCGCTATACATACACATATATATATACAAGTATATATGTATAGATATATATATATATATATATATTTGTTTATATGTCTAGTAAAATTCGTTTAGTTCCCATTTTATTGTCAGCAAAGAGAACTGTAAACTGTGTACAAATGAGGCAAAAAAAAATAAAAAATATATATATACATATATATATAGATATATATAAAAATACACTTTAATTTTAATTGACATTAAAGCTGTAACTAAAGGTTTATCGACTTTTTTGTTGCTTGTATTGTCGTTTGATATATTAAAAAATTACTCATACGCCACATTTTGCAATTGTGACCCAATTGAAAAACATTTGTTTGCATTTATGTTTTGCATTTTGTTAATTATTGCATGGACTCAACCAAAAGAAACAAATATGCGCATTGTTGTTGCTCCCCGTGACTGTGTGTGTGTGTGTATTAGTGTATCTCTCAAATATTTTTGCGCTTATTGTTTTGTCTCTCGATCTTTCCCGATTCGATTGCGAATAAACTGCAGCAGCAGCCAGCGCTTTGACAAGTGCAGAACTGGTTTTCATTTTTTATATTTCTTTATTGATTTTTTTTCTCTTCTCTTCTCTTATTATTATTTTTTACTTCTTGCATTTTGTTGTATTGTGTTGCAATTGGCAAACAAAGAGCTAGCTGCTGATAGCTAAAGATCGAATCAAAGACTTGACTTCACAATATATATATATATGCAGCAAAAAACTGCGTTAGAGTCGATAGACTTCTGTTGAAAATTTTTATATTAAAAATTGGGATTACATTGACTCATCCACAAAGTTGTAATAAATACAGTATCGAGTTCATTTTTATCATTTGCAAACAGTTAGCAACACAATTATTGCAACATTTTGCAACCACAAATTGTGCATCGATGTGGCGACAGATTTAATTTTAATGTCTGCTTTAATTGCTAGTGTGTGTGTGTGTGTGTGTGTGTGTGTGTGTGAACGAACCCAAGAACAGTTTTACAGTTCTAGAGTGTTCTCATCTTACACATTTTTGTTTACGATTTAAATTGCATGCCACCCACTCATTTATATAAATATATATATTTATATATATATACCTTTATATACTATAGGCCTATATCTGTAACCCATGCACTCTCTTCTTGCTCGCACTCTTCTTGCTCGCACTCTTTGCTCGCTGAGCTTAATCCAACATTTGCAATCACAGTCGAAGCTTTTTGATTTTAATTGTCTTTTTTTGTTTCTTTTTATTCTTTTTTTTGCTGTTGTTTTTGTTGTTTTCTTTCGCACATTTTGCACTTGAACGACTTTCAATTGAATATTGCATTTATGCAAACTGAGGCGCATTAATGCGCACAGATATGTATGTATGTATGTATGTATGTATGTATGTATGTATGTATGTATGTATGTATGTATGTATATATATATGGATGTTCATATATATGTATTTTTATATGCATGCACTTTATATATTTTTGTTCGTTTAGCCAGCCACCAACAAAGCAATTCACATACCCACAAAAGCATTTTCAACGTTTGCAGTCTTTATTGAAATATTGTTGTGTTTGCCGTTGTTGCAATTTGTCATGCCATGCAATCAATGGCCAACGCAAATGTGCAGTGTGCAAATTTACTAGCAAAAAAATAATGCAAATAATAAAAAAAAAAAACTAGGAAATGCCTAACAGGACACTCGTCTAACATAATTTCGTTCAGTTTATCAATCAATTAAAATTTAGGACGAGTGTCCTGTTTGTCATTTCTTAGTTTTTTATTATTTGCATTATTTTTTTCTAGTTCATCAATCACTTTTAATTTAAGATCTTTATACAACCTATTATACAATGTTTTTTATTCTATGGTTTTAGCCTGTGGTACATTTAAATTAAAGAACAAATACCAAGTTAATATTAAGAATATTTCGGAAAAAGGTTTTCGAGTGCGCTTATCCCTCAAATCTTATATATCACTTATATATAATAAATATTCTATAATTGTCTATTGAATGAAAACTTATTTCTAATGCAAATTTTTCGTTTTATTTTTCTCTTTTCTAGGTAAGTGTCGTGGTTCCCATTGAAACCGTGAGAAAACACAGTGAGTCAATCAATTGAATAAATGTTGAATCTAAACCAGCTGCAACTTGTAATGAACACGTTGAATTGTGCAGCAAACTTGAGGCGGGGTCGAATGTGCTCAGGGAAAGTGGGGTAGCTGATTTGCTAAAAAAAAAAAAATATACAGATTGCTAAAGGAACGGAATAGTTTATAGAATCCACAATTAATACATTTGGTTGGTCTTCTTCATTTACTCGCCCAACGATGACTTTACCCTCATAAAGTTGCAAATTATATCTTGCTACCAATTAAATTCATTTAATTCAATTATATTCAATGAGAATATTGTGCGTCAAAAGCTTTCTACTATTTTGCATTTAATTTCTTTATACTGAATCTCACAGAAATATGCGTTAGTTGATCATAAAATATTTGAAATTAAATTAAAACATACATACCTAATGGTATGTCGTATCTTTCGTATGGTCAATTTGTTTGTGGTTTTGTAACTTTTGCGTACTGCACCATAAAAGCTGTGTCTGTATTCTATCGAGGTCGACACCCCTGGAGACGGATGACATTGCTGGGTGAACTTTAAAAAGGAATTTCACAATGCAAAAGCTGATATTACATATGCATATGCACTCCAAATTAAATTACCCTTTATTAAATTAAATATTAATTTGATTACAAATTCATTTTATGGAAATATAACTTTTTGCCAATGGTCGAGTACAGTTTAGTTTTACATAATTGAAGTTGAAAAAGATACTTCCACAACTGGGCGCTCTTTTGAAATGGACTTGATGTTTGTGCACTTCGGCGCTGGTCAGCTTTTGAAAAATGTTTAAAGAGTTTAAAGATTTATTCTACATATTACACAATTGTTAATCTTAACAGAAATTTAATTGTTAACGGTCACAATACGTTGTTGTACCTAATATGGCAGGGAACAGGACACTGGCTTACCTAAAGCCATCCCACTTTAATTGCTTCTTGGTGTGGTTAAAATATCATTTAAGCCTTTTACTAAGGCGAATTTTGTAATATATTTACATAATTGATATCCAATATTGGTGAAAGCGCGCTTTTCATACTTTTTGTATTTGATTCTTTAAATTAATTTTCACCCAACGAGCTTTAATTAGCCGATGTCCCTAATTCCTTTTCAATACAAATTTGTTCGCTCAAGTGCAGAAATCATATAATTTGATCGAAACCAAGTTGTGTTGGCGTCGCTACGCACTGTTGCTCAGAGTCAGTCAGAGTTGCTAATTGGGTCAACGTGTGAATGGTCACCGTGTGAATGGTCACCATGTGAATGGTAATTAGTGGTCCTGTCAACGCATCATTATCAATCAGCTGTTTGTGACATGCGATTCGTTGTTACAGTTATTTCCCAATAAACCGAAACCAGTGCAAAATTATTCTCATATTCTGTTAATATTAATACACAACACTACAAAAACCACATTAAGTATTGTGTTTGAAATCGATATGGGTTGCTAACGTAATTGGGTAACTCTGTCCGATGATCGAAATTCGACATTTATTATTTTTGTATACAACTGATGTGAACTTTGATTGACTGCTTAGGCTGCTGCTGCTATTGCTGCTGCTGCTGTGTAAACAGTTAACCTTCAACGGAGCTAGGTCAATTCCATTTACAGTTGAACTGCTGCCTAAAGAGAAAAATGCCAATCGCCAACCATACAAAATGCTCACACTTTGTAGAGCAAATAGAGTTTTAATTTCGAAATGCTTGCGCAAAATCGACAACGATGACAACGATGAAAATAAACAGAGTCAACACGAGAGCGGCTTTATGCTATATACAAGTAAAGTATATAGTATATATATATAGATATATATATATATATATATATATAAATATATATATAAATATGTACGTATATATGCATAGAAAACGCGACAGTTGTTGCTAGGCGCTTTATTCAATGGGCTCTATGAGTGCTACTTGTGTGTGTGTGGTTAAGTGGAAATGTCTTTATTTCACCCCTGCTCTAAGTGGGTATTATAAGCGCTAACAGATTCTCATTCTTTACGCCACACAAAGCAAATACAAACACAACTCTTACATTGAAAATGTTAAAAAAACGAACTTAACAGTTTTCTTATAATGTTCTGTAACAAGTAATTTATTAGCTGTGAGTTAGCAAAAAAAAACAAACAACTTTTGTTGTGGCCATTATACAGGGTATTATCTTGTCGATCATTTGCGTATCTTGCAGTCTTTCTTGCTTTTTGCAAACGTGTCATAATCACTTGAATGGAATTTCATAAGCTAGCAGCCATTTATTGCTAATTGCTAATGAGAAAAGAGAAATACCGAGAAAGGGAAAGAGCAAAAAAAAAAAGTGTGAGACGCTGATAAAAGGGAATGAGCAAAATAAATGGGTGACGCTGATAAAACAAAAGCCAAAAAAAGATGATGAATAAAGAAACTAAAACAGAAATAACACACAGATTTAGGTATTTGTCAGTTAATGTTACTCATACGCAACAACAACATGCGACAAATGTTTTTGTTGTTGTTGTTATTGTTGTTGCTGTTGCTGTTCTGCTGATCTCTCAACAATTTACACGTTCTTTCTTCGTATTTGTGACAAATGATTTCATCGTTGTCAACATCATCATTGAATTTGTCACATGATTTATGCTCATAAATAATATACAGCAATGAATAGTGAATAGTTTAGTGTTGAGTCAATTTGCACATAATACAATTGCTGTCCAAGTCGGTTGACCCATTTGTAGGCTAAGCACAGTTCACATTTAGATGATACGCAACACGCATTTGGGAATCTTACGATTGAGGGATTTACTCGTAAGTCCAACTGACAAGCAGATTACACAACAACAACAACAACAAAAACAATCATGCAAATGCATCATATAAGTGCCACACAACATAACAGATTTCAATTACTAATTTATATATAGAATTAGTGCTAAAAACCACTTACAATTGAATCATACTTAGTCATTAACACACACAATTGTTGTGGGAGAGATATATTTTTTTGCAAACAATTCTAGAATCTTTTTTTCTTTTTTTTTTAGTTTTTCATTTAATTTTTTGTTGAAATTATTTTTGCAGTCGCCTCTTGACAAGCACACAAATCAATATGTTAGCCCTCTTGTTATTGTGTTACCCAACAACAGGGCAAGGGATGGGTGGTTGGGGGGTTGGGTGGTGCTTGGTGGTTTAGCTAAAATTTGCCTTATTTGTGAGCGGTGTTGGTGGGAAAAACCGAATGACTTTATAAAAATATGTATCTATGCCCCATGTTCATGTGTAGTAAATAATATATAAGCGTATATGTATGTAACTATTAGAGTGTGTGTGCGTGTGTGTGTGTGTAGTCCACGAATGTTTTGGGGGAGGTGTATTCCAAAGCAGAACAAGCTGAAGGTTTTAACAGTCGACCAACGTGTCATGCATAAAAGCCAAATCGGTTTTTCCGCTTGTGTATGTGTGTGTGTGTGTGTGCGTGTGTGTGTTGACTGATAGACAGCAATACAAGAATGCTCACATATGTTTGCCCTTTGGCCATTTCCCTCATTGCCTCACCATTTGACTTTTGCTCGAGTATTGGCATTTGCACGAAGCCGAAACGCCTCTCCATGCCCAATATATATATATATATATTTTTCTATATGTGTGTGTGTGTGTAGTGTGTGTACACACAATATATTACACATACGCAGCGTCGTCCTTGACTAAACTAAATCAACTAAGTCAAATGAAATCAGTTATAAATAAACAACATCAGCTAACAACAACAACAACAACAACATCAATAAATAACTCAATAATTTCTTGACTTTGTTCTTGAGAGCTCTGTCAATTTTAATTTGGAGTATCTCCAAAGCACATCTGCTCGAGAAATGGCAACAACTTGGCTATAACTTAACGGTACAATTGTACAGATTTTATGTGAACAGAAAAATAATACAAATAATTTTAACTTTATATGCAAATTTTGCAATGAACAAGGAAAATAATTAAATAGGCCAACGAAAAAATCTTGAATTTAAGTTACTCAAACAATTATTGCAGTTCCTCTATGAAGTAAACAGATATATATATATATATATATGAGTAGTATATATAGGAATAATGTATGTGTTTATATATTGCTGGCAGCGTGTTCAATAATTCATTCTCTGCTTTTTGCAATTAGTCATAATCTGTCAAAAGCTCGCTTTTAAATCAGCTTTTGGCAACTGTTTGCTTGTAATTGGTAAAACGACTGAAAGATGCAGTAGCTAATTTGGCAAATATATGTATGTGTGTGTGAGTGTGTGTTTGTGTGTGTGTGAGTTGCTACTGGCTGATTTTGGTTACCAACCCCCACCTACTCAACACACACTAAGCTTTGCCTCGCCCACGAAGGCTTATTAATTATTTCCCTGATTATAAGTGTGTGTGTGGGTGTGTGGGTGCGTGTGTGGGTGCGCGTGTGTGGGTGTGCGTGTGTGTGGCTAAGTATATGCATCCCTAAAACGCGTGGGTGGCTCCCACAAAGGCTGCTGCTGCTGCTGATGCTGCTGCTGCGGCTTCCTTCTGCTGCTTCTGTTGCCACTTTGGTTATTCATTTCATTCACCTGGCTAACACAAAACCGACCTCTGTTTGCCTGCCCAAACAAAATGCTCGTGAATTGGTGGAATGAGTGGTGGGTTGTAGGTGAGTGGGGGGGGAGGGGATTTGTGCTGGGAGGAATGCAGCTGCTCGCTCTTATTCTATATTCACGCTCATGTTCTCATTCCCATTCCCATTCCAATTCTCATTCTCATTCTGGTTCTGGTTCTCCTTCTCAGTCTTGCTCGCCCTATTTGTTTGGCTGGCAACTGTGTCTCTCTGTCTCTGTCTCTGTCTCCCTTCATCCTTCTCTGCTGCTCTATTTCTCATCTCATCTGGCCATTTTGCGCTCTTCTGCTTTCCTCTCCCAAAGCGTAAATCTCTCGCGACCAAATGCAACGTTTCAGCTGAACGCTTGCATCTCGGCAAAGTGCTTTCAATTAGCAGTAAAACAAACTAACTCTGACTGCAAATTTGCCAAAAACTTATTCTTCTATTTAACAATATATGTTTTTTTTTTCTTTTTCTTTTTCTTTTGCTATAAGTATATAACTCGTCTATATATCGATTATATATATTCTTCTACTTCCTATTCACACAGAGACACTGATAAACTGTCCTTAAATAGTTTGATCTATAATCAAAACGGAACACATTTATTTATTGACCTTTCATAAGCAGATTTACAAAATAATATATATATATATATATATACAGATAAGTCACTTAAGCTCGACTAGCGAATACCCTAGAAACAGTTACAATGAAAATGAAATTAAATAAAATTGAAAAATGTGTTTATTGGTTTGAATTAATCTATTCCCACATAGATGAAACACGTTTTACACATTTTCAAAGGGTATACAGAACACACACACACACACCCACACACACACACACGCTCGCTTGGCAGACATGCGCCTCCTTTAAGCTGCCTTGAGCCCACTTCACTGGCAATGGCCTAAACAAACTCAATCAGTTGTTTGCTTTATGACAGAGCTTTTGGTAACGCGACCATATCCCGTTAGTCCTTTGCCTACTCCGCTTTGCTGCATGTAAATATCTATATATATATGTGTATGTGTGTGTGTGTGCTTGTGTGTGTGTGTGTATTGCTTTTTTTATCAGCACAACTTGGAAATTGATGCTGTCGACGTCGCTGCTGGGACTTGTCTTATGTGTGTGCATTTGTATGTGTGTGTGTGTGTGTGCGCGCTGCTGTATTGAGTGTATTTTGTGGCGCTGTTGCCAGTTGCCAGTTGCCAGTTTTCGCCTTGTTTGTTGTTGTTGGCTCCTGGCCTCTGCGTGCGAAGGACATTTCAGTCTATTCGGAACTTTTGAGTTGGGGAGTTCAAAATCGCGCGTGTTTCGTGTTTGTTAACGGTTCCTTTTCTGCTTATTTTACTTTACTTTTTCTCTTCTTCTTTCTATTTTTTTTCTTGTTGGCCACTGTTTACTTTTCGACACACACACACACATACACAGAACGACGCACACAATGTTAGTGTATGTGTGTGTGTGAGTGTGTATATAAAGCAGACAACCGCACAACGCAGACCATTCACCGTTACCTCCCCCCACCCCACCCCTGCACAGCTGAAAGGCTCGTTTGTACATTAAATGCGATTTGGCATTTCACTTTTATATACATACATATTTTATATATACAAATAAATATTTTCCATGTTGCTCTCTAATTGGATATGTCAAACATACCGTTATTTTTTTCGGCTCTAGCGTTGCGTGCAACGTTACGCGTATACTTAATGTGTTACGCATAAAGCGCATTAGAAAAAATAACTGCTGCTGCTGCTGTTGTCTGCCACACACACACACTTCATACTCCTCCACCCTGCCCAACCCCAACCCCCTAACCCCCCATCCCCAACCCCATCTTCACTTTAAC
Source organism: Drosophila fungiperda (assembly GCA_035042345.1). Lineage (NCBI taxonomy): Eukaryota > Metazoa > Arthropoda > Insecta > Diptera > Drosophilidae > Drosophila > Drosophila fungiperda. The sequence continues at coordinate 5,237,689 of JAWNLM010000137.1, read as the reverse complement.
ATATTAAAACGCGCGCGTTCTCTTTTTTTTTTTTTTTTTTTTTTTAAGTGCATGTTTTTTTTTTTGATTGGGCGTGGCCAGGTCTTAACCAGCTCCTTGAGAAAATTAATTATGTGACCTTTATTTAATTATCGGCAATGTTTTTCTTCCAAGTGCATTACAAATTAATTAACAAATTTTGGCATAAATAAAGGAATTCCTTAAAGTTAAACAAAAAAAATATTAAATAAAAATAAAAAAATATATAAAAAATGCTTTTGCATATGCTAGATGTAAGTATAACTGACAAATTGATTAATGCAGTTTGGAATTATTTCAACTATTTTGAGTAATACACAAAATGTGCACAACAATTCTTAAAATTCTTCTGAGTTCCCTAAAATAACTGTTAAAAATTGAACATATATGGAATACATTTGTATTAAATAAGCAGAACGTTTACGAAAAGCGCAGGACAAACAACAAAATTGAAAAAAGAAAAAACGAAACAGAGCTGGGGGAAGGATGGACACATTTATATTGAGAGCACATGAAAATATACATGAAAAAATACATGAAAAAACACGTGAAATATGTACACTCTTTCTAGCTGTAAGTCACGTACATTTAGTCGAGTAGGCGGTCGAGTGGGCGTTCTAGTGGGCGGTTCAGTGGGCGATGCCATGGTGCTGTGTATGTTGTTGCATAGACGGCGGCGTGTGGCAGCTTGTGCAGCACAGCCAAGCGAAGCCTTCTCCTAGTCACATAAATTAGCACTAAACAGCTTTTATGCTCTCGATTACATAACACCCAAAAATTCACCCACCAGCGACAACACCCATCCACCCCCCCTTGCAAGCGTAGACACCTTTCCCCAGCACAACACATTCCCTTCCAATGCCCCGCTTGAACTTGCCTTTTCCAATAGTGGGCGTTGAGGCATTGATTCTTTTACTTCTTCTGCTTCTTCTTGTTATTGTTGCTGTTGTTGGGACTGCGTCTGAGGTTACGCCTCAAACTTCTTTAATCGCGTGACATGCCATGAAATAATTTCATAATTCCAGGCCACAACACACACACGCACACACACACACACACACACACACACACGCAACTGCATACTTACACACATTTGTATATATACAAATTTTTATAGATACACAAGCCAAATGGAGTTCGGGGCCAACTTCCAATGTGCACACCAGCAACCCCCGCCCCCCCCTACCTTTGTTCTCTTTGCCCCTTCGCCTCCCCTGCACCGCATTACAATTTTGTACTTGACTTTTTTTTTTGGCCCCACACTCGTAACTCTTTCCACGCACTTTTTACTTATATTCTTAATATTTTTTTGTTTGGTATTTGCATTTTGCTTCTTCTTTTTACTTTTCAATTTCGTATTGCTTTAAAAATATATATATATAATATATATGTGTCTGTTTGTGTGTGTGTTTGCTCACTTTAGGCTGTGTTTAGAGCAACAACAACAACAGCAAACATCGAAACGTGCGGGGTGTGGGGAAATGAGACAGCAGCAACAAGACCCAGAGACGACCAAACGACCGACAAGCGACGACGACAGCAAAAACCAGCAGCAGCAGCAACAACAACAACAACAGCAATAACATTGACGTCCTTCCGTTTTGTCCATTCCGTCACTGGCAGCCCGCAGCCCGCAGCCTGCACCCCCTACCCATCCCTCTTTGTCTTTTGGTGTAGTAGTCCTATCGTCCTATCCTCCTTCCTATCATTCTGTCGTGCTTCCGTCGGCGACGCCTGCGTGTGCTTTCGCCCTTCACCCTTCACCCTGCCCCCCACTTTCCGTTCGCCCTTCGTTCGTGTGTTTTTTTTTTGCTTTTGCTTTGCATTCACTGTGTTTTTTTTCGCTTCCTCTTATTCTTTTCTTTGTTGTTTTCCCTTTTGCTTGTTTTGTTTTTGGTATTTTTTTTGCACCGTTACCTTTTAAGCACTTATTACACGCTTTGTTTTACTCTTGGCTGCTTTCGGCTTTTGCACAACTTTAAATAATTTAGCGCCGCCCCACACGACATGACTCTCCCTATCCTAAATCAGCCTGCATATCCCACCACTCTTCACTCCTGGCATCCCTCTCTCGTTTGCTTGCCACTTGTGGTGTGGTGAATATTAAATGGTCTCGGTTTCTGGTCCCACTGTGTGCTTCTGCTGAACACGAGAGGGAGTCAGATACACAACACCCCCTACCAACTCACCCACCCTATCACCACCCCTTCCCCCCAATTTCCCAATTCCCCTCAACCACAAACAACTGCTCAAGCAGACCAAGTTTGGTTTTGTAGTTGAGCTCCTCTCCACGCATTTCGCTGGGCATTTTTTGTAGCATATTTTTCAGCGCCCAGCAATTTCAACTTGTGCTTCCTCTCCTTGTGTGCGCTAGAGTGTGTGTGTGTGTGTTGCTTTCCGGTTAAGTCAAAATGAAATTGTTTCGCAACTCAATTCATAAGTCTGACAAATATCTAAATATGTGTGCATTGATAGAGGTGGTTGGCATTGAGTAGCGCACAAAAACTGGAAAAGTTTTCGTGTTTATTATTATTGTTTCCCATGTGTAAGTTGACTTTTTCTCATTTTGCCATTATTAATAATTAGATGATACATATATTGTGTGTAGTCTTATAATATTTTAATAAATATATTAAAATCTTAAATAAAATTAGCAAACATTTTCTTTATTTGTTTTTTCTTTGAGTCCTTTTTCGCACTTTGTTTGGGATTTGGCTAGCAAATTTTTTTTTATGTGTTTCAATTCCAAGTATCGATTTCAATCGTTTCGTGTGCAGCACACGCTTGCCGCCAGATGGCGCCTGCGTGTACCAGTATGTCGCTGATTTCTATAAGTTGATGATTTTAGTTGGACGCATTTATGTACGTGTGTGTGTGTGTGTGTATGTATATATGTATGCATGCATGCATGCATGCATGCTTGTATGTATGTATGAAGTGTATGCCTTCCAAGAAAAGACCCGTAACAATTGGCCCTGTGACAGCTGCCAGCAAAAACTTACTCACTCACCCACACACATACACACACACATGCATACAAACACCTACACACACACACACACCTATACAAACGCAGACAGTCCTATTTACAAGCCGGTGAGGCAAACACTTGCATATTGTGGCTCAACTTTAATGAGTGTCACAACAACTACAAAAAACAGCAGGAGAATAAATGACAAATTTCGTGCATTAAATTGGTCGCCTGAGAGATACCCTGTATCCAAAAAGAATAAATACCATTTTTTTATTTGCAAAATTTGTTAAATAAAAATTTAGTCCACCTTTCTTAATTTTTTTTTTTTTTTGATTCATTAAATCCCCAAGATTAATTCACAGCTCAAATAATTGAATTTGATTTTATGCCTACTTCTGGCTCAAATTACCCCATGTCTCGGTTGCACTAGGGTGGTTGGCATAGAGTTAAGGGTATTATAAGCAGCGCTCACATAATTATTATTTTTACTTACATATTTATGCTGCATGCTCAGCACTGTTTCTGCTGCTTTTTCTACATCGCCTACGCTGCTACCCCTACACATCCCTCGGCATCTCTCTCTCTCTCTATCTCCCTCTGTGTTGCTATCTGTCTCTTTCTCTGCTGCTGCAGGTGAGCTTGCAACGTGTGTTTGTGTGTGTGTGCGTAGGAAAATCCCCACTTTTTTTTCTGTATCCCACTGCTCTGAATGTATCTTACGGATGTGCAACTCAAAATCATATGCCACAATCCAATACCCTATTCCTGTCTATTCTCCCTAGCAACACACACCAAACACACACACCGAACACACACACACACACAACCCCTTAATGCTAGCCACTCCCCATTTTGGGCCAGGCACAATGCATTTGTTGCCATGGCTAGGAAAGTGCATAAGGAAAATTCTGAATTTTGTGCACAGTTTTTCAGCTGTTTTCCCCTGGTTTGCCGCAAATAAAATCGATTGTCTCGGGGCTCGCTGGCTGTTTTTTTTTTTTTGTGCCCAGGAAGGGGGAGGAGAATTATTTATATTTTTTATATTTTTTTTTTCAGTCGTAGCTGCTTGAATTTGTAGGAATTACTTTGCCTCGCTTGTTGTTGTTGTTGTTGTTGCTGTTGTTGTTTTTGCTGTTGCTTTTGCTTTGCATTTTCGGCAGCTGGAAAAGTTGTAACACTCACACCCACACACACACACACACAGAACGCATACATACATACGCAACTGGAAAATGTCAAGTTTTGCGTGTTTTTGGCCAACGCCGCCATTTTGTCTCCATGTGCTGCTGCTGCTGCTGTGGTCCGTTGTTAACCAATAAGTTTCTGACTGCCGCCAAAGAGCGCGAGTTACGCACACACACACACACACACACACATATATATATATATATATATTTATATATATATATATGTATGTACAACATATACAGCACACATACACATGTAAAACATCCATTGGCTTTCCAGGCGGTTGCGTCTCCGCCATTTTGAAATTGATACACAGCCAGGCAGAGGCAGCTTTTGGCCAAGTTTGTGCGCTTTCTGTTTGTGGCAGGTGCTGCGTTGTGGCTGCTGCCTGCTGCCCTTCTGCAATTTTGCCATATGCAATTCGACTATGACGGGTCAGACACACACACACACACATTTGTACATGAGCCTGCTCTCTGTGTGTTTAGTTAGGCTCATGTTGAACTAACACCCACTCCCACACACACACACACACACACACACACACTAACACACACGCACAACCATTTTCACGCACTGTCGGCCTTTCCATATTTCCAGTTGAAATATTGTGTTTGCCTTGTTGTTTGGTTTAGTTTTGCACTTGCTGGCAGCCAGTTTGCAGTTGTTGCTAGTTGTTGTTGTTGTTGTTGTTGTTGTTGTTGTTGTTGTTGTTGTTGTTGTTGTTGCTAGTTGCTAGTTGCCAGTTGCCAGTTGCCCCCAATGCCCAAAATGCCTGAAATGCGCGTGCGAGCGAGTGAGCCAACCATTTTGTATTGAAAGCAAAGCCTTTTGCTTGCCCACAAGTACAGCTCAGTGCCAGCACCCAACCACCACCCACTAAGTGGTATCCACCTATGCCTTTCGAATAGGAGCAGCTGCCTCTTTATCAACCCCCGACTAACCTGGCAATTGGGCTACGTTCTTCTCAATGCGTTGCTAACAGCAACAGCAACCGCAGCAGCAGCACACACAACCAACACATACACACACACAAACTCTAAACTATCAGTTGACCAGCAGATGATGACAGAGACACGAGTCGACATTTGGGAAATTATGTGAATTTTCCAGGTACAAATGTCATGCACAGAACACCATGAACATTCTGAACATGCAGCATGCAGCATGCAACAATCGAGTGACAGATTGATTGGACAACTGTTTATGATTTGATGCAGCCTAGAAATATTTTCAATAAATATAAACAAACCGCAAAATTCAAATTCTAATTGGTTGTTACCAAATTCTATTTGTTTTGGAATTCCATTCGGTTGAGTAGGTTGAAAATAACTAGGCTTCAATTGGGATAGATCGACCTGGGAATACCCTAAGACCAGCAGGTGTTAAATAATAAATAATAATAATTTGATACGTTTTTCTTCAGTTTCTTATCTGTGTTTCTTATCCGATTTTAATGAAATGTGTATAGTTTATCAATAATATTTCAAGGTGTATTTAAAAATTAATTAAAAGATCAATTTTTTATATAGGTATGTTTTGCTGGTAACACATACAAAAAAAAAAACTTTTATAGATAGACTCGACTTAATTCTGATCAGGAATATATGTTTTGGGGTCGGCGTTGCCTAACTTCTTTTGCAAGATTTCAATATACCATTTTCAATGGGTTTAGGGTAAAAAAAAAAAGATTAAACTTGGATATAGAAGTTGGTTTACATTGAGTATAACTCAACAAATAAAGAACATTAAAGTTTAAAATTTAAATTATGTTTTGTCATTCAGAATTCTTTTTTTGGCAATAATATTACTTAGTTTTATTGTTGAACAAACGAAATTCTGAAATGTGATGAATTATCTACAGAATATTTATTAACTGCTAATATAAAAAGATGTTGATCAATGTCGATTAAAGTGTTGGCAAATCGCGATTAAAATTTGAAATTAAAAAAAAAAGAAGAAAGAATAGAAGAGAAGAGAAAATGAGAGAACAAAAGAAAAGATCGTAAACAAATCAAACGAAGCTAACGGAAAAGTAGACGTCAGAGTAAAGCAGCAGCAACAGCAGAGGCGAAAATGAAAACGAAAACGTAAATCAAAAGCAACAGAATCGAATTAGAAATCATGATGATTATGATGTTGATGATGCTAATGATGTTGATGAAAAAGACGAAGAAGAATTAAAAGAGAGGCGGACAACATCAGCAACTGCAACAAGAACAAAAACAAAAACAAAAACATTCCATTGAAATTACGTATGAGTGACTTTTAGTGTGCCTGTATGTGTGTATATATATATATATGTACATACATACATATACATATGCATGAATAATTATATAAGTATGTATGTCGTATGTTTTAAAAAATCAGCAAAAGCAGAGACTGATAAATACTAACAAGCATATAAAGACAATTTTTGTATTGATGCGATTATTTTTTGTTTTGCACATTTTCAATATCAATTTATTATATTATTGAATTAAGAACACTTTTTGCATATACATAAATACATTCAATTAAAATCTATTTAAATATCCACATTCATTTTTTTTACTGTTTTATTATTTTTAAATTCGCGCGTGGCAATTCTTTTTTCTTTTTTTTTATTCAAAACTTGAAATTTCGTTGAATTTTGTTCCCCATGTATTTTTTTTTTCTTTGTGTATAGATTTTAACAGTTTATTAATTTATTGAGCATAAAAATGGTTCGTTAATTGCCTAAACAAATACAAAGCAATTTGTCTTTGTTTGTTTGCTTTTAACTTCAACTTTTTTTTCCATAATTTCATTTTTCATATCTTTTCTTTTTCTTTTTATTATTTATTATTTGCACTTTGCTTTCGGGCTTTATTTGCTTATTTGCTTTGTGGATATTATTTCCGCTTGAGAGGCGGGCGTCAAAAGGCATCCAAAATGTGATTAATAAAAATTATAGAAACGGGGTTATAGGTTGCGCCATATGAGTCAATGTCTAATTACAAATTATATATAATATGTATATATATGTATGTATATATAATATGTATTTGTATTGGCTGTGAGCTGAAATTCGTATGAAATCACTGAAATACAAACAAACAAAAAATAACCACAAATTAACTGAAGAACACTTTGCGTTAATATAATAATGAATTCCACTTAAAATTTCTAAAAGTGATCACATCTTATAAATATTTCCTATTTTAAATTTTATATATAATTTTGATTTTGATTTAATCAAATTTAGGTTTGAGTATTTTTTAAATCGACTGACTTTGATTGATATTTAATAAAATAAATCAATAAACAACTTGACCTGATTAAATTAATGTATATATATTAATAGAATAGTATATATATATGAAAAGATACTTTTTTTTTATATATTTCCAAACCAGTTAGCTTTACTATTAGCAGGAACAATCGATACACATAATTTTCTTAATCTTTCTAATAAAGATAAAGCTTTGAAAATTGTTAAAAGTTGTATTTATATCTTCACAGATAGCAGATGTCATAGTCAAGTTCAAGTGAAGTTGTCAACTGTTTTCATATGACAACAAAAAAACAGAGTATGATGCAGTCGATCAGGTTTTTGGCCCTTGTTTTGCTACAATTTGTTTGGTTGGGATGACGGGGCAACGTTCTATTGAAATTGTGGGTTGTATAAACACATAGTTGTTATGTCAGTGTGTATGTGTGTGTGTGTGTGTGTGTATGTGTACATGCATAGACTATAGCTTGATTACATTTGCAAACGCCAACTGAAAATGAAAAGCAAAATCAATAACAACAAATGGGCTTTTTTTCTTCAATGCAAACAAATCAGCGGGCTATAATTCTAAATATTGTCATAATGCTCACCTATATATATATATATATATATATATAGTTAGTTTGTGTATGTATGCATGCATGCATATGTATCCTATTTAACTAATAAAAACTGAACGCGAGCGAAGTAAAACGAAATAATCAAAGGTCACCTTCCAATTGGAGTTGGCAACGCTGATGAAATCGCTTGCGATATTTATATACATATATACATATTTATAATATTTATATATATATAACTAGAAATTTCCATAGAAGCAATGCAATTGAAATATGGCAATATATTGCAGGTTCTTTACACACAAAGTAAGTGTAATAGTAATTGGGTACTTAAGATTAAACTAATTGACAGAGAATGTATATAGAAACCCCCTTGTAAAGCGTATTTAAAGCACTTTTGACACAGAGTTCGAGCGACTTTTAATTAGCATAGTAAATTGTAATTGTATAAAAGCTCTCTCGTTTGACATAATCACGACGAAAGCACATATATGAATGTGTGTATGTATGTTTGTATGTATGTTTATATGTATGTGTGTATGTATGCATACATGTCTGTATTTATGTAGATATGTATATTGTGTAATTTACATTGCAAATTTCGTGTATTCAGAATTTCCATTGATAATGCAATGAATCATGAATTCAGTTTGACTATTTGCTGGTTGATTATTGAAAATAAACATTCACAACAAAACATGCAAATATTAAAAAGTTTTTAAAATATGTTTTAATACTTGATATTGATATATAATAGTCTTGTTTTAGACTTGAGCCTGACAGAAAAAGGAAGAAAAAATTTAACTTTGAAACTTTTTCGCATTTGTAAATATTACAAATAAGTTAATTTTTATGCAGAGATTTCGTGGATTATGTTTCTTTGAACAACTCTCACTTTGATTTCTCACTCTCTCTCTCTCTCTTTTACACACACTACCTGTCTGTCCCCTTCTCCGTTTTGGTGATTACCTAGTCACCACTTAGTTTATAAACACATTGATCCGTTACTTATACACTGCTAACCAACAACCCACCAGTCAGCCCACTCCTTCTCCTTCCTCTTCTCCTTTCCTTTACCAGTTGCCCACACACCCTATCGCACTCCTTCACTTGAGAGACTTGCGTTTGCTCTGCCTCTTTCTATCTGGCTGCGTATCGCTATCTCTGTCTTGAAATTTATAAATAAATGTTGGCTGCATTTTGCGCTGCTGTTTTTGTGACTGTTCATAAAAATTCCATTTGCTTTATACATCCGACGGCAGAAATTCTCGAACAAAAACATTTATATATGCATGTATTTTTGCGTGTGTGTTTGTGAACATACATATTTATCTATAGTATAACGTATCTATGTATGAGTATGTGTGTATATGCCAGATGCGGTAATGTTTACCGTTGTTGTTGCTGTGTCTTTTAGATTTTTCTGCCTTTTCGCAAATTATAATTTTTCGCTGAAATTTAAAAAATTATTATTGTTGTTGCGCTACCCAAGATTACCTCATAAGAGATTTGTATATATTTAAATTTTGTGTTAAGAGGTGTTATAGTTGCTACTCTTGTTGTTGTTGTTGTTGTTGCTGTTCTCCTTGCTCTTCTATGCTTGATATGTTCACAACGTAACAACAATAACAACAGTTGCTGCACACACACACACAGACACATAGGCATGCACACATAAATACAAACACATGCACATGTATTCTGCAAACCCACCCAACCGCCCACATCGGCGGCCACGCCCATCACACTTTGCACTTGGCGGCGGCAGCGACGTCGGCGCCAGCGTCGCGACATCGTCGCTGTCCAGTCGCTAAGCTTTAGTTTTTTTTTTTCGTTGGTTTTTCTTTTTCTGCTCTTTTTTTCAATTTCCACCACACTCACTTTTATGTACATATAGATATATATACATATACGTTACATACATATACACCGTCATACAAATATACATACATTACATACAAACAGACATACATTCATTTAATTTCATTCCCCTTGCGTTCTTTGGCTTTTACTTTTGTATATTTGTTTGCCTTTATTTTAAATGTGACGACGACGCCGACTTCGCTGCCAGCGTCAACGTCATGAACGCGACGCTTGCGCTTACTCACAATCAAATCTCACGCCGCATTTTTAGTCTCAATTTGTTTGTGCTTCAATAATAACTGAATCGAAATATACACGCGGCTAAAGCGACGATTCCGTCAACGTCAGTTTACTTTACCTTACTTTACTTTACTCTGCTTTGCTTTACACTTTTTATTTGCTATTTGGCGATCTGTGTTGTGTGTGTGTTTCAATATTTTTTTTCTTTTGCTTTTGCCTCTGCCATTGCTTTTGCATGTTTGTGTGTGTTTGTTGCTGCCTGCTGAATAGTAAAATGTTTTCAAACCCACCAATTCGCCGCTGTCGCTGCTGCTGCCGACGTCGCTGTCTCTGACGCTGCCACTGTTGCTGCAGTAGGCGAGAGCATTCCACATTGAGGGTGTGAGCGACGCGACGGCAGGCAGGCAGTCATCGGCGTCGCAACTCGTTCGTTTCCACTCGCTGCGCTTACATTTTGTGTTGTCGTGGGTCGCCGCCACCGTCGCTGCGTTTGTCGCTCGGTCGCCTCGGTGAGTGGGTCGTGTGCTCCCGTCGTCGTCGTCCGCAACAGAAGCAGCAACAGCAGCATAATTAGACGTCGTCGTAGTTCGCATATTGCTGCTCCTGCTGCTGCTGGTGCTGCTGCCAATCTGCATATGCGTAAAGCGGAGCATTGCATTTGTTATATGCCCGATGTCGATGCTCATTTTATTTTCTTCTTTTCTTTCTATGTACGTACGTACATATATATATATATATATGTGTATGTTAATTTCTTTTTCTCCCTCGGCATATTCATTGTGTGTTGTTTACTCGCCGCTCGTTACCTACCGTATTGTAGCCAGGCATCAGCAGCAGCGTCGCATATTTGTATATTGCATACACATATATAAATAAATTCATAACTTTTAAATTTAATTAGTTGAGTTTAGTTCACAATGTTTACTTACTACAATGGGCAACCAATTCACATACATACGGTCTACGTGCCTTGAATCAAATGTGTAGAATTTATACATATTTTTTTGATAACATTCCTTTTTGACTATTGCACATGTATGTATGTGCGTATGTATGTATGTATGTATGTATGTGTGAATTATTTTTATTTGTGACTTTTTTTAGTGAAGATTAGCGCTTTGTTGTGCTATTTATACATTCATCCACACATACATACATGAGCACTAACTTGCGTTGTGTGAAACGATTAGCAGCAGAAACAATATTCGAGAAAACGACTTCATTCAAACACAGCAGATATTTAATTGAATTGGCAAGTCTTAAGATACGCACACAATTATAAATACACACATACATATATAAACACATACATACATTCCGATTAATTCACATTCAAATATGTTTATGATTCATTCAAAAATAACTTTTATCTATTACCACAAAAGGGCAAACAATTTTACTACAATTTTCGTTCAAATGGTTTTTATTATTTTATATTTTTAACAAACTGCTTCTGCTTTAAACTGTATTGATTTTATATTATGTGGCTAAACATGTTATGGTGGTTTTTTTTTAGGTTGACCTACAGACCCATTCCTATTATTGTATGTTGATAGAAAAAGTTTTTAAAAATTAATTTCAGTTATTTTGTGTGTGCATTTTTAAAACACAGTAAATTATTGAATACAGGAAATGGAAGCAGAGCTGCTAAATATATTAAAAATATAATTGTCTCAACAACAGCACTAACAACTTTATTATACCCTTTGATATATATTTATAATATGCACACAGGCAGAAATATATATACACCATTAACATATATCAACAGTTTATAATTGTAATTGTCTGTATGGAATGAGAATCCTGCAGGATATTTATTGACCAGCAGCTGGTATACTCTGTCTCGCTCTATATTTGGCTGTCTCTCTTATGTCATAGATATATAATTTAAGTCAATTTCAGACTCAATCGTAAATGCAACTTGAGCCCTAAATTCACACAACTTTTGTTTCAAAAATTCATCAACACTAATTTGTTTTTGGTGTTGTTGGTTTTTGTACATTTTTGTTGTCTTTGTTTATTTATTATTCTGCTGTGATTACGTCAGCCGACGTCGACAGTCACTGGGACGAATGTCAATGCTGAAATATATAAAAAAAAAAAAAAAAATTATGTGGGTATGCATAAGTATGTATATAATATATAAGTATGTATGTATGTATGTGAATGTTTGCACATCATTTGCAGGTAAACATTTTTGCAACATGTTTTTGGTAGTGTTTGTTGATTTGTTTGTTGTCTATTCAGGTGAAAGTTGCGCAGTTTTGAAAGCAAATGAGGGAAAAATTCAATGTAATGAAATACATATTAACATACACATATGAACACACACACAACAAGAAGTGCAACACGAAATCAGTTTATCCATAAAAAAAAAGCACAAACAGAAGAAGAGAAACATAAAGAAAGCACACACACACAGATGAATAGAGAAATAGGGGGGAAGAAATGAAGAGAGAGAAGCAGAGGGAGACAGAGACAATGAAAACTTGAATGCTGTGCCTGTGCGTTGGTGGCGACGATGTCGACTGAGTGAAAATATGCCCACTAATTGCAATTCGTATACCCTGTACTCGATTCGGAGACAAAACATGCTTGATCAATATTGCATATTGATTTGGATTTGATATAATTGTGTTTTTGATAAAAAATCATATAAAACTTATAACTTATTTGCAAAAGGCTACTTTGTCGACTTTGTATATTCGTGATAAGAACATGAGCAAAGTCGATCTAGTCCCAACAAAATGTTTTCATCACTACAATTTTATACAATTCTCGCGCACATAAATACATGCAATATGTATGCCATGCCAAATGAACAATATACTGTTATATATATAGACAAATATATATATATACTTATATATGTGTTTTTTTATGTTGTTGGATTTCATTTAATTTTCGCTTGCCGATATGCTTCATTAGCATTTGTCAAATAAAGTTTATTCAGTTTGTGCTTTTGCTTTGTTTATATTGTACATCTTAACATATGTATGTATGCATGTGTGTACCTATTGTGTCTAAGGTTTAGATTTTTATATTCGCTTTTATCAATCATTTCCACATAGAAACATACACATACCTTTGCATATTATTATGTACGTATATATTGCAATAATCTACAGATAGAGAAAGAGGGAGAGGAGTAGCGCGAATACAACGGTGCACACTACTCACACTTACACTCATACTCACTCTCTCCCTCTTCGTTTTCCTCTTGGTATTCGTCTTCGTCTTCCTCTCTACCAGTTCTTCTGCTTCTGGCTGTGCCTCGGTCTCCGTTTCTGTTTCTACATAGAAACACCAGGTGCGTCAATAACAAAACACAGACACAAACGCATCCTCGAAACCATTATCGGATAATATTAATGCCCATTACGGGCACACTAATTCATGCACACATACATATTTGTGTATCCACATTGTACATATGTACAGATATACATGTGTTTGTGTATGTGTGTACCCTGTTTGCATGTGTGCTCATAGTTAAACAGCACACAAAAATTTAATGTATAGGTCGATTTTGGGGCTGGGCGAACAAACATTTTAACAACTATAATAGCAACAACAGCGGCAATAATAACAGCAACAACAACAGCGCTCTCAGCGAATGTTAACGGACAATGTTCTATTAACGTGCTTTCACCAACAGTTACACTTGCATATAAATATATTTGTATGTGTGTGTATGTATGTTTGTAATAACATCTTAGCTGCTACTATTTTTGCTGTACGCCTGTTAACAGTTAAAATTTTTATCGCGGCTGCTGCTGCAATTTTCGCTGCCAATGGCAACTCTAATATCAAATATTGTTTGCTGCAAGCAAATAGTGCCAAGAGCTTTCTAACATACATACAATATACAACACACCACACACAACATACAACGCAACGCAACAGCAGCAGCTGCGGCCTTGCGCTCGCCGTCGCTCTGCACAAGAACAGAGAAACGCCAAAATGCAGCAGCAGTAGCAGCAGCAGCAGCAGACAGAACTAAACAATTTAAGTTCACTCGGTTAGCAGACATTCAAAATATACACACACATTCATATACAAATTTATAGTCAGTCCGCGTCGCAGTCGGTTTCGTCGCTCTCCCTGCCAACGAACCAAGCAAGCAGCCAGCCTGTTGTCGTTTTTGTTGTAGATTTGCCAATTTTACCTTGCCGCTGCTCTCTAGCACAACAGTGTCGAACTTAAAGAGCGAGTAACGTGACGTGTCGTTGTTGTCGGCAACGCGCGCGGTTGATTTTTTTTTTATATTTTCCGCCAACTTCCTACTAAATACAGAAACAACAATAAAAACAGCAGGCAATAGCAACGGCAAAAAAACGAGAAAAAAAGACGAGCCAAAGCAAACGATACGAATGCCGAGGCAAAGCGTGTGTGTGTAACATAAATGCAAAACGTGCAAAATAAGCAAACCATCAAAAAAAAAGAAGAAAGAAGGAAAACACGAATACAAAATACAAAACAAAAGGCAGACGACAGTTGTATCGGCAAACAACGGAAGAAGAGAGCGCGCGTGAGAGAGATTGCAAATAAGTTGAGAGAACGCCGGCATATACTCCCCACACAAACACACACTTACAGACAGAGAGCGCAGTCAGTGAGTGAGAGAGAGAAAAATCTAGCAAGAGCGCTGCGCCCATGGGCAGCTGATTTATAAAATTTAGCCGGCAAGTGTGTCAGCTGTTTACTGACGGCAACGTCAGCGTTAGCAGCGACTTTTTCTCACTGCTACGTTGTCATGTTAGCAACGGCAGCAACCGCAGCAGCTTCTGCGAGCAGCGCTGCACGCAAACGTAGCCGCAGCGCCAGCAACAATAACAACAACAACGGCAGCAAGCGTAGCGCCGGCAGCGGCGGCGCTGGTCGCAAGTTAACCAAGAGCGTGAGTGTTATTTATTTTTATTTTTTTCTCTCGTTTTACTTTTGTGTGTGTATTTCTCTTTGTTTACATTCGAGGCACTTTATGCACGTGCTGATGCTTTCTGCTGCTGCGGCACTTTTCTGAGCGCCCAGCATAAGTTTTCTTAACAGCCCTCTGTTAAGCAAATGGGGACACAATTCGTGCTAACCAATTGATTGTCCTTTTCGAAAATTAACAGACAATTAACATTTTGTGCAAGAGAAATGAACACACTAGGCTTATTAAAGCAATTAATCTTAATTACAAATCAAACACAATTTGCTCATTTAATGTTTTCTTTAAACTGAAAGCTGGTTGATTCAACAATGTCAAGTAAAATGTACACATATAATGTACATAAATATAATTTTCATAAGCTGGCCAAAATTAAGTAGCGAAAAAAAAAACAAAGTACAATACTTTCATATGAGAATTTGAATTAAACGCACATTCTATACGCGTCGCTAATATTAAGCCAATGACAAATAGAAAAGCAGCAAACTCGGCAAAAGAAAATAAAAAACAAAGCAAATATAATAAAAATAAATTAATTATAAATTCAATGGTGGTGGCTGCCTTGCGTGCTTTTCACGTTCGTGGCCGCTTCCCATTCAATTCATTCGTTGTTGCGACTCGTGTTTGCTCGGCTCGCCGTCGTCGCTCACACGAACTACGACGACGGCACTCGCACGCTAAAAATAAACGGACATAGTTTTTTTTTTTTTTTTTCGTTTTTGTTGTTGTGGGTAAGCAATGAA
Organism: Drosophila fungiperda; assembly: GCA_035042345.1. Classification (NCBI taxonomy): domain Eukaryota; kingdom Metazoa; phylum Arthropoda; class Insecta; order Diptera; family Drosophilidae; genus Drosophila; species Drosophila fungiperda. The sequence continues at coordinate 5,221,911 of JAWNLM010000137.1, read as the reverse complement.
AACGAAAATTTGCGTGACGTCTTTCGACCTTGACTCATCGATGTGAACTGTTAAACTGCGGCGACGACGGCGAGTGTTGTTGCTTGGCGTTGCGCGACGGCGTTGCCAGACAGCTTCAATTGTTTTCTGGTTATTGTGTTGGATGGCAGCCCTAATGTCAACGTCTTGCCGCAATGGCGACAACCAGTTTTCACTCACACATACACATGCAGCTGCACATATCTACATATTAATACATACATCTTTATTTATATGCATATGGGTGTATGTATGCAAGTGTGTATTTGCAATGAAGCGTTATCACAACACATTGCTAAAGGCAAAAGTAAAAAAATTAAGAAACGAAACTTGTTCGTTGCATGCGCTGAGGCTGCTGCGGCGACTGCACTGTCATCATTTGTGTGTGTGTGTTTGTGTGAGTGAGGCAGAATAATAGGGTGAGCGTAAAAAAGCTGCATTTGAAAAGCACAAAATATGCAACGGTTTTTCAAGCTGCATTGGAATGCACTTGCAATAGTATGGTGTGTCTCTCTCACTCTCTCTCTCTCTCGCAGAATACACATGCTCATGTATGCATGTGTGTTGTGTGCATGTATGTAAACTGCTGCAGCAGCCGCAGCCGTGCACACACATACACACTCACACTAATGCACGCATGCACAGATGGTGCCAATAAGAAGTGCATACACACACAATATACGTTATGCATGACGCTGCCACACCCTCGCACGCTGCCCCGCACCCACACACACACATTCACGTGCATATGTATATAGTTATGTGTATGAAGAGAGCGGGACACTGACGCTTGAATTTCGTTTTGTCTCGGCTCGTTTCTCGCCGCCGTCTACGTCTCGCGGGCCTTTTCGCACGCTTTTGCTTTTGTGCTCATCGCACACCGCTGCCCCCCCCCCCCCCCCCCCCTATCCAAGCCCGCATCAGCACCCACAAACAACAACCTCCTCATCATCATAGATTTATCTCATTCGCGCGCACGTGAGTGCAACAAGCCCAAAAATTAAGTCGTCGCTGCCCATTTCATTTGGTTTTGGACTCGCCACGGCTCACACGCTTTTTGTTATCATTTATTTTGTTGTCTCTCTGCGTCTTGTTCGTCGCCTTTTTGCTGTTGCCAGTTTGGTCCGTTACAGCTTGCTTGTGTCTGTATATATATATATATATATATTTATAAATATATATATATATATATATATATATTTATATGTGTTTGAGTTTGTTCGATTGTTCTCTCGCTCGCTCGCATTTGCTCATTTTTTTCTCAGTCATGTTTGGCAACACTTTTCACGGCGTCACATCTTTCGCTCTCACTCTCATCACCTCAGCTCAGCTCAGTTTAGCCCAGCTCCCAGCTGTTGTCGTCGTGTTCATCAAACCGCAAACTGCGATGCGATCCGACGACGACAGCGTAAAATTTGCTTCCTTCCTTTATTGCGCTGATGACGCTGGCAGCGGCACTGACAGCATTATGACCATTAATACGTTGCCGTTAAACGTTTAAATTCAACAATGACCAAATTTTGATAGATCGAATTATGAAATCCCATTTTATGTATAACAAAAAAAAAATTTTTTAATTTGCAAACCAAATTTCTTTACTTTTGGTTATTTGTTTATTTACTTATTTTTAATTTAGTTTTTTTTAGTTAAAAACCGGTTATTGTGTCAGACAATTTATTAAGTGAATGCCGCAAATATAACAGATTTTTCTTGCACTGTTATATACGTAATTGAATCTGTTTACATTTTTGCATTAATACTTATTTCTATAAATTAAATTATAATTTTAATTGCCTCTTAATTCAGTCACACAATCGCACATCTTCTATGTGTTGTACATATGAATATGTGTGTATGTGTGAGTGTGTATGTAGAAATGCCAACATAATTTGGGCAATGGCGTCGCTGCCAACGTCGACAGCAACGCGCGCCTCGCGAAATGACAAAGACGCCGGTTGGGTTGCTCTGCTGCTGCTGCTTGCTTGCTGGGCAATGTTGGAAGAGTTTTAAGAAGAAGAGCGTTCGCAGTCGCGCAGCAAAGTCAGCGCAGCAACAGCAGCAACTACAAAAAGTTGTTGTAGTTGTGTAGTTTAGTTTCGATGTTGTTTTTGGCTGGGCGCGCGCGGAAGTCGCAGAAATTTATCAAAAGCAACAGAAACCAACAACAACAGAACGCAAACCAACGAAGGCCGAGCGAACGACAGACGACGAAGCGGTGGCTGCCTGTCAATCGGATTAATTTTTATTGTACATGTCTTTTCGTCGTTTTTTGCAAATAGTATAGTGTTGTGTAGTGGTGCAGTGTGTGGTGTTGTTGTCGTCTCGACTTCAGCTCCGGCTCGTTGCGCGCTCTCTTGCTCTTGCGCTACACACTCACTCTCTCTTGAAATTTTTTTTGTGTTTCTCACCCTTGCTCTCGCACTCGCGCTCGCGTGCTCTCCGCAAATAGCAAAAGCGCCGAGTCTGAGACGTTCGTCGCTGTCGTTGTCTGTGTACGCGTTTTATTGCTCTTGTTCTTCTTTTTTCACCTTCTTTCGTGCTCGTTACGGGCCGCGCGCACCATTACAAATACGCGTATAACAATTTGCTGCCTGCCCCGAAACTCGAAGAAAAATACATATACTAGCCATAAACTAAGTACGCGGCGTGCAAAATAGTCGATAATAATCGTGAAAAGCTATATTCATTTCGTTAAAGTGCATAAATAAACAGCGATGAATGTGATAAATTGTAATAGAATGTGAAAATTTATACATTACATACACACAAATCACACACATCCTCATACGTACATACACCCACATACACATACACGTCATACACACACAGAAGCAAAGCGTATGTGTGTGCAGAAAAATATGCGGCGCTTAAAAAAGGTGAACGGCATTTTGTCATAAATAAGCCATACATACGTACAAGTATACACATACACTCAAAAAAACAACACACAAACCAAAAACGCAAATGCAAAAAAAATAAATTAATTGTGCTTAATTGTGTTGTGTGAGGAACAAAGCTTGAGAGAAGTGATTGTTTGCAAAAAGTAAATATATGAAATCAAAATTGTGTGCGGTAAAAACATATAATTTGTACAATAATTTTCAACTTTGTTCTATTGTGTCGGTTTTTTTTTCTCTCATTGTCTTTGCTTAATAAAATAAAATAATTTACACACATGTATACTCACACACACACACACACACACACACACACACACACACACACACACACACACACACACACACACACACACACACATATATATATCGACATTGCTGCTGCATTGCGCTCACTCACACGCATATCATCCGGAGCGGCGCCCAGCAGAGTAGCACGCGCTCGCTATGACGTCTCACTCACTCATATAAACACACACATACTCTCATGCATACACTCAACAGTCACACGCTCACTCATCGTTTTGTTGCCTTGTATTTTGCACGTTCCTCTTTCGCTCTTTTCGCTATTCTACCATTTTAATTTTTTTCTTTTCAATTGCTCAGCTTCCACGGTTGCCACTTAGTTGAGAGGCACTCGTCTGGCAGCTCTGCACTGTGTCGCCAACGAACCAGCGAATCAAAACAAAAAGTGGTTCAGTGTTGCAAAACGGCAGACCATTGCATATCGATAGCAAGAATCAATCATTTGCTTAAATCTCTGTCCCTCTATATATAAGTTATAAATTCCGTGCAATTCAAGAAGTTTACGATGTCCGTAGGATCTGTTCATGCCAAAACACCATGTACACAAAATTGAACATTCTACGTTCAGAGTTGCTTTTGCCTTTCTGTCCATGAAATTTCAAACATATTTTAAAGGTTGCTTTGGTTTAGAGAAATGGAGAAAAGAGAATAAGGCTAATTGCTGATTGTGTTTCACAGTCGTCAGTTAGTCTCATTGTTCAATTGTGACAATCATCAGCAATAAACAGTGATAACAATTTGAATCTAATTTGATTTTTATTCTGGCTTACTTTGCAGATGTCCGCCGGCGCTCAATTGCAGATGGCCCCACAGACCACATCGACCCTAAGTCATCTTCATCCAAGCAGTCAAGCGGCAGTACAGCAACAGCAACAACAGCAGCAACAGCAGCAGCAACCACAGCAGCAACATTTTGCTAATCATCACAGTACACAAGCGCAACAGCAACAGTTGCTGCCACAGCAGCTATCGCAACAGCATAATTTGCAGACACACACGTTACACCTGCAGCAGTTGACGACACAACAGCAGCAGCAACAACAACAACAACAGCAGCAAGCAGCGGCAGCAGCAGCGGCAGCAGCAGCAGCAGCAGCGGCGCAACAACAGCAGCAACAGTCGCTGCACCAGCATACAACATTGCCGCCACAGCATCAACAACAGCTGCAACATTTACACCAGCAACATCCGCACGTAGCCCTGCATCAGCAGCAGCCACACGGCGCTGCCGGTGGCCATAGCAGTAATCCGGACTCGAATATGAGCACTGGTTCCTCGCACAGCGAAAAGGATGTCAATGATATGCTAGGACTCGGCAATCTACAACAGCAACAACAGCAGCAGCAACAACAGCAGCAGCAACAGCTGCACTCCAATAACGGCGCCTCAATGCTCGACATGCTCAATGTGCAACAGCAGCCAGGTAGTGGGCCCGGACCCGGTCAAGTTGCTGTACCCGTTTCCGTTTCAGCCGCCTCCGCTGCTGTTGTGAGCAATGCGAGCGGGAAACAGCCGCGAACCCCAGCGGAGCGCAAACGCAAACGCAAAATGCCCAACAGCAATAGCGAGGACACCGGCAACGGAGGCAACAGCTCCGGCATTGTTAGCGGCCTAAAGAAATCGCTCACATTTCGCGACAGCAACAAGGTCTCCAGCCTGGTCCTTAGCCTCGGCGTCGATCGCTGTGCGTTGCCCCCCGTCAGTGGTGGTGGTGGTGTTGGCGGTGGTGTTGCTGGCACAGTTGGCGGCGTAGCCACGGTCGGTGGTGCTGGTGGCAACAAAAGTTCGCGCCTTCTGCTACCCGGCAGCAATGACAGCAAGAAGATCAACGATTACTTCAACAAACAGCAGCAGCAGCAACAGAGTGGCGCCAACTCCACGTTGCGGCAACACACGGGCAGCAAATCGCCATCGTCAGCAACACAGGCGCAACAGCAGCAAGTGCAACAACAACAGCAGCAGCAGCAGCAGCAGCAACAGCAGCAGGTGGTAAATAGTCAGGTGCAGGTGCAGACGACGAATGCGTATTCCATACACGGCTATCATTCAACCAGTGCACAAACGCAGTCGCCCAGCCAACAGCAGCAGCAAGTGCAGCAGCAGGTGCAACAGCAGGTGCAGCAAGCTGGGCCAGAGTTTCATTTTGCGGCAGCAGCAGCAGCGGCGGCAGCAGCAGCTAAACAACAGCAGGCGCAACAGCAGCGGCAACAACAACAGACTTCCAATGCAATGGTTCCTCAACAGACGCAAATGGGCGTGGCCATGTCACATGTGGGCGTGGGGCATAGCGTGCTTGGACTGGGTGTTGTGGGTTCACAGCAACAGCAGCAGGCGCAACAGCAACAGCAGCAGCAACAGCAACAGCAGGCGCAACAACAGCAGGCACAACAGCAGCAACAGTTGCCGGTTACATCGTCGGCGGGAAGTGTTGCCGTTGTGCCGACGCATCAACAACTTGGCACACTGGGCGTCAATGTGGGCGGCGTTGGGGTCGTTGGTGGCGTTGGTGTTGGCGTAAATGTGGGCGTTGGAGTGGTTGGTGTATTGCCGCCACCACCGCCACCGTTGCCACTGGCAATGCCAACCACAATAATGACATACACGAAGGGCACCCAAACGGAGATGTCACAGCAGGAGTTGCAGGAGCGGGAGGCGGAGCACGAGTCCGGCAAGGTGAGGCTGGACGAGATGACAAGACTGTTCGATGAGCAAAAGTGCCAGATAATGAGCCAACAGAAGTCCATTGATCAGCACAAGTCGCACATTGCCAAATGCATCGATGTGGTCAAGAAGCTGCTCAAGGAGAAGAGCAGCATTGAGAAGAAGGAGGCGCGACAGAAATGCATGCAGAATCGATTGAGATTGGGACAATTTGTGACACAGCGTGTCGGCGCCACATTCCAGGAGAACTGGACGGACGGCTATGCGTTTCAGGAGCTCAGCCGACGCCAGGAGGAGATAACGGCCGAGCGTGAGGAGATCGATCGCCAGAAGAAGCAGCTGATGAAGAAGCGGCCGGCTGAATCCGGACGCAAGCGCAACAACACCAACCAGCAGAATAACCAGCATCAGCATCAGCAACAGCAGCAGCAACAGCAACAGAATTCCAATTCCAATGACTCATCCCAGCTGACGGATCGACTGGGCGGCAATGCCGGCGCCGGTAGCCTCGACAGCGGCATCGCTGTCGGCAACGCGGCCAACAATGCGACGGGCGCCGGCGGTGTTGGCGGAGTTGGCGGACTAGCTGGCAGCGGCGGCACCGTTGTGGTCGTCTCTTGCGGTCGCGTCCTTTCCCGCTCGAATTCGACGCAGGCACAGCAACAGCAGCAGCAACTATTGCACAATGGCGGCGGTGGTGCTGGTGGTGTTGGTGGCGGCGGCATTGCTGGCTCCGGTGGCGTTGGCGGCGCCAACTCTGGCGTCGGTGGCAATGTGGGCAACAGCGGCGTCGGCGGCGGTGTTGGTGATCGTTTGTCGGATCGCGGCGGCGGCGGTGGCGGCGGTGTTGGCGGTGCCGGTGCTGTTGGCAGCGGTCCAGGCGGATCTGGTGCTGTCGGCGGCGGCGGCATCGGTGGCAATGATAGCGGCGGCAGCTGCTCCGATTCGGGCACATTTCTTAAACCGGATCCGGTATCGGGGGCGTATACGGCGCAGGAGTATTATGAATACGATGAGATACTCAAGCTGCGACAGAACGCTCTCAAAAAGGAGGACGCCGATCTGCAGCTGGAGATGGAGAAGCTTGAGCGGGAACGTAATCTCCACATACGCGAGCTCAAGCGTATACTCAATGAAGATCAGGTAAGTACTCACACATTTATATATATCCATATATATTGGTTAATCTGTGATTGGTTTTTAATTGCAGTCCCGCTTTAACAATCATCCCGTACTGAATGATCGCTATCTGCTTTTAATGCTGCTGGGCAAGGGCGGCTTCTCCGAGGTACACAAGGCATTTGACCTCAAGGAGCAACGCTATGTCGCATGTAAGGTGCACCAATTAAACAAGGATTGGAAGGAGGATAAGAAAGCTAATTATATCAAGTGAGTAGTGGAGGAGCAGCAGCAGCAGCAGCAGCAGCAGTTAGCAGCTAAATTTAATTTTATGTTGAGTTGTTAGTTATTTTCATAGAGATGCGCTTTCGATTTGAGAGATCTTTTTGAATTCGTATTACACATGGTTAGTTAGATGGCGGCAGGAGAAACAGGCTTGGGACGAGGGGCAAGGGGCATGGAGCATGGGGACAATGGGGGCAGAATTCACATATTGCTCATGATTCTTTAACTATTTTTTTTTTGTTGTTTTCTTTTTTGTGTGTTTTTTCGCCCCTTTTTTACCATTTGCAACACAAAATTTAGACACGCATTGCGAGAGTACAACATACACAAGGCGCTGGATCATCCGCGCGTGGTGAAACTCTATGATGTCTTTGAGATCGATGCAAACTCATTTTGCACCGTGCTGGAGTATTGTGATGGACACGATCTGGACTTCTATCTGAAGCAGCATAAGACTATACCCGAGCGTGAAGCGCGCTCAATAATAATGCAGGTGAGTTTCGAATGAAAACATGGTTATTGGAATAGTCATTCCCATCATCCCAATCACACCAGACAGAGAGTCATTACTACTTTCTTTTCCAAATCACTCTCTGTTTCTCTAATGGATGAATATCAATCCTTTCAATTCTTTCTATCCCATCACTAATCTTAGTAGAGCCTACTTTTTTTAATTAAGATCTTTATATATATATCTATCTATATACAGGTTGTATCTGCACTGAAGTATCTAAATGAGATTAAACCGCCCGTCATCCACTATGATCTGAAGCCGGGCAACATACTGTTAACCGAGGGCAATGTTTGCGGCGAGATCAAAATAACTGATTTCGGTCTGTCCAAAGTGATGGACGATGAGAACTATAATCCGGATCATGGCATGGATCTAACATCTCAAGGCGCTGGCACCTATTGGTAACTACCAACGACTAGCAAATAAATTTAAATTTAAATAAATATATTAAATTACATTTCGAATTATTTATAGGTATCTGCCGCCGGAGTGCTTTGTTGTTGGCAAGAATCCACCCAAAATCTCATCGAAAGTGGATGTGTGGAGTGTTGGCGTGATATTCTATCAGTGCTTATATGGCAAGAAGCCGTTTGGCCATAACCAATCGCAGGCCACCATTTTGGAGGAGAACACCATACTGAAGGCCACCGAAGTGCAGTTCTCCAACAAGCCAACTGTCTCCAATGAGGCAAAGGTTAGCACCACAACAATATTTATATTTTTAAATATATTTCGATATATATTTGAATTAATTAATTTGATTGATTTTAATGTGCAGAGTTTCATTCGTGGATGCTTGGCGTATCGCAAGGAGGATCGCATGGATGTGTTTGCATTGGCACGGCATGAATATATACAGCCTCCGATCCCGAAGCATGGGCGTGGCTCGCTGAATCAACAGCAGGCACAGCAGCAGCAGCAGCAACAGCAGCAACAGCAACAGCAGCAACAGTCGTCCACGTCACAGGCCAACTCGGCGGGACAAACATCGTTTTCAGCCCACATGTTTGGCAACATGAATCAGTCCAGCTCGTCCTAGCTGCCAACTATACGCAATTCCAATTCATAATTCACCGCCGCAGCAACAGCAGCAGCAGCAACCGCAGCAGCAGCAGTTGCTGGCCAACAACAAACACAACAACAACAACAACTACAACAGCAGCAGCAGCAGCAAAAACAGCAAAATCAATTTATCATAAATATTGACGACAGCAGCAGTGGCAGCACGATTATTAATTATGACATTAATAACGATATCTGTAATCGGAACAGCTTTTATGGGACAACGTTTCTGGATGAGGCTGCCTATTGCTATGATACGGTTATGGATGCCACACACTACAAGCTGCTGCCGCCAGTTGCGGCAGTGGTCGGTGAAGGAACAACAACATCATTATCAGCCTCAACAACAACAGCATTGCACTTGCAACAGTTGCAGCTGCCGTCAGTGTTGGGTGACATGCCGCTGGTGGCGACAAGCGGCAGCAACAACAACCACAACATTAATTACACCAACAACAGCAACAACATCATCGACAACTTCAACAATATGAACAACAACAACAACAACAATATCAACAATATCAACAACACCAACAACAACAGCAATCCAACAAACACACGCACCTATCTGGGCATGTACAAGCGCTGGCAGCAGCAGCAGCTGCAGGAACAAGTCCAGCTGGACCAGCAGCAGCAGCTGTTGCTGCTGCAACAGGAGCTGCTATGAGCGAACACTGCCAACAAATCGACAATTGCTGCTGATGCTCGATGCTGCAACGAGTCAACAAATCCACAACAACAACAAATCCACAACAACAAAAACAAGAAGAAGAAGAAGAAACCAGAAGAATTTCCATAAGCGCCTCTAGAGAAAAGCGTGTCGCAAATGCATAAAAAAACAACATATAAAACAAAAACAAAAGAAAAGAAAACAAAACAAAACAAAAGAAAACAAAACTTAAGTTAAATAAAACTATATACATATATATATAAATATATATATAAATATATATATAAATATATATATAAATATATATATAAATATATATATAAATATATATATAAATATATATATAAATATATATATAAATATATATATAAATATATATATAAATATATATATAAATATATATATAAATATATATATAAATATATATATAAATATATATATAAATATATATATAAATATATATATAAATATATATATAAATATATATATATATATATATTATATATACGTATATATTATATTCAATGTGATAAACAAGCGTAAAGCAAAAAACAAAACAACAACAAAACAAAAGAATACAAAAGATAGAAACAACAATGAATAGAAGGAAAGAAGGCAGAGTGTATAAGAATAATGAAAGCAAAAATTGCAAGCAAAACAAAACGAAACAAAACAAAACAGCAAGAATTCTGTTGAAGCTAAAAACGAACGCCGAATGGAGTAAAAAGCAAAACAAAACCAAGAAAGATAGGGAAAGAGGGGGAGAGAGAGAGAAAAAAGAGGAGCAGAAGCGGACAGAAATTAGAAGAGAAGTGACGAAGAGGAGAGAAAGCTACATAGTTGTTTAAAAGGCTGCTAAATAATTGTATTTTTTTTTTTTTTTGTTAACTATATTAAACACAAGAGAGAAAGAAGCAGCAGAAAATTAATATTAATAATTATACCATAGTAATTAAAAATTAAAAAAAAAAAAACAAAAAACAAAACAAAAACAAAAACACGAAGAAAAGAAAAACCATCTAAATGTAAAATTAGTAAGTAGTTAACCACAAACAAAACTAAGCCAACTGCGGCGTCTCTGATACCCACGTCAAGAAAGCAGTTTTTCTTTGTATTACAAACAAAACAATCTAAATAATAATACATACAATTAACTGGCAACACCAACAGCAACATACAACATACAAAATACAAAAAACTATAGCTTAAATTAGCGTAGATGGAGATAAAACAGACAAACAGAAAAAGAGACAAACAAACAAACAAATGCAAATGCAGAAGCAAAGCCTAAATTTGCAGCAGATCAGCAAATCAGCAAAAGTAACACTAAAAAACACAACAGTAACATTGCTTAGCTTGAACACACACATACACACACACACACAGACAGACAGACAGACATATGCACATACACATACACATATTCATACACATACACATACACATACATACACAACTCCTGGGTTTTGCTTGTATGTTGTTCGCATACACACACAGGGCAAGTTGTTTTTTTTTTTTATTTTTTTTTTGTTTATTTTTGTGTTAATTTGGCCTTAATATTCAATACATATTTAATTTATATAAATTATATATACTATATTATATATAAATACATAATTTTATAACTAATTTTAAATCGTAATTGTTTTAAGCGAACAAATTCTGTTCTGATGCTTCACACACATACACACTCACACATTTATGAATATATACGTACATACGCAAATTTTTTTAATATCAACAATATGAAATTTTTTAAATGAAATTCGAATTGAAATCGTTTTGCATTTAAACAATGTTTGTTTTGTATCAAAATTATTTTTACATCGATTACATCAAAAAAGCCAATAGTTTTTATTTTGGCAGCGAATTCCACCCTGTTCCTCACCCACCCGCCACACACACACAAATACACATACTCATACACACACACATACACACACACATACACATACATATATACGCCGAACAACAACAACAACAACCCAATTACATAAACTAGAAAGGGAAAAAACCGTGTATGGGGCGAAGTAAATAGGGGGGGAAAGAGAGAACATTAAATAAAAGAAATAGTTAAAATGTTTACTAAAATAATAAAAATCAATTAGCAATAAAAGCGAACATTTTTATATGCCCCACAAATACAAATACAAAAATTAATATGCAGTTTCAACAAGTTGTACCAACTCTTAAAAAATAAACTTACATATATATATATATATATATATATATACATATACATACATATATATATATATATATACATACATATATATATATATATATATATACATGACTATATATAATTGTATACATAAAGAAAAGTAAGAACACACATCTTAGAAAAAAAACTTATTAAATAATAACTAATGCAATAGATTTTATTAAATTATATATATACATTTATATGTATATAAATATATATATGTGTATATATATATTAAAATATTTATATATTTATATATATATATATATATATATAAATTATAAATATAAATTAATAAATATAGACACGTTTTTTTTTTTAATTTTAAACCATAATTGTAAACTACTGCGTAACAATGTATTAAATATTAATATCAAAGGCATATTGATAGAAATATATTAAAAACCGATTTAAAAATATGAAAAAGAAAAAAAAAGAAACAAAAAAAAAAACACTACCACGCTAAATGTATCAATAATATATAGAGATCTATATGTATTGTAAAATTCATATATAAAAATCTGACTAAAGCAAAGAAAACGAAACTAAATTGTTGAGAAATTGAGCAAAGGGTTGAGACATACCAACGGAGGTTTACATACATATAAGTTCGGGACAGGGTGGGGACTCTTCGTCGGGCACTTTCAAGGCACCGAAAATTCCACAGCTTCTTCAAGCCACAGTCAAAAAACTGCAAGAGAAACGAAAAGAAAACACAAAAAGTAGGGAAAATCGAAGCTCTGGCAATATTTTGTAGGCGGGACTTTGAGAGGAAAAGCGATAGCGTTTTAGGTTGAAAGAAACGGGCAAAGCTGTAAAGTTGAATTAAATAAAGTATGCAAAAAAAAAACAAAAAAAAAATACTAAAAACAAAAAAAAATTAATGAAAAAAATGCAGCAAAGATTTTTTTCTTTAGTCTATACGAAAATGAAAAAATTAAATTTTAGATTTTAGTGCGCTAACAAAGTAAATATGAAATATTGCAAAGCGAATGAGAATGAGACGGATATAGGCAACAGAGACAGAGACAGCATACAAAACGAAGCAAGAAGCAACAACAGGCAAAAGCAGAAGCAGCAACAGTTACAGTTACAGTTGCAGCTGCCGAGCAAGCAAACCCATAAAACAAGTAGCAAAGAAATTGTAAATATTAAATATACATATATGTAAAAAAAACATAAATTAATTAATTTATGCCTAATTAAAGTTAAAATGAATCCGAAGAAAGAGCCACAAAAATAAAAAAACAGAAGCAAAGCAAAGCAAAGCAAAAAAATACAGTAAGCAAAAACAAAAGCAAAAACAAAAGAAAAAGAAAAAGCAAATGAAAAAAACGAGAACCATTTCAAGAGATGCGTACAAAAATTGTGCAAGTACGTGAGAACTTTCCTTTAATTTTAGCCACCAGTTGTAAGAGTGTGTTTTTTTTTTAATTATTCAACATCAACGTCAATATTATATGTAATTTAATTTGATTATTATTATGATTATGATTATGATTATTATGATTATTATTAATATTATTGTAATTATAATTATTTTTTTTGTAACTATAAATTATACATCTATCAATTGTAACTATAAATTATACATCTATCAATTGAATACGTGTGTGTTGATTTAATTTTAACAAATAAGCAAAAGCGAATATATATGTAAAATGCACATTTGAAATTATATCTGCATATATTAAATATGTAAGTGTGTTTACATATAGATATATATATATATACATATATATATATATACATATATATATATATATATATTTATATATATATTCGTATACGCATACATTTGAAAGAAAACCTATTATTTTTATTATTATTTTTTTAAAAACAGTTCTGGTTCGACCTACAGCGGAAGCAAACTGAACACAAAAACCATCAACAACAAAATAAACAAGCAAAATGTTTTGAAAAAAAGAACGGATTTTTTATTTTTATCCATTAACTTGCTGCTCTTTGTATTTTTTTTTTTTTTTTTTTTGTTTTTTTTTGCTAACTTAAGCATTTTTTAAATGAAAAATCATAATAAAGCGTAATAACTATTAAGTGTTTAAATAGTACTAACTAATAAATAAAAGAAGGTAAATCAAAATACAAATACTTAAAGCCCAGCAACAAGAACAACAGCAACAACAACATCAGAGTAACAACAACACACAAAGATATGTCTCATTTGCAGCGGGAGTCGCAAGTTGAAAAAGCCCAATTTGATTATTTGTTGAGTATTTTATTAATAATGCTAATTATCTAATTTAAATTGGCGTGCAAAGAAGAAAAAAAAAAACAAACAAAACAAAATTGAAAACTGAATACACACATGTATATGTATATATATACATATGTATGTATACATATGAATGAATATATAAACCAATTATTTAATAGATATGCTAAAAAAATTATTTAAGCCATATTGGGAAAGCGCAAAAGGGCCTCGACTGCTGGAACCTGTAGCGAATTAACCCAACAAAAACTAAAATGTTTCTGAAGGCTAACAAAATCTATAATTAACTATATATATGTATACATATATATATATATATACTAATATAAATGTTAATAGATGTTTATGTAAATATATATACGTATACATATACATATATATATATATATATATATATATATCGGATGAGTGCATCTTGTGTGAGAATTAAAGGGCAGCAGATGGCAAGCGATTGAGCAGACGATGATATTTAAAAAAAAAACCAGATACTAAATTAATAAGTAAAACATAAAAATTAATTAATAAATTAATTTCAAAACAAAACAAAATGATACAAAAGAAAAAACAAAACAAAAGACAAAAACCAAACAAGAAAACATTGAAAATAAAAAAAAAAAAATACTAAAATGATTACAAAACACAAAAAAATTTACAAAAAAAAAGATCGTAGTTTTTTTTTCAATTGAAAATCTTATTTTATTTGCTTGCAGCATAATTAGTCAGTTTAATCATTTGCAGAATGGATTTTTCAAGTGTCCAGCTTGCTAGCCACGTGGAATGTGCTCGAGACGAAGTCATCCATTATTTGCCGCTGGATCCCAGTGCCAACTGGACGGCCTCCGCCACACAAGCATCCTCGCAGGCCATGCCTATGGAAAAGTCGGGAATCAGCGAATTGGAGTTTATGCATCAGTGTCAATATGTGTAACTCACCCATTGACTGGAATATGGTCACTGCGGACTTAGTCGGATAGCTGCCATCGATTATAACGCCACCCAGTTCGCCAACTATCGGGGCGGGCAGGCCGTTCAGCTCGTGCTTGGCGTTTGACATACAGTCAACGTAGACCAGGGACTCCTTATAGATGTCAGCGGCCACCTCGCCGAAGTGTACCTCGCCAGCGCCCACAGCTGTAAATGAATATTAAACATACTAGTTATAATCTTCTAAATGGCACATGCAACAAATTGATGAGCAATGATTTGAGCTAAAAAAAAAATGCGAATTTCCAGTTGGCCAAACTTGTTGCTAATCAGAACTCTATACAATTTGACTGCGATTTTAGTTTGCTCCAACTTATGTAAATGTGGCAAGTGTCTTGGATGGGGCATATTTAAATGATTAGAAATAGGAAAATTGTATTCGATATTCAGCAAATGTGAGACTTGGCTGAGAATTCTTCAAAGCGAACAATTTATGTTGATCAAATATAATAATGATTAAGAGAACACGTAAAAATATGATTAAAACAAAACTAAATAGAGGATAATAATTGTTCTCAAGAGATTTTGATTTCGCCCTCTTTCTCCTTTTCTCCTTCTCTCCCTCTCTTCTAAACCTAAATCATTGTAAACTGAAACCCAAATGGTGAAGGAGCAGTGATATGAGTATGAAAATTGGGATTAATGGTTGAATGCCATATTTATGATAATGCCACAGACTGTTGATATGGATGGATCGCTTGTCGCGCAGATTGCTGGCTTGGATTAGCGCCTCCTTGGAGTAGGTCGCAATGCAGATGACGTCAGCTTCTTGGACGGCCTCGCTTGCCGAGCTGCACACCTTAATGTTGACTTTGTTTTGGGTATTGCAGTTGTTGTCGGACTTCAGGAGCTCTTCTTCCAGCCTGTTGGCCAACTGTTGTGCCTTTGACTCCGTGCGATTGTAGAGATTTAGCTGATTCACCTTGAAGTTGGCACACATGGCGGCGGCATGCATTTGTCCCTGGACGCCGCAGCCCACAATGGCCACATTGATAGCCAGTTCTCGTTCGGCATTTGGCCCAAAGCGACGGAAGTACAAGTATTTAGTAGCCACCACCGAAGCGGACACCGTTCGCCATGTGGTGATATCCGTGCCGGACATAATGCCATTTAGTTCGCCCGTTCTCGAATCGAAGAGCAAAATGTTGGCACTTATGCTCGGTATCGGTGGCTGCAACAAATGATTGCTCCTGAACGAGGTGACCACCTTGCAGGCCAGAGTCGAGCAGGACACTGCGCTGGAATCGTTGCCTATTCCGCCCGCAGTCAATCGATAGTTGCCCACAAAAGCGGGCATCGTCAATAGCAGTTTGGATGGGTCCTTGTTGGCAACGGTAATGCTGCGCGCCGGCTGATGTACATAGGACTGGGAACCATCCTGATCAGTTGGGGTCTCGACAACAGCTTTGAGCGCCGTCTCCACAGCCTCGTTGACCATCGGCCAGTTGAGCACACGACGCACGTCATCGGCGCTGTAGAAAACGGGGCCTGTGGTATTCATCTCAGCTATTAATTCTTCAAAAGAAATCTCACTCTTACTTTAAAATGAAATCTATTCCAAGATAACACTAATCACAGATAATGTGAAGTCAATAGTGGCAACAATATGCTGTTGTTAACAGTTTATTTTTTTCCATGTCAACAAACATTATGTTGATCAATTTTAGTACTCTGCAGCACTTTCTTGGTATTTAAATGTTATTTATCGAAATTGTGTTGCAATCCATTTAACATACTGCTAACTGCTATAACAGCACTGTTGCCACTGTTGTAATCGATATATTTCATAACATAATTAGTGCTCTAACGAATATCGATATCAATTCAACTATAAATTCAATTATAAACGATCGCCACACTCACACAGTCGTTAATCGATAGTTAAGTCGCTGGGTGGTTGAGCGGCATATTTAAAAATGACAATGACGACGAACTCAGAAGTTTGAATGAACCCGTTGCCTTTACTTTCATTTCAGTGGAGCACTTTTCCTCATTGCCCATGCAATTTCCCAGTACGTCTCGGGGTGAGAAAACATTTTCACTTGTGTGCTGAAAGCAACCGCAAAGCAGGGGCAACACAGGGGCAACACGACCCGAATAGAAACGAAACCACAAAAGGGAAATTACTGTATCTATACAAATATATATATATATATATATATATATATATGGCTCGACTCTGGCTGCTGCAATAGATAATTCTCGCTGTTGAATGAGTGACATGTTCATCTCGGCATCTTAATGTCGAAATGGAGCCAAACCCATTTGACATCGTGTGTCTCATTTGCGAAAGTGAAAAGCGTTTTCCGCAGCACCCGATATGAAAATTAATTTATGCGACTCCATTGTTTGGCTGAGATGCGAATTTTTTATTCCCATCTGCTAATTCAAATTTTGACATAATTTTTAACTTTCTCACTTTTGTCTAGCGCCGCCATTCGCTGCAATTTCACTTGACTTGACCTTTGTTGCAGCTCCAGTGGCCCCCTTTGCCCAGCGCCTAACCACACTCCCCCACACTCTCACACACACACACACACACACCTTCCAGCAATCGTTGTCGCTTTTGTGGCTGCTGCGGCCTTGGGAAATTGCAATTGGCGCTGATTTATTTGTGCAACTTGGGTGCACCACAAATCAAAGTCAATTGCATGCCGCTGACTCACCAACGAGCTGGGTGGGGGCTGTGCCCCGGGTTCCTGCCTGGAGTCGGACCTGTTGCTGGTAAGGTCCGAGCATGAGGCATGGGGCATGGGGCTTGGGGCATGGGGCACGAGGACCGCCTCTGCTCCGTCGTTGTTCTAAATGCTTTGACCTTGCATTTGTGGTAAGTGGTTGGCCATAAATTTTGGCGTTGCCGTTGCGCAAATCTGTTGCGCCCCAAATCCGAACGCGATTCCGAATTTGAATCAAAAAATTGTAAACGTACACAAGAACGAAAAGTGAATTGTCGCCAACACTTTGAATAAATTGTTTAGTGATTTGGCAAGCGCCAAAAAATTAAATGTAAGCCAAACACCAATCACAAATAATATGTGAGCAATCGCATAAATTGTTCAAAAATAAATAAATACGATGCGATCGTTATTAAATTTATAAGCACAAAAAATTTATTATCCATTCGTGTCGATTATTAGGACACCCAAACTATATTATGATGTTTGTACCACTAAAATTAGTTGAGATCTCTAATAATTTGCATCACTCTAGTGAAATATTGTAGATTAATTTGGGAATAGATTTATTGCACTTAAATAAATTAAATTATTTTTTCCTTTATTGGCTTTTTTTTTTTAATTGTCTCTCTAATAAATAAAAAATAAATTTATTCAGTATCAAGTTGCCAAAATTACTTATTAACAAATGTTCATAATTTAGGTAATTATGTTTCAACTAGTTGAAAATGTGAAATTTTGTCTTATAACAATTAATATTCTTTTAAATGAATTTTGAGAATAAATGTATACTTAAATAATATATATATATATATATATATATATATATATATATTATGTATGTGTGTTTGTCAGGGCATTTGGCATGTCGGTGCTTTGTCTAATCGGATAATTGTTACATTTGTGTGTGTGTGTGTGTGAGTGTGTGTGCTTGCCTGAGTGTGTGTGTGTGTGGCATAAAGTTTTGTTTCAAGTTGCTGAAAAGCCAACACAAATTTTTATTTATGCCACTTTGTTGGACTGGCGGCTTTTGAATTTGTAACTGTAACTTTAACTTTAACTGCTATGTTGGCGTATGGTGCATTTTGTTGTTGTTGTTGTTGTTGCAATTGCTGCTGTTGCTGTTGCTGTTGCAGTTGTTGTTGCTGTTGCTATACATACACCAGAACGTAGCCGAGTTGCCACACCTTTTTAATGTGGTGCCCTCATTGGCATTGCCTGTGTTGGGGTTTCTGTTGTTGTTGTTGTTATTGTTTATTTTGCAATACCCTTGTCGAGAGTATTGTGACTTTCTAACAGAAGGTGTAAAGCATTCTTGAGTTGATAAATGCCAAAATCCCTAGATTGGAGATGATGGCTGCCGGGACATATAAATATATTACAAAATTAGCTGTAGTTTTTTTATCATTGTATATAGAAAATCAACATCTGAGAATTCAAATTAACAAATGTTTTTGAATAATACAGTTAATATATTTATTTTACACACATTCTTAGCTCCCATTTAAGTATATTATAATTATTTATGTCTGCAAGTGTATAAAATGTTCGGCATCCAGAAGAAACATAACTGTTCTTTTTTGCTTTTGTTTTAATGTGCGCCCGCACACTTTGTGCCCAACATGACTGTGTATGTGTGTGCATATGTATTATATAGACAAAAAGGAAAGTTAGCAGCACAAATGCGAAAAACTCAACCAGTCCAGAGACCTGAGACCTGAGACCTGAGACTAGAGACCAGAGCTGAGCTTTGTAGATCAATCTTGACTTCGGACTGCCTTTTGCCGTTAGCCGGCGGCGGCGCTCACTAAAATGTTGTTTGTCCTTGGAGAATGTAGCGGAATATAAAGAAAAAAATGCAAACATAAAACTGTAAGTTAGTCTTATAATATAGACATATAAGTAGCAATATGGATCTGTGCCTGTGAGTCTGTGTATGTATGTATGTATGTATGTATGTATGTGTATGTGTATCTCTACATACAAATAATCGTAATGGTGCCGTTAGGTTTTATGTTAGCGCCGCACCCAACATGCCCGTCCCAACTGACCCCTCGAGCGTATTTTCCCCCCCACCCCATCCCGTTTTCATTCATGCCATTCCTTTCCTATGGCAAACGTCAGATTTTGATCGGCTCGCAATCATTGCCGTCAATAGTTATCAACTTTATTATTGTTATGGTTATTGTTATTGCTCTTGTTAGATAGAAACATACATACATATATATATATACACGTATTTTTTACAGTGTGCCTTTGTTTAATTGTTTCAATTATTATTGTATTTATCTTAATGCCATAACTTCCGTCTGAGCACTATTTTTTATTGCCCCCTCGATAGAGAATTAACAGCTGAAGTTCGCTTTGAAGTTGTTCTTAATGAAAACCATTTTAAAGAATGCGTAACCCGCAATCCCCCACCCTATTTATGTACACCTTAACTTTATATATTTGACCAAAATCAAACCATTTGAAGATATATGCACGACTATTAAGAATCTGAAACTAAAATTTTAACAATAAGAACCCTATAAAACAAGGTCATATCAGCTTATTAATTTCATCTTATAATCTATGAGCAATTCTATAATTAAATATTTTCCACTTTTAAGCAACGTAAGGAAACTTAATATTGGATTTTAAAATACTTAAATCGTTATGCACCATAGTAAAAATCTAATAATACTTTAAACTTTGAAATTGGGAAGAAATAAGTTGTTAAAAGTACGATTGGTAATATTTGCAAAATAAGGTACTAAAATAAAATAAAGTTGTTTTGTGGCCAAAAGTGGTTCCACTTGTTGCGTCAGGTGAAAGAAACAAACGAAATGAATATTATAGGAATTTTAAAGTGTTTGATTAGTTTAAGTTTCTGTGAATATGTATTAGTGGAAATGATCTTATTTCACTTTTCGTTATCTACACAAAATTTGTTTTGTTTTGAGAATTCCTTCGTTGTATTTATCTTTTTCCCACCAATTATCGCACCATTTTGATCACATTCTTTTTGATGTTCAATGCGAATTTGAACTGGAACTGGAATAATATAATGAAAGAGTTTAATCCATTTATTAAGCTCACCTAATTTACAGTGTTGTTAATGAGTATCATTTCTGATCTCCTAAGACCATTTATAGGTTCTAAATAATCTTTTATAAATCTTTATAAATAACATATAATATATATAATGGTAAATATAAATTGGTTTTCTGTAAAAGAAGAGTGTTTTTATTTATATGAGAGTTAAATCCTAATGTTTATTTTATCTTGCAAATGTATTGTAAATTTGAAATTATTATGTTTAATATGTGATTTGATTTGATTTGGTCCCAACTCGATACTCCATATGCCGATCCGATTTGACATAAAGTCGTCGTTTCTTGCTCGTTTCACCGTCGATCGTCGCTTTGAAGCTTTGGCCTTATCACATGGGCGACGACGAGTGGCGCGTTAGTCGGCGTTGTGCATTCGGCCAGAGCTGACGTGAACTCGCACCGAGCAGCGCTGAAAGTGACTAACTGACAAACTGACAAACTGACTAACTGACGAACTGACAGGCCGAGAAACAGTTCATTGCAACGCTTGGCGCGCCCGATTTGAAACGACGAATCGATGAACTTGCAGACGGTTTGGCGGTGCCCCTCGACTGACCAACTGTCAACTGTCAAATGTCAACTGTTAACCGTCAGTCAGAGTCAGAGTGACAAAAGTTATTTGAAAGAAACAAAAAAGTTTATCCAGCGTAAATCAACGAGTGTATCTCATTTACGAATGCTAATTTGCGATAAATCTCTTAATGGCAGTGCACCATCATCATAATTTTGGAAAATGATGTTTGTTAAGCGCCAGCAACAGTTGTTTATTTCATTAATGGCCGAGTGTTAAATATTGTTAATTTGTCGTTAATGACAATCGTGTCTCTATATATATTTATATATATATATCTATTTTTATATATTTATATATATGCATATATATATTATTTTTTGTTTTCTTCTTTGTATACAGATGAAACATTTCATTTGTTTTGTGTTTTATTTTAATATTCAATTTTTTTTTGCCGTGCATTTTGAAACATTTCTGTTTGAAAAGTTATGAAATACAATTTCTATAATGCAAATCGAATAATTAGCTAACAAATATTTACTCTATCTGAGCGTGTGTGCGTAATCTTCAAATGTGTGTATTAGTGTATTAGTGTATTTTGTGTATTTTTTTTTTTTGGTTCTGGCACAATTGTTGATCGCAACCTGTTTTAGATCTGGTTGGGATACAACGGGCAGTCAAGCCGAATTCCATCCAAAGATTGAGGTAAGCTGATTAATTCAACTCTAATTATATGCTACATACAAATAAGTATATATATATATATATGTACATATTCAAGTGAATTCCAAACTTATTGGATTGCTGCTGGCAAACAAATTACGCCCTAATGCGTTGCTAATTTATGCCACACTTGAGGCCAGTCTTGCTCAAATGTACAAATGTGTCTCAGTGCCCCCAAGCGGTTAGTTTTCTGCAACGCTGCACAGCGCCCCCAAGAGGAAGCGCCAACCTGAACTTGGATAAAACAATGCAACCTACCAACGACTAGCAAGTTGCTCAGCCGAATATGAAATACTCTAATCGATAAACATACTGGAATATATAAGAGAAAACTGATATTTCATATATAATATAAATCATCATCATTCTCTATTTATGATATAGTAATATATTATTTTCCCATTTAAACTGTTTGCAATTTTGTTACGAATTGCATGACAGATTTATGGTATCCACTGCAAAGGGTATGCGATAAAAGTGAGAAAAACACTTCCGAGCCAGTTGCACTGAACCGCAACAATCAAGGCAATCCATGCGACCATCGATGCTCACCGGTGGCCACTTTGGCTGACAGTTCGTCACCGACCTTGCCCCAAACGAATGTCCGGCAGCAGGTGGCATATCAATCTTACGATGTGTATCTTGCTGTACTCTTAATAGGGCGATTTGGACAGGAAATGCAT
This sequence comes from Drosophila fungiperda, assembly GCA_035042345.1. Taxonomy (NCBI): domain Eukaryota; kingdom Metazoa; phylum Arthropoda; class Insecta; order Diptera; family Drosophilidae; genus Drosophila; species Drosophila fungiperda. The sequence continues at coordinate 5,199,269 of JAWNLM010000137.1, read as the reverse complement.
TAAACTCTTGAGGATTTCTGAGGCATTAACTTTTGCTATTTTTGATATATCTGGTGTGGCCAAGAACACACATCGAGGTTTTGTGGATTTATAATAGAGTGGATATCTGTATTTCTTTAACAATTTTGATTTTGAGTAGAGCTAAAAATTTGTAGTAATAATACAGATTTTACATTAACTTTAATACAAGGCAACTTTCGCTAGGACAAACTGCTCTTGTTGTTTTCCCTCGAATTCAATAATAAAGCAACATTTTTATTTAGTTAATTAACTGTAAATGTGCACTTGGATTTTTTTTTACTGTTTGTTGACTAATACTCAAGAATAGTCTAGCTTCGCTTCTATGGTCAACAAATTTGCCAGTCTCAAAAGATTGCTTAGAGTCACTTAAATTACAGTGTACGTTAAACGATAAAAATTCGATAAATAAATAAAATGTAGATCAAGTTTTTCAAAGGTCAAGCTACGCACTGAAACAAAATCGCACTTTTTCGCATCAATTTAGCAGCTACTGCAACATTCTTACTAGTTTACACAAATCAGTTAGCAGAACGCATAGGAGGCTGATTAGCTGTTAGCCGTTTTGGCAGTGACTAACCTTTGACACGCGACAAGCGAAATAATAAACATGCACATGCATGTCGCCCCAGTGCAGAACGATTTATACCTGTTTCAATTCCAGTTTGTGTCTCGTGTTTCGTTTCCACTTGCAGTGCTGCCAGCGTTGCCTGCGCTGCTAGCGTCGCCAGCGCTGTCTGCGCAGTCAGCGCAGTCTGCAGCTCGCCGCTCGCAGTTGTCTGCTGGCAGTTTAGTCCAGTCCAGTAGCAGTAGACTGTAGACAGTAGACAATAGACAGTAGCCGTCGTAACTGTAGCTGTAGCTGGAGCCGTTTGCTTTTGCTGTAGCTGTGCATTCGCGTTTGGCGGGTTCTTTCAAAAACGATCCGAGCGGAGCACCCAAACCCAATAACGACACTTGGCACGCGTTGCCTTTCATTTTGTAAATTGCTTGTGAATTCGGTGTTTGTGTTTTTTAATTTATTATTACATACATATGTATTATAATTTACCTATTTATTTATGTGTTTTTGTTTTGTGTTTTGTGTATTAAGTGCTGTGATAAAGTGGGCAGCAAATAGTGACAACGCAAAACCAACAACAATTCGAAAAGGTATTTTTGTTATACGCATATCAAAGTACTCAAACTGAAATTAGACATTTGTATGTGCAGTGCGCAGTGCATGTGAAAGTATTGAATACTCCAAGCTTTGTGCAATTCCACATGCTACTGGTAATCATTCCTAGTGTTTTTTATATCTACGTTTATAATATAAGAATATCTGATCTGGAACTCTCATCGTAAATCCATCTATAATTTGGTGTTGGACAATTAATGATATGTAGACAAAAATGAAAACGAATTTTTAGCCAGTTGGTTCCATTTATTTTAACGCGACTTTGGCATTAACATTTTATGCTTTTCGTCTCTGGAGTTTTAAACTTATTTTTATAGATTTCAATAAAAATTTATTGGTGCTACTAATTCTTTTCAGGTTGTCATTCCGTCATTGCTCTAATTACGTTCAATTTAAAGGCTTTTCCTATTTGATTATTTAATACTTTTTCCACATCTATCGAAAATCAAAAAAATGTGAAAACCTTTCGCTGTAGATATAGATAACTGGCAGACAAAGTGAAAAGTAAAAAAACGTGTTGTGAACAAAAACAGTTTGGTAGAATTTAATTTCTTTTTGATTCTTATCAATGTCCATAAGCTGATCGGTATTCAGAGCACTGATAGGAGTATGAAAGTTTTGGACACACTGAGTAAATTACTTTTCTTTCAGTTATATGCTTTACTCGGCAGTTGCGGTTGTTGCTGTTGTCGCTGGCTTACTTTGGCAGCTTTCTTGCATAATAAACAAGATCCGCACACAATGTGCAACATTAGGCCAATGTTGGTACGTGGACACTGGCACCGGGGACACGACAACGGGCACTAAACTGCCAAACAGAAACAGAAAAGCAAAAACAAAAACCCAAAGGCAACAACAAATGGGTTACCGAAAGCTACAACAACAGCAGCAACAGCAACAGTCGCAACAACAACAACAACAACAAAGACTACTTTTGCTCTCGTTTAGAGTGCTCTGCACTCAGCTGCGTGCGGCACATGGACAACTCGGATATGGCAGCTCCGCCGTGTGGCATGCAGCACAGTTGCAAGTTGCCAGTTGTCCATTTACCATTTACCATTTACCCAATTCTCAAGTGCAGCGCATGCCACGTTCGTAGTGAACCTGCTGCCAAAATCTGGCAAAAAAAAAAAAAACTAACAGAAACCAAAAATCGCCAGTCGCAGCGGTTAACGCTTAACCGTTACAACTACTATCGAGCCGCAACTGTAACTGTAACTGTATCAGTAATTGTAACAGTAAATGCAACTGCAACCGTAGGTGTAACTGTGAGTGTGTCGCTCCAGCCTCAGCCCCACAGTTGCCCCATTTTAGCAGCGAGTGTGGCAGCTTCTTACTCTTTGCCACACATTTATTGTGTATATGTTATATATTTTTGTACTTATTACAGTTAGTGTCCAGTGTACAGTGTACAGTTAGGCTCAAAACTAAGGACTTGGCTAAGATACACTTTTCAACTAACAGCTAAAAGATACATTTCAGTGTGGCAACATGAAGTATCTCAATAAGTTATGCAGCGCATTTCAAATAGTTTCAGCATTTTAGATAAAAATACAGCAATAATTTTCGATTTTCTTGCAAAATGCAAAATACTTAGAGTTTTTGTCTGCTTACTAAAATGTGTGCCACACAAAGTTAACAATTGAGAAGAATTATAAAGATTTAGAAAATTGCATTTCTTTCGCTCAACAGCAGTTCACAATAAAGTTGTTCTACTGTACAAATGGTACAAAGTTTGAAAATCTGCTGAAGCGAAGCGGCAGCAAAAGAATAGCAGTCACTGCAGCAACAACACCAACAAACAGCAACAACAGCAACAAACCAGCAACAACAACAAAAACAGCTTTTGCCGCAAAGTGCACATAATTTGCTAGTCTTGTAAATGTGGACGCGTGGCACCAGTCGAGACCTATAATTGCCACACTGCCCCAACTGAGGCAACAGCAGATCGAGAGCCGTGGATATGTAGTGGGAATGGGAACGGGAACGGGAGTCGGAGTTGGAGTTGGAGTTGGAGTCGGAATGGAGCAGCCGACAAAAGAAAAAGTTCCATCAATGCGACATTTGGTGACTTCGTGCCCAGCGATCTGCATTGTTTGGCAAATTTGCCAATTTTTTTTGTTACTGTTGTTGTTGTTGTTGTTGTTGCTGTTGTCATTTGGAGCTGCCCGGCGACAGCTTCTTGTAATTATATGAGTTTTACCAATGGCCATGCAAAATGTTTATCTTTGTACTTTGCGTTCGCCTTCTGTCAGCTACCAGTGTGAAAAATGGCAAAAGACAAGCCACAAACTATACACAAGATACACAAGATACAAGACACAAGCCAAAAGACACAAGCCAAAAGACACAAAACACAGCACAAGCAATGAGACATGAGATATTAGACATGAGACATGAGACATGAGACGTGCCACGATGCACAATGCATAGTTGCCGCCTGAGGGGGCAGTTGGTGCTGGGTGGTGTGTGGTATGTGGTGTGTTGTTGCCGAAGGGGGCGTGGATTCGAATAACATGGTCTGTCAAACGCCCACATACGTAAATTACATACACATTGACTATGTGCTCATATGCGAATATTGCTGGCAGCATGATGACAAAGTACTCGAACAAAGAGCAGTCAGTGGCATATATTGCGGCATGCAACAACCTTAATAAACAAAGAGCAAAGAGTGTCCAAGCAGAGCATGCCTCACTGGGAAGATACACACAAATGCGTTCATTCAAGTTCAATTTGAATATATTCCAAATTTCATATAAATTTCATTTATATTTAAACCTTTTTATCAGCAATAACTGAAATGTGATCCATTTGAAAGGGTATGGAAATGGAAGAGTTCTTCAAAAATACTTAAAGATTTTTAATTTGGCTAGAGAGAGAGAGAGAGAGAGAGAGACGGAGAGAAATTGGAGGTGAAAGAAAGAGATGGAGAGAGAATTAGATATGGAAAAAAGAAACAATAAAATTGAACAGTTGGCAAATGAATAATAATAAGCATTGGTAAAATGATATTTATATGAATCGATAACTCTTACGCAATTCTATCAAAATTTATTTATTGGTCAATCTACACTTATGTAGATGTATATGTATGTATGTATGCATGTATGTATAAATGTATGCACTTTCATTTTCAAACGAGCCATAAAACTAATTACTGACATGCAGACAATTTGTTCCAGCTCAGCCGTAATTAATTTTTTGGCTTTTTTTATACTCTGTACCGAAAAGCGCTGAGAGAGTATTATTTTTTTTGGTGTATTCATATTCATTCACATATCCCTAAATATATGTAACTTTTTAATTGTTACTTATAGAGTATATCGCATATGGCATTTGCTTGGAAATATTCCGAATGTAGTCGAGAAATGCATTCGTATTTGGTATTTATTTCTCAATATGTAAAATGTAATTTCTTTGGAATTTTACATATATGCAAATGAAGATTAATTTAATGAGAATCTTACGCAATTGTTGAGTTCTCAATAAGGTGAATCCCTATTTGGTTAGGGATCCATCGCAAATGAACTCTCGCAACTTGGCGTCAGTTTAAAAGTTGCCGAATGTGAATTAATTAATTAATTCTATTTGCATTTGATTTGGATAAACATTTTCAGAGAGAGAGAGAGAGAGAGAGAGACTTCAATGTTCGATTGAGAATGACATCATGGATACTGTTCACACACATATATGGATAGCTGAGGGCGGCATCTTATATAGAATTGCTTCGAATAATTAAATTCGAATACTCGTTACACGAAATTGATTGTGGGCAATAAGTTTTGTAGTTGCAATGAGGCTTGCTAAGAATGTTGTTGTTGCAGCAATAATTACAGTCAGTGAAGCGCATCGCTTATGGTTTATCAATAGTTGTTGGGTTGTGCAACGGCATCAAGTTGTTGCATGTGCGAGTACTTGCCCCAAAAACCTTCTCTCCCGACCTCGATGAGTCAACGGTGCACGGCCGTTGACAAAAGTGGAGCAACTCCGTTTTGTTGTGTCTATGTGCAACGCCCACTGGGTGTGGATGCTGGTTGATAGATATATATTGGCCATGCCTTGTCACACACACACACACGCACACAGACATATTTGTAGATTAGATTTTCATTTACATTTGCCGATGACATGAGCAATAGGCAACAACAACAACAATAACAACAACAACAGCAGCAGCAACGAGAGCAACACATGACACTGCTCAAGGTACAATGTCAAGACCTCGCGCCACATACGAATACGAACAGTCAATTATTACTAATATTAGCAGCAACAACAACAGCAGCAGCAACAACATCAGCAACAGCAGCAACATCAGCAACAGCAGCAACAGCCCCATGTGGTGCAAAGGAATGCGATGGGAGAATTCCCAATGCGATAATTCTCAAGAACAGAGTGGCAAATGGCATATGTTGCCGTGTTGCCACAATGTGTCACAATTCGGGGCATGTATGTAACCGAACGTGGCATCGAATGCATCATGTAACCCGACTCATTGAATCATTGATTCATTCATTTGCACCGCACTTTCAAGTTGCAGACACAGACACAGTTGGTCAAGCGTCTGGCATGGACACGCTCTATTTGCTGTCGGTTCTTCTTGGACACCCAACAAGACAAGCTTCGCTGCCAGTTGCCAGTTGCCAGTTGCCACTTTGGCAATTGCCATTGCCCAGCTACTGCTGCTGATGGCCATTGAACAAGTTAACCAGTTGGCACGCTTTAATGCAAGTGCCTGAAGCCGTTGGGCCTAAAGTACAAAACTTGACCGAACAGTTACAACTTAACTAAACTAACGGTAAATTACAAATTATTAATATTCAAGCTAGTCGCCTTCAACATAGCTTAAATAGAAACCAAAAAATTATATACATGAGAAAAATCGAAAATGTTTCAATTCAAAAAATACAGATTTAATCCTTGAGACAAAAATAAAAAATAAGATTACTTAATATGCTCAAATTGTTGATTTCTAACAGTGTATTTACGATCAAAGTGTCGATTTTTAAAAAATGGCCAACACACAACATTTTTGATCAGTCAGCAAAGGTTTCGATTGTGCGACTCGAATTAATCCTTGTCAGATCGTTGTTTGGCCCAAAACTGAGAACTTGTCGATGCTTTCACTTTCAAATATTGTTGGCGCTTATCTGACAACTGGATCTGCCTGCAATCGCATTGTGAGTGGCCCGTTGACGCCTTTCGGGAACCCGAGCCTGACCTCTTGTACCTGCTGCCCCCCACAATCCACAGTCTGCATTTTGAAATCCCATTCCAACTTGACGGTTTTCAATGCTCTCGTTTATAGATCAATTGATGGCGATTGATAAGATTTGTTTTGTTTAATATTTTGATTTTTTTTTTAATTTTTGGTGCTTTAGCTTTTTGGTATGATATTTATTTTGTTTCTGCAGACTTTTTCGATTTTTGTATTTGTGATTCAATTTCAAATTAAATGCGGAAAAGCCAATAAAGTCGAATCGAAAACAAAATGGCGCAATGACATCTAAATTGGTTACGAATTTGCGGCTAGAAGCAACGTAAAGCGTCGGCCGCCCTACAAAACGTGCCCCATTGTTGCCCGTGGTTGTTACTGTTTGTTTATAAATCAACAATAACAACAACAACAACAACAATAATACCAACTTGGCTGGTAACAATATAAAGCCAACAGGCCAAGCGACTTGACAAAATGAAATGCGCTCAAATTAAAGTGTACCTTTTTTTTCGGTTTTATTATAGCTTCAAATTTTAAGGCGGCTGTTTTTTTTTTTTGTATTTGTTTCTGATGTTGTTGTTGTTGTTGTTGTTGCTGCTGCTGCTATTGTTGCTGGCGTCCTACTGTAATGAAAAGCAGCAGCAGCAGCAGCAACAACAAACAATGATTACAACTATAAAAATTATGACTGTTGATCTAATTATAGCTTTGACTGTGTCTCTTGCGGCAACCTTGGCATCAATTTTCGTCTGTAAAGTTGCTTTATTTTTCCTTTTTACATTTTCGGTATTTTTTTTTTTTTTTGGAAGGCTCCAACAATACACGGCAAAATCTTTCTCTGCGGCAGCAGATTCTAAGCCAAAATGTCACGCTAACTATAATTAGCGACATTCAAGCAATGCAACAATTGCAACAACACCCACCCGATATTGTTGTTGAACTTTATAAGTTACCCAAAGCAAGTCTCAACAAAAAAAAAACGAACAAATTTTTGTAACACAGCGAAATATTTTAGATAGCAAACAATTAACTGCAGGCCAAAAATATTTACTGGTTTCTGTTGCTGTTGTTGTTGTTTTTATTGTTGTTGTTGTTGTTGTTAATATTACAGTGTTAAGTGTGTGTACTAACACTATTTAGAGCCTCGTTGTTGTTATTGTTGTCGCTGCACGAGCTGCTAAATAAAAGTAAAAGTTTCTGTTTTGCCCATTTTGTGCAATTTGATGCCGAATATAACGAAAGACTTAGGAAACGAACTTTAGTATTTTTGCCATTTGCCAAAACCAAGAAAAATGTTAATATAAACACAATAAGGCACGCTCAAAAATACACACTCCATACAGTTGCCTGCATCCCATGCATAGTCAGCTTTAATATATTTAGGGTGGGGTGTGTCTGTTTGCTGTGTGAAGGGGGAACGGGGTAGCCGCTCTTGCTTCGAACATTTTGTCGCTCTATAAGCCCAAATTGAGTCAATTAAGTCAGTCATTGGTATTCGCTTAATGGCTCTATGCTAATTGTCCGCTGATGAATTGCACTTTTCTGTGCCCAAGTAAAATATTTACATTGGGTGTATTCATATGATCAGTCAGTTCAGATTAATAGTCGTAATCTATAATAATATAACTATCTATAGATATATATGCATTCATGATAAAACAAACTTCGTTTATAATTAATGATTCAATGGAATTGATTCAATTGAATATGTTAACATACATTTTTCTTACAAGTTCAAATGCATAATTAATCTACTAATTGAATACATTTACTCAATTAGTGAATAATATTATATTTTTGATATGCATACATATACATTATATATATATATATATATTATTATGATTTTTCTCCCACTACCAAATCTCACCAAATTATTTAACACCCAACTAAATTAAATAGATATATATAAAATCGCTTTGCTTGAATTGTTTTTTTTTATGCTGATATTTGTATTTGTATGTAAATTTCGAAGGCGTGACTTTGTGATTTGTAGTTGCACAAAAGCGCCAGTATCCATTCATATAGATACGTAGATACAAATGTATCCATATTGATATATATACGTATATATATATATACCAATTTGAATATATATATGGATGTAAATATAGTATTCAGGAATGTTGACAATATCTTTGGCCCTTTCACACACAGTTTTTTTTTTTTTGTTGGCTCGCATTTGAATCTGAATTCGAATTTGAATTGACAATCGCTTCGATTAGCTGCATTACGGTTTGGGAATGCGAATGGGGCTGGCAACTCCAAAGTTATGGCCAATATGAAACGAATACTCGAACACATTTTTGCGGTTGGGCTGTCAAATTCGTTGCACTCATTAGGCCAATTGAACTGGCCGCTTGTCTTTTTGGCCGCCAGTCGAAACAAGTCATAATTGTGTTGTTAAGGCCGTTGGTAATTCGATATGATATATGTATGTTTGCTTGTACCATTTATTCACACATACTAAACACATACATTGATATATATATTTGTGTACACTCGAAAATGCAAACGGTGCTTGGACCAAACCAGACACTCAACTCACATGGAAATTAATCACTTCCCTTTTACTAGAATTTGCATGTTGGCTTTTTGAGTTTTCAGTTTTTTTTTTTTTTAAATTCACGTTTCAGTTATCAATACCCTGTACACATTGAATGGGTATATTGTATAAGTTGAAGATCGTAAAACATTGATACAATTATATTTATCTGAATTTATTATTATATTTATCTGTGTATCTAAATAGAAATAAATATCTCGTTGAGCCTTAAGTCTTTAAGGCTTATTTATTCAATGAGTGCAGACATTTTTTTTGTTTAGGCTTGAATTATTTTAGTCGCATTTGAATATATATCAAGTATTATTTGCATTTAGTTTTAGGAGCTGTGCATAGCGCAGCATTTGGTCGATTACTTTGGACTAGTGCACTTTTACTTGTTTTATTTGTCGTTTTTTTGGTATCAATTAAAACGCAATTATGTTCATAGGCATGTCTTGGAAAATATGCACCGAGATAATGCCTATCCGGCCATAACGGGTTCGACACACACACACACACGCACACACACACCCAAGGTTGTCCCGACTGGCGACTGCAGCTCCAAGTCGGACTTGGATCCGATTCCGATCGAGTAAGTGTCAGCGCACCCCGTTGTCAGCCAATCAGCATCGCACTCAGTGGGAAGCCGTCAACAACAAAGTATTATTAAAATTTATTAAACTCCATGAACGAAACCAATCGGAACCTTCACAATGTGGCTTGCTATCCAGAGTTCTATTTTTTTTTGGCTAAGAGTTCTTTGTAGAATTGATTATTGTGCATGAAACCGATTTTATATGCATATCCACGTTTAGGTTTCTTGGATTCTTAAGTAATTATTATAAAATGTAATATTCATATTTTTAGCCATGTACATTTTCCGTCAAGAAAATTTAATTTTTGTATTTATGCATTAATGAAGTAGATACAAATTAAATATCAATATCCGTTAAAGGTAAAAAGGTAAAGACTAGTTCGGGGTATCTCTAAGTCAAGCTCTCTCGACTATAGCATCCTTGCATATACTTTTTGCACCACACAAATTGTGTTTACATAAATAGCTGGTTTCATAGCCCAAAACCATTACACTATTTTGATTGTCTCCTCAAGCTGTTATTCCTTTTCTTCAAATTGATCAATTTGTCGAACAAATCATTTTATTGGATGCTGTAATACAAGATTTGAGATTGTTTTGTTTATACGCACTTGCTCAGTGCTTGCTGTTTGTGGCATATTTATGGGTTAGCATTATCTATGGGCAATTTGGTGGGCTTATGCAATTGTTTGATTTTATCCTCAAATTACAGAAACAATCAGCAACCAAATTATGCTACATTATTTTGTCAATAATGCAACATTTTCTATATGTGTGTGTGTGTGTTAGTCTTTTACTCGTACTTGACTCTTTGCTACATATGAAAATAGTTTGTATGTTGCTGATTTTTGTTGCCGGTATTATGTGGAAATTATCTGCGCACTGGGATCACTGTGTTGTTGTGGGGCGTGGCCCCACATTTGGCTTTGGGCCAAACAATTTGAGATTACAATATTTAATTTATTTTTGATCGTTTCAAATGAGGAAATTGTTTATTGAAATTGCCAATGCCTATGACCACTACAAGTATCTATAAAATGTATCTTTTACAATATGTGCAGGTGTCTAAGAACCCGCTCAAAATATACCTCGCAACAATTAATTTGACAGCTCATTGAAAACTTCTAAAAAAAAAAAACTCCCTCCGTTTCACTTTCAAATTTATATCATGGTTTGTAATTCTTTTGGTTTGTAAATAATTCAACAATTTTTTAATGTCATAAAAACACAATATGTCTGGTAATTATATGAAATTAATAGGAATTACATAAGATTAAATTGTTCCAATCTAAACAATTAAAAATCAGCAACAAAAGGTTGGCTATAATTGTGTGTATTTTCGTCTTACATGCTTAATAGGTAGAATAGGTAGAGGTACCCCTCATCCATATATATAAAAGTCATTAATTAATACCATAAGTATTTTACTCGATCGGGTTTCTGGCTCTGACTGTTTATTTGATTAACACACCAGTTTATTTCTATGAGATGCGAAGAAGAGCGAATTCAAATGTGGACAATATAATCAAAATGAATTGGACAATCAGTGGAACTGGCAGCGGATAGATATGTTTAAAGGCAGACACCCGTTTTTGTTTGGGGGGGGGGGGGGGGGCTCGCCTTACGTCGGCACTTGGCCAAGTTGGCCAAGTTTGTGGCATTGTGTAAGCCATGTGTTCGTGTCGTGGAGATGTCAATCGCTTGCTGTTGTGGCAGCCACTGGCGGTGGTCCAATCGATCCGTTCGAGCGATCACATTGTCAGTGTCATATGTCACTTATGTCACTTGGATAAGATCGAAACCGATCAGCAACATTTTGAGTTGCCGCAGCATTTGTATCTCCATCCCCATCCCCATCCCCATCTCCATCTCCATCTGGTTGTCAATCTGTTGCTGTTGCCGCAATAAACTTGTCATAAGCAAGTCTGATTGATTTCAAGTGCCAAGTATCTGGCCAAAGCGACAACTGTTTTTCTGCTCTCAATTGCAAAATTACAAATTGCCATTGCATACATTTGTTCTTGGTATCTAGATCTCCATCTGTGTCAGCATTTGTATCTGTCTCTGTATCTGTATCTGTATCTGTATCTGTAAATGTATCTGTTTTTTTGGTTTACCTTATCCGTTTCCTGTGCAATCAATTTCATTTGCAAGAACGTAATCAAAAAATTGATCCGTAAATTGTAATTACTATCGCACTTGTTTGGATGCTGCCATTGATTGCATCCTGTCCCTGTCCCAACATAACACCCCATTCTCCCCCCCAGTTGCTCTCAGCCTTTTCAATTGGCCGCCTTAATTTTATGTTATTTGTCACGCTTTTTGCCCAATTTTGGCTGTGACATTCTCGAGCTGGTGTGGCTCAAAAATATGCCCAATTCGGCATTAATTGAAAATGTCTTTTATGGCAATACAAAGAGTTTCATAGCGCAATTATTGCTAATCACATTTGTGTGACGGATCAGGTGGGACACGTAACAAACAATGCTTTAATTGTAACCCATACAAATTACAATTACAATTAAATCCGAGAAGTGAACGCTTTAAACATAAATTGGCAATGAAACCGACTCTGAACTTGGCCCATGTGAAAATGTCACTTTTGGTTTCAGGCTACTTCCTGAAAAGCCATTTGCTCTTTGTGCTGCTTACAGCAAAATGGCTATTGTTGAATTCTAGAAATTTCAACAAATTTAAATTCGATTCAAGGCGAATGCAACTGTTATATAAAATCTTAATTTATTTTAATATTTATCAATATATGTATATTCAGAAATTTGCTTCAAACAAATTTTCGTAGGAAAAAACTGTCGATTTTTTTCAATGTTTTAATTTATGCCAAATTCAAGTTGCCGGTCTACAAGATTATTTAATCTGTGGCGTGCCCCATGCAGCAATTCTTTTGTGTTTTTGTGTGCGTTGCCTCAGCGAAAGTTGAATTTCCTTTGTATTGTCTCCAAAGTTACTTTCAAAGTGGCACGTGAATTTCATTAACCGACGACCAGAGACAGACTTGCATCTTATCCAGATATATATATTTCATATGTATTTATATACGCCACAAATCCAGCATATATACATAATTTAGTTACTGATTTCATATAATAGATTCAACTTTAATCTCAATATATTTAGTCTACACATTTTGTGGATTCGTAAATGCAATCGTTTGTGCCTCAATGTTTTTGGACCAAGCCACGAGTTGCCCACAGATCATTCTCAGCTGTGGCATAATTCACACCTGTGTGTGGAGGCATGTGAAAGGCCAAAAAGATACGAACGAACAGCTTTTGGCTAATTTGCAGTTTGCAGCTTGTTGTTTTCCGTCAGCAACCCACACGCACTTTGTGCCAACACACACACACACGCACACACATATATATATATACAGAGATATATATATTCAACCTTACAGACATAATCATTATGCAGATTTATGACTTTAACGCTTACAACTGAAAGCGGGCATTTACTGCCTGCTGCCTGCTGCCTGCTGCCTGCCAGTCCTCCGCCAGCTGTGCTGTGCTTTGCTGTGCTCCTCAAATGACGTTAACCAAGCTGTTTACTTATGAGGCGCTTGCATTGAATTATTGCACGACATTAGTAACAATTTAGCAGGCCGACATGTCGCCAGCTTCAATAATCATTAACAACGACACTTGAGCGCTGCTCGTAGTCTGTTGTGTGTGTGTTGTGTGTGCCTTAACTAGATGCATGAGATATGAGATATATACATAAGCGTATGTGTTTAGAATAACAGCACTGGACGGGCCAGCTTCAAGTGGGCGTTTTAAATTGGCCTAATTAATCATTTTGTCATAATAATCAGTTTTAATTAAAATCAATTTTAAATTCAAATTTAAATGCAGCATTTTGATCGATTCCGACATACATGTTAACCCGGCGGGTCGGCTTGAAAAAATATGTATCATTATTTAATTATTACAAAATGCCTGGCAAGCACCTCGCCCCTTTCCCCCCTGCCAACGACTTCACCTCCCCTTGGCGGCTGAAGGAGTGTTGAGAGTTCTAATTAGACTGGTGTGTTAATAACTGCATGTACGATTTTGTTATTAACAATGTCAATCGACTTGCAAATAAGGAAATTAATTGTGACCCAAACCCAAAACACCACTATGCTTCCCCTCCCCCCCTCCATCCCCCACAGCCTGCGTTTCGCTTGATCAGACAAACGTTTGCCTAAACGTCGTTTAACTACCAGTTGCAACTCGCAAGTTGCAACTCGCAGCTGCGTTGCACTGTGGTCTGCATAAAATAAATACAATTATAATATGTATTTTTTTCTTTTATTATTATTATTTTATTGCTGCTAAGGGAAGCATTTTATCTATATTGGTGACTCTTCAGCAGCTGCCTGACTGCCTGTGAATTGATTTCATGAGATAAATTGGCAATAAATTTGAAATAAATTACTTATTTACATATTTTAATTATTTAAATAATTAATTATTATTTTAATATTAAATATGTAGAGACAAAGAGTTATGCATAATAAATTTCGTCAGGATTCGATTGACATTGATCCAGGAAAATACTTAAATAAATTGCAGGAAATTCTAATTTGTTTCTTTTAGCCTTTCTCAGTTTGTCTGTTGTGTGTTTGTTGTGTGTGTGTTGTGTGTACCAGTGTGCATTCTGCTGTGATTGTCTCTTTTACATGCCATGTTGGTTGTTTGCTCGAACTTTAATCTGGGTCTGTTACCACACTCAAACTGCAATTAACTGCTGTATGATATATTGGACACTGCCTTCGACTCAGTTGCAGTGTTGGAGTCCAACTTTGGTTGGGTCTTTAATGTCTGTTGGAGTTTTCTGTTTTTAGATGTTTTTATCACAGTTTTACCGCTGTCTTATTGCACTTTTGGCAGCTAATATTTATTAAGCATAATTAACGGGTTTGCGACAGCAGTTCTAACAACCAAATCTGTGCGCCCGACTCCATTGCCCATTAACCCAGCCATGCAGAGATCAGACAGTAGCTGATATTTTGGGCACGGCTTCCTGCCAGCTGTCTTAATTGACCAATGTTAAATCGAAAGTGCTACATTTTTTAACAAATAAATATATACACACTTTGTTTAAAGCTAGCTACGAATTTTGATAATTTTATTGATTAATGAAATATAGAAATAGAGATATCAGTGGGTGGGCAATATATAAAATTATAGATCTGTTTGCTTAATTAGCTCTAATTTTTTAACATAGAAGCTGACGAATATTTTATTTAACTAATTTTAAATGCATTCATTACTAGATTGTTAACTTGTGTAGGGGTTAGTCTTCATTAAATCTGAGATGTAATTATTTTAGCAAGGCAAACACATAAATTTGTACATAGAAAATGTAATCTCATCTTTCACCAGCTGCCATTCAAATCAAAGTTGAGTCCAAGTCTAAAATCTCAATGTTTATTTTGGATTTTGTGTTGGCTTTCATGAAAAGCGGCACGGAAATTATGACACGTTTTTTCTTTGGCATTGAACGAGAAGGCAAAGTGAATGTCTAAAAACTTATCAAAAGGCAAACTGCAATTGTTGCTGTTGCAGTTATTGTTATTGTTGTTGTTGTTGTTGTTGTTGTTATAACAGTAGCACGTCTATGGCAGGTGGGCAGCCAGTCAGGCAGTTAGGAGGCAGTTAGCCATTTAGCCAGTTAGCCAGTCAGCCGGTTGAGGTACAGCTCCAACTCCAGCTCTAGCTCCAGCTTAGACTTAAGCTTCACTCTGTTGGCCTGGCCGGAAGCGTTAGCAAGTTTGCACAAAGATCGTTTTGGTCAGACAAACGGTAAATGACGCTGCGGCACGCGCATCATCATCATTCAAGTCATCAACATTTAATCATCATGAACATAATGATCATCATCATCGGCTTTATCATCTATCTGCAACAAATTCATTTTCATTTGGGCCTTTCGTTGTTGTTTTTTTTTTTTTAGCTGCTTTTTTACTGTTTTGTGGTTCGTGTTGCAGTTGTCCGTTTTTCAATTACAGCTGACAACACAAGGAAGACTGCTCCAGTCGGGAGTATCCTACCACAAAATACCCTATTTACATAGGTACAAAACAATTGTTCCATCTGCTTCTCACTGGTTGCATACCCATTTTATTTAGTGCTAGAAATGTTTCCACGGTCTTCATCTTGTTGGGGAGCTTAAAGTTAATTTCGACAGCTATGCACAACTTACCATCGTTTTTCTATATTCTGTACACATTCATAAGTATCTCAGAAATATTTTATAAAGCTCTTCATTTGTTAATTGCATTTGGCACAAATCCTTAAGCGTTTTGACAGCCTCAACAATTGCCAAGACGACGTCTAAGAGCAATTTCTAAGAGCTTATTTCCAGAATGACTGCTCAATCTGAGTTTTAGTTGTGTTTAGGCTTGTTGCCACATTTCATATTATGCAGTTTCTAAAGAAACACGAAATATATTTAACATTTGGCTAAGAAATCGCACTGTCAACTGTCAACTTGAAGTGTGTGTTTCCTTCTGCAGCTGACGTTGTATTTGAAAAGGGCTTTCATAATTGACAAATGGCTGCAACAGTTTCGAATTATCAAAGTAATCGAAATTCGAGCTCGAATCGAAATCATAACTCTCGATTGAAGTCGACAAATTGCAAGCAATTTGTTGTGCAAGCGTCGCATTTTGTATTTTGTATTCGGAATACGAAATTCCAAATTCGAATTTCGTATTCCGAATTCGAATTTCGTATTCCGTATTCTGTGTTCCAATTTCAATTGCAATTGTAATTGTCGACGTATGTCGCTGGTTCTCACAATTGCCACATTCGATTGCAGATTGCAATTTTTTTGTGCAATTAAAGCGTATTAATTATAGTACTTGAAATGACAGCAGTGACGAATGCAGTGGCAGTGGCTCTGGGCGCTGCTGCTATTTGGCCACATTCTCAATGGCCAATAAAATAATAAAATTGCACTCGCAGTGCGGCTAAATGCAAATGAAGAAGTTAACAATTTTCATATGTATTTCATATTACATAGCTTTGAGGCAGTTGGTGTTCAGTATGTATTCAGAGCTATTGTTGTTGTTGTTGTTGTAGTTGTTGCATATAATCAACAGCAACTCTGTCATCAACTATGTAATAAAACAGTCAACAATAGCTCAAAAAAGCAAATTTGATGTGCCAAGATTACGGATCAAAGTGAATATTGAAAGCAGCTTGTTCAATCTTACAATGTTAAGATAACCAAGGAGGATTCTTATCGCGAAGATATGTAAACACGTGAAAAGACACGTACGCGGCACCCATAGTGACCGTAATAAAACCTTCCGCGATAAGAGTTCTCCGAACTGATAGGATAATGAGTCTAGACGCATTTGCAGCAGTAAATATGTAACTAGACAATGTCCTAAGTAGGATAAGAATAATTGTATCTAGCTGTAAGATAATTTAGAAGTTTTCAATAAAACTGCCGAAGCAATTCGGCAGCAGTCTGTGTTCGAACCTTAAACAACGTCGTCGTCTTATTATTTTGCTCAGTGTACGTGACTATTATTCCACCGCTGGCCGTTTATATAAATTTTGTTATTCGCAATTAATTACAGCTCTTTATCTGAAAAACTATCTTTTGATTTATCGTTGGACATTCAAGAATTTTTATAGTCACTTAATACTTCTTAATGTTAAGCTTTATAAAAAGTAGTTTATTTCAAATTATTTTCAAATTTATTTTTACTTCGAATTTTACGAACGTCAATGACAACCTGCAATTTTTCTCGTGACTCAAAAATTGGGATATCCATTTTAAAAAAAATCAGCTTTGTACACGAAATATTTTTATTTTGATTTAACAATTAGTTTTTTGTTTTTACCTGAATTTGTCACTGAGCTGGAATATATTTAATGTGCTGATAGTAAAGGCAAATCAACAAAAGGCAGTTTTACAATTTTAAAACGTTCGCTTATGAAAAATATATATAAATTGGCAGAAAATTTTATGTATTTTAAAATGTTTATGCAATTTTTGTATACAGTATGTGTTTTCAACAATATTAAAGCACCAACTTAATTTGGTCTGTGAAGGATTTGACCAAATCACAACAACTAGGTTAACCAACAGGGAAGTTCAGCTGCCAAGTCCGAATTCCTCTTGAATTCACATCAAGGCCAACTGCCAGGAGCGATAAATACTCTGAATATTAATGGCCAATAGAGAGTGTAAGCGGGAAACTGGGAGTCAAAGTGAGAGTTATTAAAACCAGCAAAACCAAGACACAATTTTAATGCAAGACTAGAGAGTAAAAGAATATTCAACAAGTAGACAATGATTGCGAATATCTCAGCTGCAGCTCAAAGTGTATATATATATATACATATATGTATATATATACATATTCATACACATGCAATGAAGCTTTTGTGAGCGTGTTGGAAATTTCTGCGAGTACTTTGACACTTTCATACAAATAAAGACCTCAATTCATGCAAATGAATGAAAACAAAAAGAAAACTGTTGTTTTTTTTTTTTTTTCTTTTTTTCAAAATATGTTTGTTGACGTACGTGAAAACAATGGGCGCCGTTGGACGTGCCCGTTTTCACATGTGCCACAAGTGTAAAAGTGCATGGGAAACCGTAAAAAAAAGCCGCAGGTGAAAATTTATGAGAAATGCTGCCAGCATGCAAAGAGTTGTGGCTTCAGGTCAACTACTAACTACAAACGTACATATACATTATATATATATATATATACATCCGATTTCAGATTTCGTTTTGATTTAATCAACTACTCTACAAGTTTCTAGCTAATAAGCATTTCATGCTATGTTTATATTCATCGAAGGGCAATCATTAGTTTCATATTCATAAATGTTTTTACAACTAAATAAAGCTCCGGATGAGTGCGTCTTTGCCCTCAATGAGGGGGCTGATGAACCAGAGAGTGAAAGTGTCCTTCGATACACGATAAGGACACGAGTACAATTGCTAATTAATAATGAAGTAAATTAACTAAAGTCATACTTTATTTGTAAAATAAACATAGATTCTTTAATTGAAGATTTCTTTAATTGAACTATAAAAAACAAGAAAACAAAGTTATCGTTGGAACTTCGATATGAAATGATATCTGCTGAATTTCATATTTATTACTAAAACCGTTTGAATTTTACTAAGGTAGTTTTAAGATAATGAAGTCAAGAAGTTCGATGTTGATGTGTTTTTTTATTTTTAGTTTCTGTAGCACAATTTGAGTTGCATTATTAAGAATGACGTTCAACTAATTGTTCATATGTGAACTATATAGTATAGAGAAAGTGCTAGAAGTGCTAAGAATTTATTTACTATATAAATATGGATATTTATTTTGCTCTGTTCAAGTCAACTCAGCAATTGGGAAAACAGCTTAAATATCGGATATCTATTTAATGGAGATATTCTCATATTATAATAGTTCCAATGTTCATATATATATATTTTCAGCATAGTGCTTGGTGTTTGAGTTACAATTTAATTCTTAGTGTCATTTCACATTTATTTTGTAATACAAGTGCAATTTGATTTCTTATTATTATTAATATTTTTTTTTTATTTTTTTTGTACATTTTTTTTTGTTGCTGTTTTGTTTTATGCAAGGCACGAAAAAGTGCAACGAAATATGCACAAAAATGATTTAATAAGTTGTTGAACAACAACTCGAACTCAACCGGATATCGAACTGTACAGAGAGTTGGCCAAATGATTTTGCAATTTCCCTATGTTGCTGTTGTTGTTGTTGTTGTTGGTGTTGCGGCCGTGTTGCGTGTCGCAACTGTTAACCAGATGCGTGTGGCACGATCTGACAAACCGTTCCACAATTAAACGCCTGTCGAATTTACAGCTTGCGCCCAATTAATGAACCAACTTGCACCCAACTTGCAGTTACCCAGAGCTTTGACTCCTTTAACACCCAAAAACTCAACACACACAGCTTGCAATGCAATTCGCGAGTCGATTAATCAAAGAGTCAAACGCTTTTGACACCCAATGCTGATGATGATCACAGCTGGCGTCACTTCCAGTGGCAGATGCTGACGACAATCTTCAGTTAACAGCAGCAACAACAGTTAACACCAGCAACAATCACACATTGATTTACGAGTTCCGTTTGAACAATCTCACGCTTCAAGCTTGATTCACACTGCAGCCGCATTTTATTCATTTGCACTCGACTTGTATTCAATTCATTCATTCATTCAAAATGCCGAACTGAGCATCTCGCCAAAAAAAAAAGCATTTGTTGACTTCAGATGCCGTCCGCCAGCATGACGCCGGCTACCTTGCTATTCGTCCACCTATTCCACCATTACCTACATACCCCTCCACACTCCTCTGCGCCAACCACTCATTTATATCTTTGGCCAGCAATAATTGTTTTTTTTTTTTTTCTCTCTTTACGAGCACTGTTTAATCACCGACAATTTTGGGCTGCCTCTGCCATCGTTTAGTTGATGTGTTTGTCGCTTTGATCGAACCGGCGATTCATGCATAATAGAGTTGTACTTGTTGTTGTTGTTGTTGTACTTGTTGTTGTACTTGTTGTTGTTGTTGTTGCTGCAGATGTGTGGCACTTGGCCGGCGGAAGGCATTCCAATTTAGATTTGAATTCGTTTTATGTATCGGACATGAATCGACAACAAATTTGATCCACATTTCTGATCCACATTTGTAAGCCTCAAGGTTTTTTTGTATTGTATTCAGCAATATTTCAAGGGTAGCAAACAACAATTTGCTTTTTATTGAGAATTCAAATGGTTTGTTTATATTGACAGTTGTAATCGATCTTCGAGTTTTGTAATATAAATTGTACATAACTTTCATCTTTTCCCGTCCTTCATTAATTTGCGCCAAGTGTTTATTTTTTTTTTTTGTTATAGCTTTTTGATTTCTAAACAGCGCATTTTTTTTATAGTCTTTTTTTTTGTATCCTAAATTATAGTTGCTATAGTGTTTACTACAAATACGGGCTGTGGATAAGATCTTACTTGGAAAGCCTTTATATGTGTATAAACATTCGCATTTAGTTTGCACAGACCCAGTTGCGATCATTAAGAAAACAGTTAGCAGAGGGCAAAGCAAAGAGAAGCGTCGACTAATTAACACATCGACACGGAAACTCGATACAAGCTAACACAAATATAGGTCACTATTTAAATAGGTATAGTTGGCCATTATGTATGCATATGTATATATATATGTGCACATGTATATGTATATAGTTCACTTAACGTCCGACACCAACTAATGTAATTTTGATGTACTGAGCACGCACAGTTGAACAAACAGCTAGAAATGTGTTTTTGGTATTGCTGTGCTGTGTTGCAAGCAATTATCGTCGGGTGGCAAGCGTTGACCAACCATTTGCGCCTCAATCGAGAAATCATCAAGGTGCTGAACATATCCAAATGCATTGTGACATTCCCTCAGTTGCTTGCATTGGCCAAGCCAAATGTGACGAAAATGGGTTTCCAGCCGGCTCGAAATGATTTTGCGTTCCACTTGCTTTTTTTTTTTTTGTTTTTTTTTTTTTTTTGTTTTTCTTCGTTTACCGACTTGGCAATTTTTGCTTAATTCCTGAAGCGTGCGCTCATTGAATCGAACAATTTCCGCCTTTCGCCTGCAATTGCATGACGATAACGATGACGATGACGATGACGATGAGAACCACTTGGAGCAGTAGCTGGTCAGTGTGCAAAATCTAGACCAAAAATAGCCTTGATAAGTACTATTGACTGTGACCAGACGACCAGTATTGCTACCGTTTATAATTCTCTTAATTAAATGCTAATTAAAATGCTAATTTCGCATTTTAAGCCATTTCATTATAGCATTTTTACATCAATATAATTGTGTGTTGTTCTTTTTTTATTTTGTAATTTGTCTCTGCGTTCCATTTCAATGGCAATCGAGTAATGGCTGTCCATAAAAACCTTCGTGACGGTTCATTGGATTTCTCTGTTCTATTCGTAATTGCAATTGCGGTTTTCCGGCTAACGATTTTGATTTGTGTGCCTTGAGAAATACCTATATCATTTTAAAAATTATAATTTGGTCAAAAAACGCTGCATTCGCTTAAAATTATAGGGTAAAAAAAATAATTTGGGAATTGGCAAATAAACATATTAAAATAACATTCATATTGCATATAAATTTTAAAATGTTTTGTGCATCTAAAATATTGTGAGCAACAATGTTAATATAGAATGTCAAAGATTATCCATAAAAATAATTTAACTTTTTTTTTTTATTATTACAGTGTTCCAATTGACGCAGGGCTGCGTCATGTTGTTGTCGCTGTCTTTGCAACATGTAAAACAACATCAACAACAAGAAACACAACATAAACAATTAACTCGATGCGAGTGTTGGCCAAGAACAACGATTCTAGTAATAAAAACTTGGCTTTAACTCAACTAATTTGCCAAGGGAAACGAAATACTAACAAAAAAAAAAGGCAACAAATTGTTAAAACGCCAACATTTTCAATATTACCGGTCCGAAAAGTAGGTGTAGTCAGAGGCAAGTAGAACGAACAAAAAAAAAAAATAATAACAAAATAAAACTGGAAACAGACGAAAAAGTGGCAAGCAATTTGTTGGAGCTGTTCGCAACAAAAGCCAACACATACGGGAAGAAGAAGAACGACAGCAACAACAATAACAACAAGAACCAGAACAAAAACAACAACAACAACAAGAACCAGAACAACTGTCGCCGTTTCTTAATGCAAAACAACCATTCTGTGATATCCTAAGATCCAAAGGTGAGTTGCAAAAAAGTAAAAAACATTATCGGAAATCCACTTGACTAACCAAAAGTGAATTAAGACATTTTTAATATGTGTTAAAAAACAAGATTAAATTTACTCCATAATCAAATTTTGACTATTAAATTAATGTCTTTTAACTTATAGTTAAATTCGATATATTACTCTAGCTCTATAATGATTAACCTTTTTTTTAATTAGATCTGACATTATTATAATAATAATATAGAACAACAAAAAATAAAAAAATATCATGTAATTAATTTACATTTAAAGTAATTAATAAACGAGTCGATTGGGGAAGTAAATCGCGTATTCCCACTAAACAGTTAGCCGCTCCCAATGTGTGTAAGCTAAACGGTTACATTATAATGACATTAGTTTAGCCGTTATGAGCACGTTTTAGTGTATAGTATTTCATCGCATTTGCATGTGACAACATACGGGACTTGAGTGCAACCGTTAATTACTGCCAGTGAGTTGCAGGGCTCGGCCGCCAGGCGGCGTTTCCAAGCGGTGGGTGTAATTGGAGCTGTTGCTGCAACTCGTCGAGCTCATAAATAATAATAACAATAATATATATGCACAATGTAAGCACAAAGCCAGAAAGAATGTCGCAATCGAGCAGGTAGCCGACAGGCAAATACTCTATATCTATGAGAGATTGAGAGAGACTGTTTGGAGTACTAAAAACTGATATACTCGTTTTTTTGCCTTGCAAGAACAGGGTGTGGAAATAGTGTTGACAATGACGAACAGCAACAACAATCACATCGAACCAGTCCGCATTCTTAAACTGTCAGTGACAATTAGAGAGCAAATTATGCTAACTAAATATGCGACGTGCAAATATTTCAATCGCTCGCAGCGGGACAGGCCAGACTGGAAATGGTTGTGGTGCTGTTGCTGTTGCTGTTGCTGGCACTGGTTACTGGGCGTGTCAGCATCACCAGCACCAGCACCAGCATCGGCATCAGCATCCATTTCATCTCGGGCGCTGTTGCATAAGCTCAGAAATTTGCTGGGCATGGCCAAGTGTGCGAGCGGGTTGCGGGGGGAATGGGATTGGGGATGGGGAACGGGTCCATTATAATTATAGATGCGATCAGAGCTAAATTCGATTCAATTTAAACTGTTTTACAGCCACCCACATCGGACAAGGGACCTGGTCACTGAGATCTAATTCGGCATCCTGAAATCGTCACGGTGTCGATATCTGTGCAAAGTAATTGTGGGTCTAATGGTGCCTCTGTGCAATTGCGAAAGGTTTCTTGTAATTTTGTGTTTTGTTTTGGTTTGTTTTGTTGTGTTTTGTTTTGTTTTGTTAGCCTGAAAAATATGTCACGGGGTTTGGCTTGTGCTTTTGGGTTTTGTGTTTTGTGTTTTGATTTTGTCGCTGCCAAAGTGCATAATTTAGCGCAAGAGTCGCAAAAGTCGTCGGATCCAATTGCGCCACGGTAGTTAAAAGGTGTCAATCAAGCCGGCTGTCCAACATGCAACCCATTGGCCAGACCCCAAAAAAGCTGAACAAGAGCCACAACCAGACCCAGATCCAGTTAGACGGTAAACTTTGTCAGTGCTGAGTCATTTAGCCAAATAAAAGCCAAGGTCTGTCGTTGGGTGGCTTCCAACTAGGAACAAAATAAACATAGAAATAACGAATTACCAACATGTTTAAAATTCATTTAAAATCGATATTTAATACCAACATTAACCAATTAAAATCGAAATATTTCATTGATTGATGACAATTGAATTTTGAGCGTGGTAGTGCTGAGCATTTAGCCGTTTTCCAAGCAAACTAATATCTATAGATGACTTGAGCTGAGTTTTTATAAAGAGACGGATTTTATTTATAGGCAAAACCACTAAAATGTTTTGTGGGAAGTCTTGTTTGATAATTATCATAGAAATAACCACGTTGGCTGCCACAAGTTGCAAATTGCAATAAAAATGATTACTTCAGTCGCAGTCGGAGTCGCAGTCGGAGTCTCAGCTCCGCTCCAATTCCAAATCCAACCCTCAACACAAGCGAATGCCCTTAATCATATCCAATGGCCTTTCCAGAGTTTTGGGTGTGCGACTTATTGGTGGGCAAACAATGCTGTTGCACTTAATGGCTGCCGCAGCAGCAGCAGCAGGGGCAGCAGCAGCTGTCGCCCTTTTTTGGGAAACTAAACTGGTTGAAGTCAAAGTTGCCGCCGTTAGGCAGCTAAATACTTTGTCATTAGGGGCAAATCATGATGGAAGCCAACCGCCCCCGATCGACCATCAAAATCACTTCACTTTGCATAATAGAGTTGTTGCTTGTTGCTTGTTGGTTGTTGTTGTTGTTTTTGCCGGATGAAGTGAGGCGTGGCCTTACTGTTGCTGGCCCATATTCGCTATGTTAAGCTGGAATCTGCATGTTCCCACGACCAACTCAATAGTTGGGCGGCTGCCAGATTTTTACTCTTTTTTCTGCTGCTGTTGATGTTGTTGTTGCTGTTGACGTTGCTGCTGCTGCTGCTGTTGATGTTGCTGTTGGCTTTAAATGCAAATCAAGTGATTTTTTTATTGCTCGCTTTGCGCGCGCTTTGCAATTTCTGTTTTTTACTGTTGTTGTTGTTGCAGACAATTGGTTTTGGGGTTTGGTTTGTGAATTTTGGCCAGTGAATATTTTGAGCAACTCAGCTTCCTCCAATGGCAGCCAACGACATAGATTTGGGACCCACATCATAGCATTAATAAGTGTGGATTCCGCTGCGGCACACGCGGCGCATACGTTATTTTGATATTATCCAATCAGATATCGCATTTGTATTGCAGTCAGCCTGCAACATCAAAAAATAGTGACAAAATGAAACTGTTACAACATTTTGGCCCATTTGGAAAGATATCATTTCGGAATCATTCCGAGAACTTCTCTGCTATAATTTTCGATTTGTGGTCGTTGCCACGCTTTGTTTACATGCCACACACACACACACACACACATTTGACTTGTTGTTGCATTATATAATGCCATTGATTAATCACTGGGCTCTATTACAACATGCAACTACAGCAAAGAAATGATCTAAAATGAAAAACCACAACAGCAACAACAACAACAACAACAACAAAAGCCTATGGAAAAAAAAGACTTGCGCATGAAATCAATGAATATTTTGCTCGTTCGTGTTTGTTGTTGGTTAAAGTTATGCTTGGCGCGTAACTGGGACAACAGCACCAACAGTAAACACACACCATCAGCAGTAGCTACAACAACAACAACAACAACAACAATAATAGCAACAACAGTGCCACCAGCAACACTCTCGCTTTCACGTCAGTCCGATCGAGCACAGAATTAAAAAACAAAAATTGTAATTGTATACATATATATATATATATGTATGTATGTATGAATGTATGTGTGCAGTTAGCTTATTATATTCGTTGATTTTTTATTAAGAAATAAAAAAAAGAAACACACAAAAAAAAAAAGACATTTTCACATAAATTTAAAACTACAAAGTAATAGTCACTAAATATATACTTCACTTTATTGTTGCACGTTTTCTCAACTGCTTTTGTTCAAATTGTGCTATTAAATAAAAAATTCCATTATTTAGAATAACTCGTGGTGAGTTGTCACCTCGTTTGTTGTAAAAAATCTATATAAAATTAATGCATAAATGTTTCTTAGTTAAATATTACAAAGCGATTTGTTTTTCGCTGTTAAATGCAAGGCAACCCATTGGAAAGGTTCTGAAAGGGTATTTATATCTCGTTGTACACATTTAATTTTTTTTGTTTTTTGTTGTTGTTGTTGCTTTTGCCATTGCTCCGTTTCTTTAATTATTTACCATAAATGTGCGGTGCAAGTGGCGTCCGCACAACCACCAACAGCACCAGCACCACTAGCACCACCAACACCGTCTCGGCCGCAAGGAGAAAAAATAAAAATGTTGCACAACTAAATCGCATTTATTTAAAATTCCAGACCATTGCGAGCAGCGGTCGCAATAACAATAACAACAACAACAACAGCAACAGCAACAACAACAGCAACAACAACAATGAGAGCAACAGAAAATTCGTTTGACTCTTTGGCGGCAAATATGCAAACCGACAACAGACAAAAGACAAACGACGACCGACAAAACCTGCGCCGCATGTCTCAACCTCAACAGTTGGACACTGGAGTTGTGTGGGCGGTGGCGGTGGCGGTGGTAGAGGAGGAGGGCGCGACTATTTCTGGGGGTTTCTGCATGATCGCTGTAGGGAACTATGGGGAGCCGGTTCAATGGTGGCGGGCAGAGCGTGCTAGTCACCCCCATAGCGACGCCTCTTGTGGCAATGTTGCTGTTGCTGTTGCTTTTGCTGTTGCTGATGTTGCCATATCGATAGCCAAGTGACTTACTTTTTCTTTTGATTATACCCTTGCCGTGGCTATTATAATCGATCGCCAAATTTGTAATACATCTCATCAGAAATATATGTCAAATATATTGATAAGCATTTTCCTGAAGTATGTTGAAAATAGCTTTGACAGTTATTCGTATCCACAAACCGAACATTTATCCAAAAAAAAAAATATATATATATAAAATATTAATAATATAGCAGATCTATCATATTGTAGGGCATTTCATGTTCGACTTGCGTGTCTTACAATTCTTTCCTGTTCATATTTACTTTATTTTGTTGTATTTTTGTGTATTGTATTTGCATTTCGGTTGTTTTGTGTTTGAGCTCTTTAAATTTAGTTTATGGCCCATAAGTTATGCCAAACTTGATCAAGTGTAAAAGCGAATGCTATCAAATTATTTCAATGTGGCAATATCGCCCAGGGATTGTCAAAATACAAGTTTCGAACGAGCTCTACGAAAAGCTCTACCTAAGGGCACATTATTGTAGATTGAGTATCATTCAAGTTAATCCTATTAAAAAGGAAACCATAACGAAATATGTAAGCAAATCAAATTATAATGAATATCGAACTTTACGTTATTATAATGCCTAAGAAATAATGAAGTTGTTTCAAAATATTTCAATTAATTGGTAAAACATTCAATGCTGTATTTATTTGCAAGTACTCCTCTATTTGTATATGGAACTAAATCACATTTTACATAACTTTTGCTAACTGCAGATTAACAGTTTAAACTTTCTATATCGAGCACCACATCCGATATTTAATTTAATTATTATTATTATTAATACCGTTATTGCAATTTCTGTGGTCTGCTCTAAAAAGTACACACAATAAAATGTGTATATTAAAAATAGCGTATTGTATTCATTAATTATTTAAAATTAGTAGCTTAAACCGTATTTGGGGCCAGTTTATCCCATTAATGTTGACTACTTCCTGCATATAATGTGAAAAGCGGCCAAACTTTCAATTCAATTGTCTTGCAAATGTTCGGCTTACATTAATTAGAGCAGAGCGTAAATTAGCTTTCCAAAATGTCAAATGAATTAGTTGAAATTCAAAACCAAAACTTTAAGCTTGATAAATGAACGAATAGTTCCCAGTTCTAAATGGGGTTTCAGTGCGCTTAAACGTGTGCATAATTTCTATTTTGGTGTTCTAAAATAGTGTTTTGAAAAAGTGTTTAGAGGCGATTTTGAAAAAACTTTTACCTTGCATTGAAACGTGAAATTTTTATATTTGCCTACAGATAAAGTTAAAAGGTTTCTCACCGATCTATCCTAAAATAACATAATTTTTAACATGTTATCGCATTTTTACAAATGTGATTCTTGTATTAATATTCAGATAACAATCAAAAGTAAAGAAACGTGTTTTGAACGTTTTCCAGTGCTACAAATAACATTGCCACGACAGAGCCCTTCCCTTCCCACGCCCCGTCCGCATCACTCTCTTGGCTTGGCCTCCACTTTCCGCCCAAATCATTAACGCCTTCACATAGAGACAGAGGCGATACCCAAATCAAGGACAACAATTTGAAATCAAAAATCATAAATAACATTTGACTGTTTTTGTTGTTTGTTGACTCATACGCGCTCTGATCGTGTCTAATTGGCCAACTTCAAGCGACAGGTTGAATTTGGAGTTTGACGTTGCTTTTCGTGTTCGTTTTGGTTTTACTTATGGGATTTGGAGTGTTTCCAAGTGCAGGCGCCAGCGTCGGCGTCGCACTGTGGGCGCAGTTGCCAAGCCCAACAATAATAAACAAAAACAAAAAAAAACAAAAAACGAAAAATGATACAAGAACAACAACAAGCACAACAAAAGCGAACAAAGCAAAGTTCAGCTAGATAGAAAAAGCAACAACAATAAAAAAAATTATGCTATAAAAGCCAAAAACGGCAAAAGCCAAAAAAAACTGAAACAATCAAATGGAACGTGATTCGTAACTGGATTGCTAGCAACGGAATGTGCCAGCCTCCAGTTCCAGCTCCAGCCTTAGACTCAGACTCAACCCCAACTCCAGCCTCGGCTTTTGCTTGTGCCTGTTTAGCGATTTTATTTAATACGTAGAACCAGCGACAACAACAACAACAACAACAACACCAACAACAGCAGCAGCAGCAACCAAATTGTTGTTTGGCAATCAAAAGTAAAACAAAAAAAAAAATTAAATAAAATAAAATACTCAGTTCGAAAAATAATGCAGTGAAAAACCAGCAAAAGGTGCTTGAGTTGCAACTGCTCGACTTAGTGATACCCTCTAAACAATTAATGGCTAATCCTTGTTGGCGTGCATAAGTTCAAAGGTTAATTGACTGATCTGGCTTAAGTTCGTTTTAGAGACGCTGCATAGTTTTTAGTTAACCTACTAAACTAGCTAACCTATCTGATTAGCCTTATAGGGTATTAAAAAAACATGAAAATCATTCGCGTGCACGCGCGCTCTGCCGCCTAACGGTGCTTGTAGTGGCTGCGCATTCGCGTCAAATTCGTCATAGAGCCGCAGACACGTTCCACGTTTCGCGTTCCATGTTCCACGTTCCTGGGCCAAGCCTTGCTGGTGCTGCTGCCAACCAAACGTTAACGCGTTTTGCCGACCGCTTTGCATTTTGAATGAAAGGCAACTGCGACGCTGACGTCGACGTTGACGTTAACAGTAACGGTGACGGTGACGGTGACGGTGGCGTCGCCTATTGGCAATAAATAATTCTTTGTAGTCAGTCGCTGGTTTTTGCAGAGCACTTTTTGCCTGCGCCTTATTTCTTACTTCTGCTGCTGCTGTTGTTATTTTTTTTTTTTTTTCATTTTTGTATGTTACTTTGTTGCTTTACTTCAATTTAATTAGTTTATTTGAAAGCAGTTTGGGGCGATGGTGTCATAGATTAAATTGGACTCAATTCGTTTTTATTTTATTTTTCGTGCATTTTTTTCACAATTTTATTTTTTACTTTTGCGCTT
Organism: Drosophila fungiperda; assembly: GCA_035042345.1. Lineage (NCBI taxonomy): Eukaryota > Metazoa > Arthropoda > Insecta > Diptera > Drosophilidae > Drosophila > Drosophila fungiperda. The sequence goes on along the minus strand of JAWNLM010000137.1, from coordinate 5,169,563 downwards.
TTTGCCATAAGCATTATAATTTGATTGTTCTGCGCTGCTGCAGTTAGCCATTTTAAATGCGCGGAATTCACATTGAATTGTTAACTTGGCCAACTAGAGCCGGTTAATCAACTTCAACGGCAATTGCAGTGAAATTACTTGGCTTCGTTTTTGGGCCAGTTCTCAATGGATTGGACTAAATTAGATTGTGATGTATAACACACACTTATTCATAAAACTACAAAATAATATTTTATAAAAAATTGGATACTAAAAATAATCTTTTGGCTTTAAAACCTTTAGAATAGTCAAGAACCAAAAAAAACCTGATTGATAGAAAATTTGGTGGTATGTTAAGTACTTTTTTTTACTTATATCCTGATTTTATGTCAGAAATGATTGATTCTTATTTAAAAACGCATTGCACTTCAAAATTGTTTAAACTATCGTGGAGGAAATTTATTCCGATTTTACTTAAGGAGAGAAAAGCCATAGAAATATTGGCAAACAAAAAATTTTGTTTATATTTGATAGAATTACTATATAATTGCAACTCAGCTATCAACATTGAATACAAACATTTTGGAAATATTTTATTGTGATTTTGTTTTTCAATTATGGTGTCAAGAGTTCACTTTGCATACGCTGCAAGCAAACCAACCGTGCAAACCATCAAGGTATAACAATAATAAACACAAATCAATCACAAATTAAATTAAATACAAAAATAAGAAACGCTTGAAAACGCACATAAATTGTTGAGATGATTACGATCAAAAAAACATCACAGCTGCCGCATGCCGCATCGCAGACTCAAAACGATCAACTCAAATGAGCGCCCACAAATCATCGAGCGCTGAAAGACACTTGAAAAAAAAAGCAGCAGAAGCAGCAGCAGCAGCAGAAACAGCAGAAGCAACAATAAAAGCAGCGCACTTGGCCATTTATCAATTGAGTGAAGCTAATTAACATGAGCGAAGCAACAGACACACAACAACAACAAATACAACAACAACAATAACATCGTTTTGTTGAGACTTGGCGCGTGCTCAAATCTTGCAACAATAACAACACTCGAGCAAAACAACAACAACAACGAACACAAAACCAAAAACCAGATGGCAAATTCATTGCTCGATGCACTTCAGCGCATCGAAATTAAAGATGTGATCTGTGCCAGTTGGTGGGTCGGTTGGGGGGGGGGGGTTAATGAAATGAAACGGAATGGAATGGAATGGGTAAACTCTGAAGATTGTTAATCTTGAACCCGAACACAGTTTTATATACCCTATCGAAGCAGCATAAATACAATTATCAGCATAAAAAGCTTAACTAACTTAAATAAATTTATAAATTATTAATTACAATCGGACAATGCGAGTGAGCTGAGCAATAGGGACACATATCTTGGAGGAGTTTCTTATGAATTATTATATATAATATTATCAATCACTCAATTATATAATTGCTACGACTTTTGATTTGTTTCTGGTTCTTTTCTACAACCCGTGGAAACTTTAGTGTATATATTATCTCAACGTTGAGATCTACAGTCCAAAAGTCAGTTCATCTTTCCAAATTATATATGAACATTTTTATCATAACTGTTTACTTTTATTGTCCTGTTTGTTTAATCCCTCGTTTTTCTATAGATGACATCGTTAACCTTGCACTTGATCGTGATAGCGCTGCTGGCGGCGGCAGGGATGACAGCACCGGCAGCAGCAGTGGGTACCGGCACGTTGACGGCAACACGTTCCGCTGGTCAGCGTGGCAGAGGAACAGCAGCGTCGTCAACGACGACGACGACAACGACGCAGACGCCAACGTTGCGCGCACCTCGCCAACGGCGTCCGCCTACAACGCTGCCCATCGATGACGGCAACGGACGCCGCAGAGGCAGCAGCACAACGCCACTGCCGCCAGCAACGACGCGACTGCAACGTCGCCGTGGCATCATAGCCACAACAACAACAACGACAACAACGACGACGACGGCGGCGACGCCAACAACATCTGCTGACGGCACTAGACGCGACAGCGGCCGCGGCAGCATCCGTGCTGCTCGCCAGCCACGCGACACGCCAACGCTGACTGCATTCGATGCCAGCAGCAGCAGCAGCAGCAGCAGTCGACGTCAGTCGCTGTCCTCAGATGCAGCCGACAACTCCCTCTTCGCCCGAAGCGCCGCCGGCGCACTCAAAACGTGAGTCTTTATTTCTTTGCTGAAATTTTGGCATTTGATCAAAAATCGGAATATTTTGTATTTATTGGAAGAATTTGCCTTTCTAATTGCGGCTATCGAAATTCGAAAAATATCTGAGAAACGAAGTTATCGATAATAAAAAAAGTAAGCAAACTTGTTATACGCGTAGTAAACGAAAACTTATTGAAATCTGTAGCACTTATGGTCTCTAAAATTGGGCAGACGGACTCGGCTGTTGATCCTGATCATGAATAAGTATTGTGTCGAAGCTGCTTCCTTCTATATCTTCCTTTTACATACATTTAACCAAAACTCTTTTGACCCATTTTCAGGGCCTACCCCCTATTCTTTTGGATTAATGGTAATGTAATTAATTCGATTCACGGGGGTAGGTAGAGTAAATGGTGGGGAAGAAGGTTTAGATGTAACGGGAGGGGACCCGTTGTATCATCCTTTTTTTTCCTCCACAGTTAAGGGTCACCAACCCATAACTGTTTGGAGTTAAAATTGGAAGTACTAACTTGTTAGTACGAGGCTTGACCGAAGGCTTCATTTGTCAAATTTATCACTTGTCATTTATTCGGTACCACGGGAGCCAGGGGCCCGCGGAATTTTATTCCGTCCTGGCTGTTGGTGCGGCCCTTCGGGGAGTATCGTGGTGGCTGTGGTTTGATACCCACATGCGGGTAAAGTTTCGGCTTGACGTGTGGTTGCGGACTCAACAGGGTGCCGTGACCCAAAGAACGGAAGTCGTTTAAGATAGGCGGCGCTCAAGTCCAAAAGAGGAAGTTCACGACCAAACAGAAGTGACTTCGATTTGGTACCTGCGGGTACAATAGTTCCAAAGGGGCGGTAATTGACGCAGAACTCAATTCCGTGCTCGGCACCGTGAGATTAAGCTATAATGGCAGGAGCTCACGTTAAACAAAAGGAACTCATGACCCATTTTCAATAAATTCAGCTTATAAAAATGTGTGTTAAAGCTGTTTGTACAGGGCATCTGCTAGTCGTGTTTGCTCCCGTAGACAATTATTATTTTTTTTTTTTTTAATTGTTGTTGTTGTTAACCGTATTTTGGCGTCTGCCCATTTTGGGCGCCGCCTTTGATGAAAGTCGCATGTGGAAAATTGAAACTGCAGCTGATCTTTGCCGTTGGGTTTGCTAATTGTGCTTATTCTTCTTCTTTCTATCATTCACAGGCCGCGCATGATACAGCGCCTGGTGGCTGGACACATCCACAATGCGCAGGGTCACTCCACCTACGAGGTGTCTGCAGTCAGCAGCAACAGCAGCCGAAGCATTGCAGTGGCAACAACAACAACAACAAAGCCGACGACAACAACCACAACAAAATCGCCATTTATGAATGAGCGACGCAAGGCGAGCAGTTCGTATCGTCTGGGCAGGCCATCAGTAGTGGATCGGGATCAGGAAGAGGATGATGACGAGGCGCTGCTTAATGAGCCGGATGACTTTGATAACTGGGACAATGGCATATTGCGTCTCAGTGCCGGCTCCGGCAAGGAGGTGGAGTCAGCAAAGGGGAGCAGCGGCAGCAAACAGAGCAAGGAGGATGCTAAGAAAACGCTCGCGGATCAGGTGCGGGATGGCAAATACGGCCTGATTGAGAAGGAGCTCTTCCGGCGCGTTCCCAAGCGTCCGGGCGTGCTGAGCTATGCGCGTAATCCCGAGGTGCCGCTGGACAATGAACGCAACTTTGGCGGCCTGAGCGAGCAGGACATTTGGCTGGCCGAGGATCATCTGCTGGTCATCAAGGGTGGCAGCTTAAATGAGGCGACCGGTGGCGGCGACAATGGCAACGATGATGCCTGGCCAGCAATTGACGATTACGATGCACCGCTGCGACAGATCAAGCTGCCAGCGAATCCGGTCGTACCGCCTCCATTTCCCGTGCAGCTCGAGCCGCATGGGCCACTGCAGCTTATCCGAGATAATCAAATCGAGAGCCTCCATTCGACAGGTGGCAATGCAACGCCATCCGTTGTGGGTCAGCACACGGCCCACGGCCAGAGTCACGGAGCTGCCCACGGCACGGGGACGCATCCTGCTGCCCGGCCGGGAGCGAATGCGTCGTCTAAGGCAGCTAACCCGAAGCCCAGCTACGTCTACCCGTCGCCCTACGCGCCCTGGCTCTATCCCAACGAGACGTTGGGCAATCTCCCATCCCCATCCCCATCCCCGCCACCCCACCTCGCGTCGCTGCCCCGGAGCCCGCTGCTGGGGCCCTGGCTAATCGGTGGACTGCACGCAGCGGGCAACATTTCCGGCTCGGGACCACCTGCCCTCCATGGCAATATTAGTGACTTTGACGAGGATGATCCGTCGCTCTACTATCCGCCCGCGTACAGCTTTGTCTATCACAGCAACTACTCGAATCCGGTGCCGCCGGGTCCGCTGGTGCCGGGCATTGTGCTGCCACCGCCACCCGACCACTTTAGCCGGCTGGAAACGACGGCGACAACTAGCTCCTCCTCCTCAACGACGACGACAACGACGACGTCAACGCGACGTCCCTTTATCAGTAGCAGCACTACTCCTACGTCTACCAGTACAGCTAGCGGCACCACTAGCACCACCCGATCACCGTCGCGTCTCTCTCCCAAGTATAATGCCATTGGTTATCTGCCACAGGCGCCCGCTCCAACTCGACAGGCCAATAAGTACGTGGAGCGCGTGCCGGTCCCAGTGGCAGTGCCAATACCCATTTATCCGGTCAACTACCAGCCGACAACGGCACAGCCACAACCACGTGTAAAGCCCACCGCACAGCTGGTCTTTGTGCCCAACACGAGCAGCTCGGAACGCACCAGGGATCGCAATACGGAACGGGAACGGGATCGTGATCTGTCACCGCTGTCCAAGTCAAATCCGATTTACTACGAGTACTTCGAGGCGAAGCGACAGCCCACTGGAATCAAGTCGTCGAATGCTATCAATGACTTCCTGGCCACAAAGCCACCCAAGCGACACCACTACAAGTCGCCGCCAAGCTCTGTCAATGATGTGTCCGTCGTGAGCATAACGCCCAAGCCACGTTCACCCATCCAGCTGCACTCCGAATACGATGCTGCACTGGGCCAACTGATACGCAGCAATCTTATCTCGCCGCCGGCGGCTGCCAACGGACGGTTCCATGCGCCTGACTTTGACCGGCAGCCCTTCCTGCCGATGGTCAACTACAGTGCCGACGAGCAGGATCAGAATGCGTTCAAGGCGATCGTTTATCAGCCGCAGCCGCAGCCGCAGCTGCAACGACAACGCCAGCTGCGGGTGGGCAAGCATCAGCAGCTCCAGCTGCAGCGGGAACGAGAACGGGAACGGGAACAGCAGGAACAGGGGCTACAGCAACAGGATGCCGACTCATATTTGCCCGACACACTGTTGCTGCAACGTCAGCGTCAGCTGAGGATGGGCAAACAGCAGCTGCAGCAGTTGCAACAGTCGCCATCGCCATACGATCCTGGCCAGCAGATTGTGTACAGCACCCCACATCCACCGCCGCCGCCTCCGCTGCCGTCGTCTTCCTATTTGGACAATCAGTTGCAGTCGCGTCCTGCTGCATATCAGCTGCGACCGCCGCAATTCAACTGGCAACGTCCACAACTGTCACAAGGACCGCCGCCAGCGCCACAATTCAAGCGATTGCGTCACAACAGTGGCAAGCATCCATCCTTTCCGCCGTACGGCTTCGTGCCCAGCTATCCAAGTGGGCCTGCCGCCCCGGAGCCGCTGTACCGCCTGTTGCCCGTGCCACAGCACAAACACTGGCGCCAGCCAAGCAACAAGCAGCAGCAGCAGCAACAACAACAGAATTATTATCCGGATCGGGGCGTTAACATTGGCCACAGCCTGGCCAGCGACATTTTGGTCAACTACAACAGCAACAATCAGTTCAATCCACAGGCGGAGCTGGTGCCTCAGGCGCAACTGGGACCGCCGCCATTGTCCTACCAGGCGCAGAATGGCGGACAGGCATCGCTGTGGTCCGACCGACCCGTCCGACAGTCCCGTGCACAGCTGCAGGAACAGGCCTAGGTTGAATTCGGACAATCAATAGACGAAGAAGAATAAGAAAAAGATTAGAAACCAATTAATATTTCTATATGGGATCTATAACAAGAGCAAATCCAGGCACCGACGACTTGGCTTGAGCCAAGAGGGAAGAGTCAATGATGAGCACTCAGAGCAGAGTCTACAGATCTATCTCTCCCTCTCTCTATCTCTGTCTGTCTGTCTGTGCCGGATATAAAGTGCAACCTCTACTCAACAATGAATATATATATATATATATATATATATATATATATATATAATATGAATATAGCTGGTCAGTTTGACTGGTCACATCTGCCTTTTGATTTGGAGGCCAATCGAATATTACACATTACATTACATTTTACTATATATATTTTTGGATGTGGCCGCAAAAGGCCTCGACAAGCTACAATACATATTTATACCGCACATATATAATAAATCATATTCAATATCTGTGCATGTCCACAAATGTCCACAAATTGGACATTGGCATTGATAAACTTGTGTAAATACCGTTAAGCAAATTATAAGCATATGATAATAGTGTGTGTTAGCCAAATAATCGAGTAACGCATTATTTGAGTGCTACACAACAAGAAAAAACTTAGTCTTAAATGGGCCACAGAACCAGCGAGTTCTATTGTTTTCCTTAGCAAACATACGAAGAAAAGCTAAAAAAAAACATAAAAATAAAAACATTGAATATTATTTTCAACTATCCTGTTTATACATACGAGTTATAACCATATATATATATATGTATATATATATATACTAATTCCAATTTTTATTTATTTGAAAAAGTAATTGTTTTCGGTTGTTGTTGCTTATGAATTGATATAATTGTCAGCAAAATTAAACGCAAATTTTTGTATAAAAGCCATAACAATAAGTTCGCTATAAATTAGTTAAAATCACTGAAGGAAAAAACGAAACTTCAAGTGAAATCCAATCAACACAACTAATAAACAACATATGCATAATATGCCTTAATACAAATACATATATATATATATATATATATATATGTAAATATATATTTATAATTTCTTATATTTTTTTTTTTTGTTAGTTTTAATTGTAACTAAGTTTAGCCGAAAATCGTATTCTTTTAAATAAAGCAATTACAAATTCAAATTCAAAACGAAAGTTTTAAATTTATTGTTGCCAGTGTGACCAGTAGATGCATAGCTTTCGACAGATTGGCAACACTAAGGGAAATTCACAACAGCTGTTGAGCAATAAGCAAAGAGAGCGTACACAAATTGAGAGAGGGAGAGCGAAAAAACGAACGAGCGCTCTCGTCATTTTGTGTGGGCGAGCTTATGTGGGTGTGCGCTTATTTGGTTGCGTGTGTGTGTGCGTGTGTGTGTGTGTGTGTGTGTGAGCTATGGGGTGGGAAATTGGGCAAACAAAAATCGATTGCAACGGCAAATCGACTACAGGAAGCGCCTCTCATAAGGCACGAAGCCGCGACGAGAACGTGAACGTGAACGTGAACGACGTGCACGACATATACACGTGCATACATACATAGCTGCATACACGCATACACATATAGGCAGAGGCACTTGAATTGACTTTGGCTTCAGCACTGCCCAAACGCCGCCGCACACCTCGTCGTTGTCGCTCCTAGCAAGCCTAAAATGATTACAGGCTAACGCAAAAACAAGAAGAAGCAGAAGCTAAAGGCAATAGAAGAAGAAGCAGCAACAGCAGCAGCAGCAGCAGCACAACGACAGCAAGTAGCAATAGCAGCAGCAGTAGCCAAGCAAAAGGATCAAAACTATAATTGCCAACAAATTCGGGGCTTACAAAATCCTATATATATATATATATATATTTGTATATATAAATATATATTCAATCAATCGAAAGGAAAATTGAAAGGCGAACAAAATTGTGCCTTGACCACAAATATTGAAAAGTGCGTGCGTTCGTCGTTTGTGTGTGTGCGTGTGTGTGACTGTGTGAGTGTGTGCGTGTGTGTGTGTGTTGAGCACTTTTAGCTGCGCTTTTTTCCTGCAGTCGAAAACTGTGATAGCAGCGTGAAACAGTGAAAAGCGCACAGGGCAAAACGCAAAAAACCAAAACGTTGCAAAGTGGTGACAAAAGTGCGGCAAGCGGTGCAGGGAAATGGAGAATGAAGCTGGCTAAGTGGATAAATGAATGAAATGGCGGTGTCACATTGAAGTCACACATTCGACGAAGGGAGTTGCAACATTTTTGCCTGTTGGCCTCTCGCCAACAGCACACAAACACAACATACATACAGACATACACGCATACACACATACATACAAACAAACACAGACACACACACACACGCACACACGCACATGCACGCACCCACTGACTAACAAACTCGGACGGCGAACACAAAGTCGATAACGCACGCAAAAGGATATATACACACACACATACACACACACACACACACACATGAAGACATACAAATAGGGGGCACACCAACATTTGAAAATTGGAAGCGTCGCGTGGCGCGTTTATAAATAGCTCGCCGCAGCAGAAGCGCAGAGACCAGAAGACCAGAGTCAGAGGCAGAGTCAGTGTCAGAGGCAGAGTCAGTGTCAGAGGCAGAGTCAGCGGCAGAGGCAGAGTCAGCGGCAGAGTCAGAGTCAGAGTGCGAGTCCGAGTCAGAGGCAGTGGTTGTGTACGATGGTAACAATGAACTCAGAGGCAGACAAAACACAGAGCAGCACGCAAGCAGCAACAAATGCGCTGGCAATGAGCAGCGCACCCAAGACGCCAGTGGCGTCACCAACATGTGCACCACAAGCAGAAACAACACAAACAGACGCAGCAGCAGTAACAGCAGCAACAATAGCAACAACAGCAACAACAACGGCAGCAGCAGCAGCAGAAACAACAACAGCAGTAACGGATAACATCAGTCCAACCCCAACATCAATATCAACATCAATGCCAATGCCAATGCCAACAGAAACAGCAGCAACAACACCAACAACAACAGCAACAACTACAACAGCAGCAGCAGCAGCAGCAATCAATGCCAACACAGATGAAGCTGAGATTGCAACAGCAACTGCTGCTGCTGCTGCTGCTGCTGCTGCGTCTGCTGTTGCTGTGCCTGCTCAGTCAGAGTCTGCTGGTCAAGTGGAGAATGTTAATGCAAGTTGTGGTAATGAGATCATAAGCAACAGCAGCAGTGGCGCCACCACAGCAGCCACTGCAACCACCACCACCGCAATCATAATCACCAACAGCGCCAACATAATCACTACCAATGCCATCATAACTGGCTATGGTGCCGGCAACAATGCGATTGCTGTCGACAACAATAGCAAAACACCAACAACAACAACAACAACAGCAGCAGCAGCAGCAGCAACAGTTGCAGCTGCAACGCCACCTTCAAGCAGCAAGACGGTGAGCATTCGGGATGCGACCGCACCCAGCGGCAGTGGGTCATCGACGGCATCCAAGTCAAGTGGCCTGCTTAGCGTGGGCAGCAATCATCATCACCATCATCATCATAGTTCATCCTCGCAGTCACAATCCCAGTCGCAGTCGCCGTCGTCGTCGTCGTCGCAGTCGGCGCAGCAGCAGCCAACGGCAGCGCCGTCAGCGGTGCAACAATCGCATCACTCGCAGCGGGGCAGCAAGAACGAAGATGCGCCCAATATACTTGTCTATAAAAAGGTGAGTGGCATATCTAACTATATATATATAGATATCTATCGGTATTTAAAGATATATATAACCGATATATCCAAAATTATCGGATGTGAACAGAATTCATTTTAGATTAATTTTTTGCATGTTTCATTTGTATATCTCAAATTTTTAAATGCTCACTTTGCAGTCTGACAAACACACAATATATATATATATATATATATATATATCTTATCATACCATCAAATCCAGCAAATCGACTGACAGTCAAACTAAATATTCAAAACTAAATCAAAAAGATTTTATAATAATTGCATTAATTTTTATAATGGTTTTCAATTTATTTCACATTTATATTTATAATAATTTAAATTGTTTTTTATTTATTTATGGCAATTGCAGATGGAGGCCATCATTGAGAAGATGCAGGCGGAGACGAGCGGAGTGGCTGTGCGCACGGTGAAGGCGTTTATGAGCAAGGTGCCATCCGTATTTACCGGTGCTGATTTGGTTGCCTGGATACTGAAGAACTTCGATGTGGAGGATGTGACAGAGGCGCTTCACTTTGCGCATTTGCTTAGCTCGCACGGCTACATCTTTCCCATTGATGATCACGCGCTGACCGTGAAGAACGATGGCACCTTCTACAGGTAACCTGGCAGCAGCTGGCTTGCAATCTTTGTCAATTCTTTAATTTTGATCTGCTCTTCGATTAGATTTCAGACACCATATTTCTGGCCATCGAACTGCTGGGAGCCGGAGAACACAGACTATGCGGTGTATCTGTGCAAGCGGACAATGCAGAATAAGACACGCTTGGAGCTGGCCGACTACGAGGCCGAGAATCTGGCCAAGCTGCAGAAGATGTTCTCGCGCAAATGGGAGTTCATATTCATGCAGGTGCGTTATCATCAGTTAACCATAAGTATATCGTTGACAATCAATGATTCCAATTGGCAGGCCGAGTCGCAGAGCAAGGTGGCCAAGAAGCGGGACAAACTGGAGCGAAAGGTGCTGGACTCGCAGGAGCGCGCCTTTTGGGATGTGCACCGGCCGATGCCGGGCTGTGTTAATACCACCGAAATTGATATTAAGAAGGCCTATCGACGCGGCGGCTCCAGTCACGGCACCGGCTCATCTGGTGCCTCTGTGGCCAAAAATCCCGTCGAGCAGCTGACGCGTATAATTGCACTTCGTAAACAGAAGCTGGAGCGGCGCACAATCAAAGTGTCCAAGGCGGCTGAGGCGTGAGTCGAATCTACACATATATACATAAATATTTACATATATATATATATATATATATACATCTGACAATTTTGCTTTGCTTAATCTTATTGGAATTTAGTTTGGTTGCCTACTACGATCAGTACAATGAGTTCGATTACTTTATAACGTTGCCGGAGCTACCCAATCCCTGGCAAACGGATAGCACCGAAATGTGGGATACCGAGAAAACTAGGTAAGCCGTAAGCGAAAACCGTAAGTTCCGCTCTTATTGGCTGATCATCCGGTCTGGTTTTCGCCCACTATAGCAAAGAAGTTCCTGTGCGTCGGGTCAAGCGATGGGCATTCAGTTTGCGGGAGCTGCTCAACGATGCCATTGGGCGCGACCAGTTCACCAAGTTTTTGGAGAAGGAGTACAGCGGCGAGAATCTGAAGTGAGTGAGAATAATAGGAGCACAATAGTCGAAGAACTAACAATGTGTCCACTACTACTTTCGCTTATAACAGATTTTGGGAGTCGGTGCAGGAGATGAAGGCGCTGCCACAGTCCGAAATCAAGGAGGCCATACACCGAATTTGGCAAGAGTTTCTTGCCCCCGATTGTCCATGTCCAGTGAATGTGGACTCCAAATCCGTGGAGCTGGCACGCGAAGCTGTCAACTCGCCAAGTGGTCCAAATCGCTGGTGCTTCGATGTGGCTGCCTCACATGTATATCATCTGATGAAGAGCGATTCTTATTCGCGCTATCTACGCTCCGAAATGTACAAGGATTATGTGAACTGCTCGCGCAAGAAGGTCAAGTCCATACCCAATCTCTTTGGGGTGAAGCGTTGAGAAACGTTGAGGAATCCGAATTGCCTGTTCCGGCGTTCGGACGCAGCTCACAAACGAGATGAGCTGATTTTGCAAACTGGGCCGGGTCCTGGTCCTGATCCTGATCCTGATCGTGGTCCTCGTCCCGGTGACTCACAGTGCACTGTGTGAATGTCAGTCGGAAATTGTGTGTGTTAGTACTAATTGTAGTGCTCGTATTTGGACTCGTATTTTGATGTATATTTAACGTTGTTATTAATAATTATTAATTGATACCATCCCTCTTGCCACTAGCTCCCGTGTTCTGTTAACCCTTTACCCCATGTGAAACCCGCCACTTTCACCACCTCCCCTTCTTCTTCCCATCCCCTGTAGACGTCCATTCCTGTTACCTTGTGTCGTGTCCTGTGTTCCGATATTCTTGTATTTAAAACAAACTCAATGCAAACGAAAAAAACACCAATGATAAAACTGCCAAGTGATTCTTGAAACAACAAAGCAGCAGCAGAAAAAGTGAGAGTAAAATATATACACAAAAAAAAACAAAAAAAAAAAGGAAATATTAATAATAATGTAGCCGAGATAAAATGTTATTCAAGAATTACAAGAGCCAAACAATGTTATTAAATAGCTGTAACCGCGCACAACCAAAAAGCAACCTATTTAAGTGCATATATACAAAATAATCTCTTAGGTAATACCATAAAATAGTGCCACTAAATGGAATCGAAAACACCAAAAAAAAAAACAAATAACTAATTATGACAAAACAGAGTACAGAACGAGAATTTAGCCTAATTTACTTGTATTCGCATATGTTATAAAAACTATGAGCACATCATATGAGAAATCTCAAAACTAAACGACAACAATCGAAGCAATAAATTCATTCAAATTCATAGATCGAACAAGCTACTCGTTACTTACTTACTACTCGCTACTTTTTACTTGCTACTTATACTCGCTCTATCTGAAGCCTCAATTACTTACTAACATACATACGTACAGCTCCTCTTACAATTCGTTCCTCTTAATACACACACATACACACTCACACACACACACATATATATATATTTTCACATATCCTCAAAAACATTAATCTTTAACAATTTCTAAAGGTTATTGCAAAAGAACAAAAAACATAGAAACCAAAAGATAGCAAAATTTCTCATTTTATGCGCCTCAGTGAATTTCGTTGGTTGCATGTGTGTATATGTATATATGTGTGTGCGTTACTCTATATATATATATATATATATATGTATGTAGAGTTTGTGTGCGATGATCGAGAACAACAGACAATTCCAACGGGACTAGAACTAAAGTCAAAAAGGAACAACCAATTACTGACAAAATAAAACAATACTTGGAGTGAGAGAGAGAAAGAGAGGGAGAGGAGCTATGTAAGGACTGCATACCAATGTATACCTGACTCGTAGCTGAGCTACACACATACATGCATAGATATGCACACGCACAATCACAGGCAAACCAATCAAATTAAATCTTTCTCAATAGCGAAATACCGCTTATAAACTTTGCTTAATATTATCTATGTGAATTGGGCCAACATCTGAGCACATCAACTACAACTGCATACGCTTAAGAAGAGCAAGGAAATTTAAATAGAATGTTACCCAAAACACGCACACACACACACACGCACACGCATTTACAAATATATATAGATGTATTCATGCTAAAACGCAGAAATGCATTATGATGATATAATTTAATACTTAGTATATTATACACATTTACATATATACATATGTATAGTGGCAGTAGCGCTCAAGGGATCTCAAGTAAAGAGCTGCATATATCGATCAAGTCGGTCTAGCAATTAAAATAAGTGTAGTCTACTAAGCGAATGAATAAATAAAATATTATCGCACAAACATACATTTATACATGCAGGCAAGCGAGCAAATATTGGAACTATTATTGCCTACTTTTGGGCGGCGGTCATTAATTTAATTATCGGTAAAAAGAAACCCCAATCTCTTTGTGTAGTTAATTGTAATTGTAATTGTAATTATAATTGTAATTGTAATTGTAATTGTATTGTATTGTATTGTATTGTATTGTATGTTTGTAAATGGTGTCTAATTTTAAACGTATACAAAAGCAGCAAGCAGCAAGCAGCAGCAGCAAATTAATTATTATTAATTATAAAATTGTATTCAATTACAATCTAAATGTGCGCTATTTGTCAAATTTATATCAATATCACAAGAAATGATTGAAGAGAGAGGTGCCAACAAAACACCAAAAAAAAACGCGACTAGAATTATAGTAATCTGTACAATTGTTGAATTGGCTTTTTATCATTATATCTATCATATTACATTCATACGAGTATATATATATAATATGCATACTAAGTATTATCATTGTTAGTTATTCTAACATTATTTGAGTTCTCAAATGTAATGTTGGTATCCTGTTTACATATGTGTTCTCGTTTCCTTTATTGCCCACCGTTCAGTAAAATACAAAATACAAATAAAAACACAAAATACAAAATACAAAAATAAAAGGTAAACCGAAACGCTGAAAACTGTAAAACTTAATGCAAAAAACAATATTCGCGAAAACGTTTAGCAAATTAGTCATACAATAAACTTCTGAAACAATTTCAATCGGGTTTTGTATTGTATTGGCCGTTAATTGTATTATTATTATTGATTTATTTACTACATTTACTTACCTCTATGTATGCGCAAAGTAGTTATAAAAACTTCGACTAATCGAATCAATGCCAAGTCAAAGCAGCAACTAACAACAACTAATTACTAAAACCAATCTGAGCATCGTTAAATGTATTCTACTTAACATATACGTAAATAAGTATGTATGTATGTACGTTTTTTTTGATCCACACTAAGATGCAAGAATCCCAGCAACCAGTTTCTAAATTTTAGATTCTGGGGCCCCACGATTTGGGTAATAGTACGTATTGCGAATTCTTAGGCTAGCGAAAATATCGATTAAATGCAAGCGTTTTGCGTTTATTGTAAATTGTTTGATGAGACACAACAAATAAATAAAGGCACAATTTAAACAAAAATTGAATTGTAACGCCAACTACTAACAACAATCCGATGTTTACACAACTCTTTCTCTCTCTCTCTCTCTTTGTCCATCTCTCTCTCTCTCTCTCTCTCTCTATGTTTTTTTCTCTTTCAGAAAAGCAGAATTCAAATGTTTTAACATCTCTTGGAGAAGATTGTGCTTTTGGCGATGGTGTGAATTGAATGAGAAAACCAACACATGACTCTGAAAATTTAAACAAACATAAAATAAAAAGTGGCAGACGCAAATATAAATATGTACTAAAAGTAATTGTTATCATTCAATAAAAAACATTTGCACCACACAACGCCTGATTATATCTTGTGATATGATTTGGTAGATCTACAAATATATAATCTTATTTAACTATTTGAGAAAAAACGCTTTGCTTGAGTTGATGAATCTGAAGGAGCAAAGTTAAAATTTGGGAATATAAGCTTTAAATCAAATTCGAGACTTATTATGTTATTAGCTTAATTTTAAATATGGAAAGTCAATTTTTGGTAAAGCGTTTTTCTTGGCCACACTCAAAAGCATTGTGTCTTTGTCAAGATATTATTTTTAGCATTTCTTTTTTTGACCACAATCAAATAAACTTACTTCTTTTTTTTCTTCCTGCTTTTTTAGTCTTTTGGCCAGCATTGAAATCGGGCAACGACGAGACGAGTTCGTGCTGGAAGCATTGTTATAATCAGCATTGTCTGATTGCGTTCTTTACCTAGTCAGATAGATAAGCCTAATACGGATTGATAACGGCAACGAGACAACGATGACAACGATGACAGTGGTGCTGCTGCTGCTGCTGCTTCTAAGCATTTCCCGTCGCAGTGCTGGTCCATAAAGTTCAAATGTCTTATCAATGCGTATAAATTAAGCCAAGTTATCTGCGGCTAAGCCAGTTATCTAATTGATGCAGGGCTCGTGAGCGAACTTACCAATTTGTCGATTGTGGAGACTACTGGACTGAACTGGACTGCTGGGCTTATGCTGCTCTGATTGGCTATGGTCGGGGTCCGATAAGGCTCCGAACGTGACACGGCAAATGAAAAGCCACAAATTCAATTTGCCAAGTAGCAACAAGTAAATTTACAGCTTTGGTTCCGATCACGTTTTACACACAACTAAAAAAAAAAACACTTGTGAAGATTGTCAGGCGAATGAAATTAGCTAGAAATCTAACATCTTGCTCAAGTCAGCAAATAACGGCAGATTGTGGAATAAAAAACCCTAATTTTAAGCCTACTCATCGGCAAATTAAATGGTTTATTGTACATATTCAAATGCTAACCATTTAATTTTGGCTATAACTGTAAACGGTTTTAAGAGACAGTTTGTGGCATGCCGAATAAAACTGTTAGTAATTAAAAATGTATATTGACTTTATCATCATCTAAGCCAACAAATATTTGTATTTACACAACGCATATAAAAGTATTTTAAAAATTAAATATTTTACTTTCTGCAATTTTGGTGTCTTTCTATTAAGAAAATCAGTATATAGATAGACTTTTAAAAAGTTAAACGAAAATATGTTGAATGCATTTTGAAACTCTTTCATTACGGTCTCAATAAGAAATCTGTGATTTTTGAGTGTAAACAGAAAAATTAAAAAAAAAAAAAACCAAACAGATCCCAACGAAAACAAATGGCCCAATTAAAGTGAAGTGCTTAAATCATCAATTTTCATTCATTAATAAATTTATTAATACATCATTAATATACTTAGATATATATATATATATATATATATATTTACATCGTTGCATAGCACATAAAAAAATGTAGTTAACTAAAAAAATTACTTGATAAAAGATGAGTAAGGAATTTGAATATGTGCGACAACGAAATATTATGTTTATTTTTTCAAATAAAAAACGATGAATTATAATTGATAACACAATTTATCTGCTAGGTGATTCAAGGTTCGACAGCCTTTTAAAATGTTCAATGTCAAAGCATATGACTAAAAAGTGACTAACCAAATAAAAATTCTGATTAGAATATGCTCATTTCAAATGAATTAATGTAGAGATTATATATATATATATATATATATTTATCAATTATATAAATATGAATTTTTTATTCATTTACTATATTTATTAGAATTACATTTCAAGGTCAATATTCTTTATAGACCAACAATTCCAGCTTAAACTTAAGGTTTTCCCCGAAGCATTATTATCATTGCTTTAACAATTATTTACCGACTTGCTCTTGACAGCAAAATATTGTTTTATTTATGTACTCGAAGCTTAGCACAGTTTTGTTGAACTATTAAAAGTGTTGTGGATAAGCAAAGCTCGCAGAGTGCTCTATATGCAAATGCATCAGTTCACAGGGAACGCAGTACGTTTACAATCTGGCTGGGTAATATCATATCTGGAGCAGAGATTGCTGCTGCTTCTTTTTGCCACTGTACCACGCAAACCCTAGCACCAACTCTTATCCGGCAGTTGCATCAAAACTACAATTACAACGTCTCTTACACTGAACAAAACAGATTTGTACGCTAAACTAACGAATTGTTATTTGTATGAATTAGATGGCAAACTTACAATTCAGAAAATCATTATCAATTATTCTAATTATTGTATGTGGCTGTATTTTGAAAATTCTCTGAAACTTGTGCAATAAAACTCTCGTTTATTTTTCACAGTACTCAGATTCCAGTTATAGAGTGTGCGGGTCGTAAAGAAGATGTGTTGCCATATCATCATCCTTATCATTATCATCACCTCAATGTGTCACTTGACAATCAGATAAGGCTATTATCAGTGTCTCGGCGAGAAGTATGCACAAATATGTATTGTATCTATATATATATATGTATATGTCCTGAGAGCAGCAGCGAAAAGGGCAGAACAAAATATATACACATAAATAAATAAATTACGCACATCGCTCTATAAAAAACAGAGAGAGAGAGAGATAGAAAGACAGAGTGATAGATAGAGAGAGAGAGAGAGAGAGGGAGAGTGCGATGGGTTAGCTCAATTCATTCAGTCAACGACCATCAGCTGATTGCGACGTCGGTGACACTGTGGCGTCAATGCCCCAATTGCACAATATAAAAATAAGAAATAAAATAATCTAAAGCTATTGGATTTGATTTAAGCTTTACAAGTATATGGATAAATATAAAATGTTTTACATCGAAATATATATCTAATATTTACATATATTTAAATGATTTCGAATATAACAACTCACTAGGTACAATAACCAAGAATTTTTTGGGAGGAGGGCACTGCCCCATAGCACATCAGTATGATAAGACTCAGCATCAGAATGTAAGATGTAGTTAATTTGAACTATTTATTATTATAATGTGTGAGACGTGGCTTGAATTAAAAATGCCCATTAGCTTTTTATCTTTGAAACAACATCTTTGTCGACATTTTAGCCTTTTGCAAAAATAAGTTTAAAAAAGACAGCTTTCAAATTGTAGAATTTGTATTTACTCTAAACACTATTATACAAAATCATGGCAGACAGCATGGCCATATGAAACCGGCTAGTAATGCTGATCAAAAAAAAAATATATACTTAATGGGGAAATAAACAGTGAACAGCGCCCACTGTGCGTCGACGGGTCGTGGCAGCATCTTCGAATCTCGTCGACGTCGATGTCAGCGTCGGCGTCAGCGACGGCGTCGTTTTCTGACGGCGGCAGCCAGCAGCGACAATGCTTGCGAAAGCGACAGAATGCGATTCACGCGAACAGTTGCTGCTCAATGCTGCTCGCCAACAGTTCAGTTAAGTTCAGTTGAGTTGAGTTGAGTTCAGTTTAAGAATCTTTTAAAGAGAATCGCTTGCTCGATCGATCGAAAGACAAAATCCAAGTTGTCCTCCTCCATATCGGTACCATATCGGTTCTATGTAGCGCATCCCAAAAAAGACCGGTCGTCGCGTATACGTCGTGTCGTTTTTTGTTGTCGTTGCTATGGCCGTTGCCATGTTCTAATGTTCAAAAACCACTAAAGATCCTTAACAGTCGTCGGCAAACTGGTAGGGGGAAAAAAAAAACACAAACACACACAAACAGTTGCTGCTGGCATTCAACTTGAACTGGCTTTAAAGAAAACTAGCCCATTTGCTGCGACCAGATTGAATCCACCAAGCAAGCAAAATAGTTGCAGTGGAACAAGAAGAACAAATCTTATTGTGGCCATAGCCCGAGGGGCAATCAATTGCAGCCAGAGTTGTAATGGTTCACTGGCGTGTGGCCTTTGAGTGCGGCAGCGAGGATCACAATCTTTGGCTCTGCCAAAAGCAAAACGAGTACACCCAGAGCCAGCACCAGCATCAGCAGAAGCATCAGCAGAAGCACCAGGAGAAGCAGCAGCGACAGCACAGATAGATAGAATTCAAGAGATACAATCTTCATTCATATCCGCATTCGCAATTCTCAATTCGCAGTTGCATTTGATGCCGTGCGATTTGCCAAAAAGTGCATTCAACTTGCCACAAAGCGCATTGCAAGCGCCGCAAGCAGGTGAAGCTGAATATATGTGAATGTGTGCGCATTTATGCCAACGGTTTCGATCTCAACAACAACAACAGCAACACAAACTGCCGCACAACACCAATCCAAAATAATCAAAACACTTCTCTCAAACACAAACCCAAAAACACACACACACACACAAAACAACAACACAAAACGAGTGTTCAAAAAGTTTACGTTGAAACATCTTTCAAAGTTTTCGATTTGTTGCTGGTGCTTGTGATTTTATTTGTTGAGTGTGATTTTTTCTTTTTGTTTGCTGTGTTCCTTGAAACACAAATGTGAAAGCGAAAGCGAAAACGCGAAAACCAAAATACGCCAACAACAGGAGAACTTCGAGAGAGGCAACAAATAAAGGAGGAAAGAGCGCAAGAGCAAGAACACAGCGAAGAGGAGACCAAAACAATTTTAAGTGAGTAGCGAATGAAAGCAAAACACAAAAAATGCAAAACAAAACCAAATGTGGAATAAAACAAAAAACAAAAAGAAGAAACAAGAAATAACAGCAAAATGAGTTGGGCAAGCGGCAGACCGGAGTCGATTTGCTCTCATACAAATTTCATTATTAATTAACGATCGTTAAATAAGCAGCTAAATAATAAAGTAGTCCGAATGCTGATTCTCTGTTGCCAATAGGCCGACTCCCCTGAAGACCCTCAGCCGTGCGAACTCCCGGCGAGAGGTGTCCGCCCCAAATTAGATTAGTGAATGTTCAACGATGACCTCCTTTCCAAATTTTCTGTTCCCAGCTTTTTGATGGATTCTAAATGTATTAAATTGAAAAAACTAAACTTGATCTGCTAATTGATTTTGTTATACCCCATTAATTGATTGATAATTAGATGCAGGGTATAAAAAGATACATTCAGCAAACATAAACATGTTTTAATTCTTCGCTCTTTGCTTTTTTCTTTTCTATTGCTATTGCTATATCCATTGTGTGTATGCGCTATAAATAAATTGCTTTATGTATGGTGTTGGTGGAATAGTTGGTTGATGGGGTGGGGGAGGGGGAGGCCTATGACGGGGGGTAGGTCAGGGGTGAAGCATCAGTAAGGCAATTTAGCACTGATTGGCACGGAGACTCTTTAGACTCAGCTGCGATAAGCAGCAACAACGAATGACGAAAACACATTTTGTTTAATAATAAATAATAATTTTGTTTCTTAATAAATATCGATCGATTTGTGCATAGTGCATGGGGGGCAGGAAGGTGGACCCATTGAGGATCTATTGAAAATACTACACAACATGCAAATTGCTTAGTCAACAGACAATTGTATATTTACATAGCTAATTAACACACATAATGTTTAATCTTTATCATACTCTGTGTCTTATCTTATCGCTTATCGATAACAATAATATGGCATATATAACAACAGATTTAAAATACCATAAGTAAAAAGTAATAGAATTAAGAGAGAGAGAAAAAAAAACATCAGTAAATCAAAAACAAACAAAAATCGCTGTCTGCCACATTCGTGTATTTGCTTTTAATTTCTATATATAGAATTTCTGATTTTCGTATATGCTTACATAGTCCAGCTAAACGACAACAACAGCAGCGACAGCAGCAGCAGAAGCAGTAGCATATATAGAAAAACAAAAAAGTAAATATATAAAAACAAACTAATCAAAAACAAAATGTGTACATATCACAAAAGGAAAATACTGTATAAAAACAAGAAAAAATAAAATATATATATATACCTGTGTTTGTCTGTATATAAAAACCACAACAACAACAAATTCCATTCGATTGTCAAATGACTACGTGACCAAACAGGAACTGCGAATAACGCGTACAGCATCCACATCAAGACATTCCATAGATCCCAAAATGCCGCCCCGCTCCGCCCTTTTGCCGCCCTTGAAGTGATGCGTCATTTAGTCAATCAAAATGCGGCAACGCCAACAAATTTGATGTGCCATTCCAAGACTGACAATAAAAAGCGACACTGCGATCAATTAATGCATTAATGCTGTTCCCACAACCCAGCCTCGCCTTAACCAACCAAATAGTATCTAGTATCCAGAACATATGTACATATATATATATATATATATCCCCTACAATATGGGGTGCTATCACACGCACACACACACAGACTTACAGTTACATATGTGAACAAGGGCGGATTCAACGTCTCGCAAGGGGGACAGGGTTCGGTTGACCAAATAATTATTTTTACCACGTTTCAGATTTTATGGCAATCACAAGACATTATCACAGGGGAACCAATTAATTGAAAATGAGGCCATTTGTAATTTTTTCACACAAGTCAAATGATTTTAAACATTTAAAAGGTTCTTCAAAAACTCATCTGAAGTAAAATCAATTCTTTTAAATTTTCTTTTGGGATCTATATAATCCTCCCCGCCCAATCTTTTTATTCCATATTTCTACGCCTTTGTATATACATCTAAAAAAAACAAACAAACTAAAAACTAAAAAAAACTGGGCCACATTTCAAGTTGTGTTCGTTTATTTTTGCCGCCTCGTAATAAGTCGCAATTGTCTTGTGTCTTATTGTAGATATCAGAAATGTTGTTGTTCTTCTTCTTCTTTTTCTTTTTTTGTTTTGTGTTGTTTTTGTTATCAGCTTGTAGACAATTTATGTTGCCCCAGACACGCGCCGAACACAAGCAGCCAGATAAATATGAATATGTTGCACAAAATGCATGTTTTCAGGCACAACAAACATACAACAAAAATTATTCAATGTTTTGATAACCTTCCGTAAACTTGATAGATTCTGGGTATTCTCATTCGAACAAAGCACTTTTTCACACTTATCCAGAAATGGAAATTTTTGCTTATTCTCACATTATGATAGATGAGTAATGTTTCTTCATTGAGTCAGTCTGTAAATTTCTAATATTACTGGCATGTTACAATAAATTTTTCAAATCAATATGGTACTTTTTTCAGCTGATTGTTTTGTGATAAAAACCCATTAGTTGGAATTTTATTTCGAAATCTTCTCAGACTTGCCACACAAATGCAGCTGATAAGCATTCTTCTGCCAGGCAACTGTCACTGTTTGGGGTTGTTGTAAATAATTAATATTTACATAAATTTACTTACGATAAAGCGAAATATTCTAGACTAGTTGCGAAATGCATTTGCATTAGTTGGCCATAATTGCGATGACTTTCAGCGTAACTGATGTGGTATTTGGCAAACACTTTTGAATTTCTTGTTATCAGTTGAAAAACCCCTTTTTGTTAATTGCTTTAAAGTCAATATTGTTGCTGCTACTGTTTTGGCTAATTTTTTTTATTTTCGCTTAAGCTGTGATCACAAAAAATAAAAAAATATATATATATATATATATATAATACGCAATTGAAGCGACAACCTTTACAATGTAAACTCAGGGCCAATATTCAGTTATTTAAATGTTAAAGGTAATAACATTAATACGATTGGCGACATAATATCCATGTCACTGATAATTACATATAACCATGTAAATATTTTATATTTATAGGTTTTACATATAGTTGCTAAAACAAAATATAACTTCTGCAACTTGCGACCTTAATTCATATATATATATATATATATATATTTATCAAGTTTATTAAGGTATCTTCAAGTCGGTCACGTGGAGCAGATTGAGTGTGTTTAATGTTTAATTATTTTGGGTTTTTAATATTATGCAAATTGCTGATATCGCGTCTTGAGGAACGCGTTGCGCTTGACACCTGCGCCGAAGGTTGCCAACTGAAATTGCAAGCCAAGACAAGAAGTATTACAAAAACAGAACTGCATTGAAAGCCATTTCCGAAAAAAAAAAAAAACAAATGCCAAAATATTAAATAAGAGCGAAATTTGCAAAAGCTGCCTGACATGCTTATGGTCAATTAATTAGCATATTTGCATAGATTATGCGATTATTATGCATTGATAATGCGAATATTCTAATTGAATTTTAATTCTAAATTGACCGGCAATTTTCTGGCTCGTTATTTGGTAATTTGAATTTAATTATAGTTGTGTGTCCGTTGCTGTTGTTGTTTTGGACTGTTGTCAGATATCCCAGGCCACTTTTATGATGGACAATTTGTCAGAGTTGTTTAGTGCTCTGACATTTTGATGACCGCTTCAAAGATAGCCCAGGAAGTTTTTCACTTGCCCTTGTCCGCAATTGCTTATCTTATACCAACAACAACAATAACAGTAGCAGCAGCATCAGCAGATATCATCGACTATATAAAGTGCATGTACATACATTAAAATTATATTACGTATTACATACATTTATTAGGCATCCGCATCCAAGTGGAAATCGACAGCTGAAAACTCATTTGCTCTCTTATAATTCATGAATGAAACTGCAATGCAATCCAATGTGTCAACTGAATGAATGCAAGTCGCTGGATTTTCAACAATTTTTAATAAACATTAGAGTCTCAGCTGTAGAACCATGAATCAAATTTGTTGGCTTAATACTTTTCAATTAAGATTAAAATGATTCATTTGAGGTTGAAATGCCTCATTTATATTTTTCATTTAAAAAATATTGCTTATTCTGTTTACAAGGTGTATGAAAATGTGCAAAAGTATGTAACATCTTCCCCCATAAAAATATATATTCTTGATCAGCTTGAATAATTTGTATTGTAATATTTGCATATAATTTAGATAACAGCGAAATACTTCGCTCGAAGAGAATCTAGAATAACGCAATATATTTAAAAAAAAAAAAAAACAATTTAGTGTTGACCTAATTTTTAATCGTTAGCAACAATCTTTATTAACTGAAGATGCCATTTTCATTATAAAAAAAATAAACAGAAAAGAAGGCCAAAATCATAAAATGGCTAAAAGATGACTTTGAATTTGCCGTATAATGAAATATAAACATTTTGACAAATTACACCCAATTATAATTGTCTCTCTGTCCCAATGTTTAGATCAGTTGAAATTGAATTTATGTATGTATGTATATCCAATATATATATATATATATATATATATATGTGTGTCTTTAAGCAATTGGTGGTCGCATTACTTAGCGATAAAAAATATGTTGTTCTCAGTTCTGATAAACAAACAAATTGCCAAAGGGATTCAATGGGTGAGTAGAATATAATTTCACAAAGAGAAAATGTGATTTATATTAATGTAATGCTTAGACGGATATTGAAATACAATTTACAACCAATTGAAACTTAAAAGCATTTGCTCTGCCTTTGTTCGACTGTTTACATCAGGTAAAATTCCATTTATAAATGTGGCTAGGGTAAATACATTAAAGTAAACACAGACTGTAATCGAATGTTGCGTCGCCTGCTGCCATCAGTCAACTCTGTAAAATATCATGTATCAATTATATATGTATATATGTTGTAATTAGGCCTAATGAACAAATAAATGGCCAAAGGTGTTAACTTAATGAGTGGAATATAATTTCACAATTAGTCAATTAGTCAATTACTCAGAATACTCAATTTGTAATATGATTTATGTTAAGTATACGCGACGTTGTCCCCAAAAACTGAAAGTACATTCAAATGCAAATCGAGTATTTATGAAGCAAACCACATTTTAGTTAGCTGTTGTTGTTGTTTATAACTGTTAACCAGTTAATTAAGTCAAGGTATATCGCCATTGCTGTTGCAGTTGCAGTTGCAATCAGTGGCATGGCCTTATCAGTCAAGATTCTCGCCTAATGAAATTGCTATTGACAGCGAATAAATATTTTTACTTGCCCAGATATTATACCTTTATATCTATTTGTATGCAGAAGTAATCAGCAGCAACAGCAGCAGCAGCAGCAGCTGACTCGTATCTACGGTCATTCATTTAGCCAAGTAAATGTTATCTGTGTGAATTGTAACTGCAATTGTAATTAATGAGTCTGGCAGAGCTGTTGCCTCATCTGCTGCCTCATCTGTTGCTTCATTTTTAGCGCAAATCTTATCACCAAATGCGAAAGTACACAGAAAAAAAAGCGCAATAAACAAATGAATATGAAAATCACGCGCTCTCACAGCTGAGACGTGCAACTGGTTGCCCCGCCCTTCTGCCTGGTCTACAATAAGAACGACAACATCATCATCATCATCTTCATCATCATCATCATCAGCGTTTGCTTTGCTCTGACTCAAGGTCAAAGCTGCAAACAGCTGAAATAATAGGAATATGAAGAGCGGCTCGCGTTGCAATTGCAATTGCAGCAGCTGACTTTCCACGATTTGCCCCCCCACAAAGTTACTGTTGCCGGCTGCCACTCAACTGTGGCCAAAACCAATCACCACAATTGACCATTAATAGCATTCCATCTGACCAGAGACAACTTAGGAATAGCCACTTAAAAACAATGAAGAAAATGTTATCATTCCATTTTCACTTGAATTTCTTTGTTAAAAACAGTCTGATAAAAGTTTTCTTTTCGTATTACAACATTGATTTCATTTTCAATCTCAAATTAAAAATTTTTAATCTCAAATTAAGAAGCGCAATTTGCAAGTGTTCTTAAAGTAATGTTTATGAAAAGTAAAAATGATTCATTCGAACGGATTCAATCTTAGATAATAATATTTATGACTTACGATTATTGGTTTAATTTTTTTAATAATCAGAATTACGAAAAAAAACAACATTATATAAATGATTCCTTGATTTCATCTAGATAAAAATAGAAAACATCGTAGGCTTTTGGGTTCTTGTCAGGGATGGACTAACATGTTATTTAGACACATAATATTCACACTTTTCTATCTATTGTTGCAACAAAAAAAAAAAGAAGCTGGAAAAAAAAGTATGCTTATTATTTTCACGCCGACTCAGATGTGGTTTTGCCGTGATCTTCATGACATGTTCAAATCTTGAGGTGTACATAGAAGTAATCTAATCGTTGGTGTCTGCCCGAGGTGGGGGTGCGACCAATTAAGAGCTCATACAACAACAACAACAAGAACAACAACTGCAAAAGCAAGAAACAGAATCAGAACTTAATGTCTCTATTTGTGTTCGTGCCTGTGAATTAAAAATTGTGCATCTTGTGGGCTGTGCGAACCGGTTAGTCCAAGAAAAAATGACAGAGCCAAAAGCAAAGAAAATGGCAAAGACTAATGCGGAACATTTCATACTTGTCAATTACAACAATATATATATATATATATGTGTATGTGTGTGCGTGTGTGTGTGCAATACACTATATGGAGTGTGCTATTCTTGTTGCTGTTGTTGGTGGAGGCAACACGTTGCCGTTCGCCGTTCGCCGTTCGACGTTTGCCGTTTTGCCGTTGACAAATTTTGTTTATTCTGTACTTCAGTTTGCCGGTTGCCACTTTTACATTTGAACGCTTTCTTATGCACTTTTCCAGTTATGATTTTGCATTTGGTCGGTGTGGTTCACTTTGCGCCGGTTTGAGCCTGCATTATCAAAATTCGATTCAGTTTTAATTAGTAATAATTCGGCTGTCATTTCGTGGCTGTTGTGTTAATTAACAGGTGTCGTCTTGGCGCTTAAAAACTAAAAGTTGTGTTTCCTGTTTGTTTCAAAAAGTCAAAATTCTACGTTTAAAAAAAAAACCTAACAAAATCTGTGTTTCTTATTCGATATTATTGAAATATTTTTAATTTATCAATAATAAATCCGGTTACCTATATTCCATATCACATGGAATAAATAATTGTAGTTTTTATTGCTATCGCATATTGATTTAAATCTAAATATTTTAAAACGTGAGCAGTTATCAATAAAATAAACTAAACTTGATTTGCAAAGCAGCTAAGAACAACTTGTTCATACTGACTGACATGGCTAATACGACTTGATTGCGAATGATCCATATAAATAGATATATCCGCTATAAGGTCGCATATGACACGTTCTGCCTGTTAAATAGAGTATTCAAAGCATCGTCATAACCGTTTTTCAATTTCTAATGAGTTCAGTCAATAAATGTAGAATTAATTGAGTGTGGCAATAATGCTTTCGGCTACCCCTCCACAAGTGCATGCGAAAATCTTGTGAAGCACAGATGCAAATCGGCCATCGCAAATGCTAAATGCATGTAGACAACCTCCCTCCCCCGCACTCTATGAGTGTCTTGCCAACCTGTTCGTCTTAGTGCCGGGAAGCAATTCAGCCGTGCATCTGCCGGTGCTGCTGCATATTAAGTATACGAAGTGTTTGATGTTATTTTTATTATTTGCATTTATGTTCATTTTTTTATAAATATATTTTAGAATATTTTTTTTCTTATTTTTTTTTCTTTAAGTTAAATTAATTCAATTAGAACCGGCTTACTTTGTACCATACACTATAATTTTATAGTTTGAAAATGCAACTTTGAACTTGACCACGTTCAATAGGACAGTTTCAATTAGCATACTTGCGACAAAAGTAAACATCAGGGATGCATCTCCAACCCCATCAAGTATATATATTCTTGTTCAGGTTTATTTAATTTCTGGCGAAAACTGGCACCGTATTGAAAATATCGATTGAAATCAATTTTCAATAGCAATAAAAGCAATAAATGTTAAAATATTAATATCAAATGAATATGAAAACATATCCCGAACATATTAATATCGGATAAGAAACGCAGTTTTTGTATTTTAAGCAACTGTCTTCAGACATTCCAACTTCTTTTATCTTCGAATCTAAAATGGATTTCTTTACTAATTCTTAGTATTTGGAAGACGGATCAAAACTTGAATACCAAACAAATTAAATGTCTAATGACAACTGCAGCTTACAAGTTTTTCAATTTATCGGCTCGACTACAAATGTTATTGGGAATCCGCAGAAAAACAAAAAACTTCGAGTGAATTTTAATTTTAGCGATTTCTGTCTTTCAATAAATTTCCATATCAAACGAAGGTCGCTAAAATTTCCCAAACGTTACGTTACAAATGATCTGCAAGCTGAGAAATAAATCAAGAGTTGATCAGTTGTTATTGCTTTCTACATTAACTAGAATTCCAGTCAACTTGTGATTTATTGATACTTAAAATGGTTTCAAGTTGGTTGTATAACGCGATTATCTTAAACTTTTAACTCCTTTTTTACACAGTTGCTGTGGAACGGTTCGATTTGAAAATTGTAACTTGTTTTCGCACATTTGCCATAGAAAACAAGGTTAAACAATTAATTGTCACGTTGAAACTCAATCAGAAACAGCAGCAAAAATTAAGAAGACACCAAAGACTCGGCTAGTTTTCACATTGAAATAATTGAACAAAGCAATCATAAAATATTAAATTGATCGCAATAAAACGCGAACAATCGACGAGTCCAAAACCAATCAGAAATCAAAGTAAAATGCGAGCTTTTTACGACGTATTGCTAGCCGAAGCTTTTGAGTCCAGGTATGTAAATGAGATATATTTACACCACTCAAGATGTATATCTAGATACAGCCATAAACTCCATAAACATCAATTTTGATTTAGTAACATTTTATTAAGGCATTTCTTTATTGCTTCAAATGAGTGCCAACAAATAAATATAAAAAATTTATTGAATGGATTTTCTGGCCTTTTGATGAAATCGATTTATATTGTATAAAAAACTTTTCTAAAAACAAATATCAATAGAATTCATCTTTCTCTATATTGGCTATTGTACAAAAATTAATTTGAATATTTTATTTTTTTTTAAGTTAAGTGAATTTTTGTTCACCGACAAACGTTCCACTTTGAGTTGATCAAAATAATCAGATTATCAACGGGTGCTTCGAGAAGTCATTCAAAACTCAGGAAATTCATTTCACAAAATAATAAAGTTTTAAAGAAATGTTTTATATATATGCGTGAGTTCGCTTTAGAAAAGCATTGCAAATATTTTTCCAACACAGCTTTCGTAAATAAATTAATTTATAAATATTTTGATTCTTCCTAATCTATATTTACTCTATATGTGCTCTCTCTCTCTCTATCTCTCTCTCTCTCAGCATGGTGATACAGAATCACAGTACCGTTGTGGCCCGCTCCACTTTGACACCGAATAGCAGCAGCCAGAATTTTGGCTCGTCCTCGCGCTCCGCCGGTCAATTGCCGTTGGGTGTTGGGCGTGCTATGAACCGTGCTTCGTCTGGCAATAAGCGTCCCATTGTCGATATACTGGTGGCAATGTTGGCTGTGCCGATACTAATAATGTGCGCCCTGCAGCTGGAGAAGAATCTGCACGATATGCAGGAAAATCCCGATTCACGCTGGGTGGTCTTTGCCCTAGGCATTGCGATGCTGGTGATCAGCGTCATCATCTGTGGCTATGTCACACATCGCATGGGCGTCTGCATTTGGGCCGGTCCCATCGATGAAGCCGGCAATCGTGTCGGCAGTGGCACACTGCGTCACGTAAGTATACCAACACATACATATATATATATATATATATATATCTTATAATAAGAGCTGAACACATTGCAGATCAATTCGCACAATGATGTGCTACGCGTTGTGGATACAATGCCGCCGAGCTATGACAGTGTTGTTAAATTTGATATGCCACCGCCGCCCTACTCCGACTGCGTTGTTATCGATGTGGCCGAGCCCAAGGATGAGCAGCCGCCGACATCTCCCAAGGATCTGCTCATCCCTCCGGCCGCATCTGGTGCCGTTTCCATGCCAGGCGTAACCCTGCACATCTAAATATATATATATATATCTATATATATATATAAAATATTGAGAGACGTGTTGATGGCGAGTGGGCAATTGAGAAGAGGAGAGAGAAAAAAAGAGATTTTTCGCTTGCCGCACTGAATATGACTAAAAAAAAAAGAAAAAAAATGGATTTTGTACTTCACATAACATAACGGTCGCTTTTGGCTATTAACTTATCAGATGGCGTCGTATTTACTTCGATTTAAAATCATAGAGTATTCTTATCTATAGCGCATAATCTTTAGAATTACCATTTGTTAATTTCCTTGCTTTTTTTTTTTGTTTTTTTTTGTTTTTTTTTTTTGTTTTTTTGTTTTGTTACTTGGTCTATTTGTTGTAAATATTTTTAAACAGCATCTAGTCCAAAGTTGTACATAAAAAAAAAAAAACAAAACCAAAATAGACCAATATTTAGAAAAAAATGCGCATTATACGTTGGGTATTTACTAGTTATTTAAATGCCAAGATTGCAATGACCAAAGGGTGTTGGAGACGGGTAGCTGGATTGCTGGGGGATTGCATAGCAGTTACATATTATAATTTAGGATTATGAATTTATATACATATATACACAAATACACAAATACATATTAATGCACACATAATTGTACACACATGGAATACATACGTATGCCATAATCATCGATAACGATAACGATTGCGATTAGCTGCTTTCCAAAATAAAGAATTCCTATTAATATTATCCACAAGTTTCTCAACAATGCTCATTGAAATTATTTAATACTATAAAACCAAAGACTAAACAATTTGTAGAGAAAATCATTCTTCAACTAAAGATAGCTATGACAGATATATATATAATATATATATATAGAGACGAGCATTGCTAAATCGACTCGCCTAGTAATGCTGATCAAGAGTATATTTATTCAATATGCAAGAATATGAAAAGAAGGTTGGAAGAGAATTCCGCTCCCAGGTAAGTATTATCAATAAACTGATGCAGATATTTCTGATAATGATAGTAATACATTATATAGTAATATATCAAATTGAAATACCAAACTTTCAAATCCTGTATCAGAAAATATGAATTTTATTTATGTTAACATGTTAAGTTTTATAAGTAGTTGAAAATAGGTTTTCAAGTGTACGAATCCAGCTCTGTTCAAAACTCAACCATTTTCCAAGCTTTAAAACATTTGCATTTGTGTCTCTCAATTTTGAGTAATTGTTCATCTAAGCCAACTTGTCTGTAGATCAAATTCAAACTAATCTTAGCTAATTCTATCCATTGTTTTTTTTTTGTTTTGTTTTTTTATTTTATTTTTTTTCATTTTAATAGGGTTTACATGTAAATTGCCAGCAATTATTTTGATATCATCAAAAATGTAGCAAATTATGCATTTATTTGTTGTTGGTTGTTTTTTACTCACAAACGAATACATGAAATATCTTCATTCTTTCCATATTATTAGTTTTTGTTTTTTTAATTTCAAATACAATAATTAACACTTTTGTTTGTTGTATACAATACATAAAAAGAATTGTGTCTGTGGTTTGTGTAGTGCATGTTGTTTTTGTGTGTTGTATGCGCATATATTATATATGTATATATATATATTTATATATATTATATATGTATATATGATCTATAGGTGTAAGTATATTGATAAAGTAAAGATGACTCGACTATTTTAGTATGTCTGACGCTGCTCTTACATTCTCTTGTTGCTATTACATTTTGCTTGTTGTCTCCCATTTTGATGCCTTAGCCTATATAACCAATTCGGAATCTGGCGATCTCACCGATACACATATGTGTGTTGCCGATTACTTTTGTGTGGGTGGCATGTGGTATGTAATATATAAGTTTCGGGGGGGAGGTGGAAAGGGTGGCATGTTTAGGAAAAGGCAAATATTGCTCAAACAAAATCCACAAATGTAAAGATATATTATTATATTTATAAAAAGCAAATTCAAAATACATATATGTGTGTATTTAAATATACATATATGGGAATATATAAGAAACAAACTGAATAATCAGGGACATTCAACAAAGTGAAACATTTCCATTTCACAGCACGCCGCCATTATTATAATTGTTATCAGAATTCTTCAAGCAGAATAGAATGCACTTTACAGATTACATTTTCATAGACTAGAGGTATAGACAATTTTATATACAGTATCAAAGTATCCGATAAAATCGGGAAGAAAACAAAAAAAAAATATTGCACTTAACAACAAGCAAAGAGACTTGATTTTTTTCTCAAGCGGGTTTCGACAATTTAAATGGTCTTTTTCTTCTCAGGGATGGTGGATCTATTGTTCTTTAAATTCCAGTTAATTTGCATATATATATATATATATATAGCTGATGGCTGATGTATGTTCTGCAATTGTTTATTGTTAATTCCATCGTATTAATTATAACAACAGCCACTCGATCGGTCTGCTAATAAAGTGTATCTACAATTTTTCTTTAGTATTAAAAAAAAAAATAAAAATAACCGTGCTAAAAAAAAATTTAAAATGTATATCTATTTATATGTTTATGTATATTTATTTATATACATAAATATATAAGAGAAACATGCAACAAAGGGGCAGGGTGCCGATAGAATGCTTACTTTTGCAAATTGGATGCCACCGATAGTGGATAAGTGATGGCCGGGGGGAGGGGTGGTGGTGGGGAGGGAGATACACACAGGACAAGTACTTTTAAAATGCTTAAACAATATTATTTATATGATCTCCTAATTTTAGTATGTAATAATCACATTGACTGTAGCGGCAAATTTTCATAATCGAACTATGCTGAATTCGATATATAATTTTTTAGTTAGATTTGTTGGGCTTGTGGGTCTGTTGTGGGTGCTGTATGCGGACTACATGTGGTGCCACTGCGTTACGGTTACAGTCGCGTTGTCGTTGAGCCGGGCGATCTCCTCGTGCAGATTGTGTCCCAGCCACTGCAGAAAGATGCGATCGTAGGCGGCCTTGTACAGTCGAAGCGGATTGCCGCGTCGCAATCCCTGATCCGTTTCACCATACTCATCCAGATACGGTGGCTGCAAGAAGCAACCCTTCGCCCTGCCCAGATATACCACCTGACAGTCGCGGATGCGCAAAAAGATGCCCACTTCGGTGCCGCAGTAGTGGGCATGATGCGTACAGGCGCCCACCTGTTGTCTGCCCAATTCCGGCTGGCAGCAGTATGATTGGCCGCAGAGTATTTTGCCGCATATTAAGCACATTGTCGGCGTTTTCATCTCCTCGCGCTCATTGTTTGGACAGAAGATGTCCGAGACGCTGTTGATGAGATCGCTGTAGTCATCGTAGAGCGTCACCAGATGCGGCAACGGACGCTGGCATGGCACTATCGTTGGCATTGGCGTTGGCGTTGGCGGTGGCGGTGGCGATTTCGATTTCGATTTCGATTCCGATGATGCCGCCAGTGGCTCATCTGTCGTCATCGCCGAATTGTTGGTTTGACGTTCCTTGAGAAATTTGCTACTGATTTCCGGATGCGATGCGAAGCTCTGCATAATTGTCGGAAACACCGATTCCATGTCAAAGTAAACGTCCAACTGGGTTTCCAGGCCCAGATACTGGCACATCAGCTCAAACCGATCCGGCTGATCTGTGGGAAAGCTATCGGGGAAATCAACATCGGTGATGCAGCGATAAAATAAACACGCGCTTCGCAGGAATGAGCTCATCTGACGTTTCACGTACTTCACCAGATGCGCCAACGTCGTGGTGGGTACGCTCAACTGATCGCTTTCATTCTCCTGCCGCACCAACCTCAGCCAGGCGAGATTGTAATTACAGTAGAAGTTTACCATGTTGTCCCTAATATTCCTTGGCAGCTGATCGACATACTGCTGCTCCTCATCGATGTCCCGGCGGCGCCCCTGCTCCTTCTTATAGTCAAAGCAAATGATCGCCTTGGTCATGTTGGCCAGGAAACATGTCTGCAGTATGTAAAAGTCAAACATGCTGCCGCTCGGCAACATCGTTTTGCGTTCTGTAAAATGAAAAAAAAAAAAAACAGAATATGTTTTAGTGAAGCTCTACTGTGATATTGTCGTGCGCTTAAATTGATTGTGCTAATTGATTTCATTTCTGTACATCTCTTTATCAAACATAAGCCAATTAAATTGCAATTGTTATAAGTTCCCATTTTATTGCAATTGCCTTAGTTATTTGCTGACTAATCTCAAATTTATGCAAATATACAACAAAAAAAAAATACTAGTTTCAAATAATAAATTATGCATTTCCTTTTTTTCCGAATGGTTAGCAATAATTTTTTGAGATTTTCATCATCAAAATGATTATTAAATTTGACATAGATAAACCAGAAAAATGAGGTGTTTGGCTAATTGCTTGGCTATGGATATATATTGAGGTAGGCAAGGACTAACCATCGGCGGCGATCAAAAGGTTGGGAACCGTAAAGTTGAGCTGGACGAGCATGCGGAAACAGTCCCATTCGAGAACACTTCTACCCTTCTGATTGAAAATGGTGTCGTACAGCTGGGCGCCCTGTTTTCTCTGGCTGGTAATCTGCGACTCTGTCAGAGTGGATGAGTAGAGGGCGCAGGAGCGCACCAAATAGCTGGCACAGCTCTGATGCCGCATCGGCATCTCGGCCTTTAGCGGCTTCTGTGTCGCAAACTGATACACCTCGAGTGACTGCAGTGTATAGCAGCAGGTGTCCCATAGCAGCGATACCTTCTCCAAGTCGGGATCGGGCGCAATCGCAATCGGTGAGTCCCTCGAGCTCTGTCCTTGCAGCTGGCATTGCATGGCGTTGCGTAAAGCGCCGCGGAACGAGTCCATCACCTCCGTCCAGTTGGCGTGGAGTGTCGGCTTTTGTATGATCTGTGCGCTTTGATCAAAGTGCTCCATGTTGTCAATTGTGCTTGTTGCGCTTTCGGCCAATGCCAGCACGCTGGCCACGCGCAACGTCTCCACAAAGTTGTCCAGCGGCATAAAGTTCTCAGGCGCTGGCACCGACGGTGGCGAGAACTTCTGCAACGCCTCGCTGACGGGCAGCACAGTGTTGCTAAGTGTGCGACAATAGGGGCAATGGAACTCAACGTTTTGTAGTGCCTGATTGAGCGGCGCCCGATTGCGTTGCGGGCGGCGCAGCTCCTTGGACTCCTCGCTGCTGTAGTACTCCTTCCAGCAGATGTAGTGCATGACGTGACCACAGCTGCTGACGTGCATCGCCGGTCGTCGATCCTCAACGCTGTGCGTTGTGTAAATGACCCGTGATGTTTGCACAAACGCTGAGCTGACCAACGGTGGTCCGCTGCTGCTGATGCTGCAGTCCTCGAAGCAGAGTATGCACTTAAAGCTCATGTCGACCGTCTCGTAGTGGCTGCGTCGTTCGCCCAGGCAGGCAACCGTTCGGCTTGGCTCCGGCATCAAGGCGGCGGCACCCTGTTCCTCCATCGATTCGGTCACATCTTCCCAATCCATCGGTGTTTCGGCCACCACTTCTGTGGTACTGGCAAACATTTCGGCATTCGATATCATAAACGATTTTTGGGCATTCTGCATTTGGGCCATAATCTTCGCGCGCCGCTCGGCAGCCAAACGTGACCGATTCTCCTTCTCGAGTCGTGCCTGCTGCTCGGAGGTGAGCGGCTGATCATCGCCCCCATGTTCTTTGCTGCCACTCGAAGAGGTCGCTGCTGATGTTGATGCTGTTGCCTCCGCCGCGGCTGCTGCTGCTGCTGCTGCGCCCGCTGACGTTGAGGTCATGTTGGGCGCCTGCTTGGCCTGCAGCTCCTTGAAACGCTTAATGGTCCAAAGCACAAAGTCGTGATGTGCCTCCAACTGAAAGTGAACAATTAGGATTACTCTCTGTGCAAGCACAATTCAAGTTTTAGCAAACTTACGTGTGGACAACGCGCCAGCTCCTCCAGTTTATCGAGCACATTAAACTTTTGCGATCGCTCATAGAAGCTGAGGAACGGATAATGCTCGCTGAGCTCCTCCTGAATGGCAAAGCCCAGCAAATGCAGCACCTGAAAAAAGTCGCAAATTGTCAGTATGAAATTGAATTAAACTTATATATTCAAATTTATGTACCTTTTGCAGGTGACTCTCGGTGAAGGAGCGGCTGCGCGAGTCCAGCGCACGATCCATGACCATTGTGGTGATGCTGAGGAACACATTGCACTGCAAAATGTTTGCCATGGAGCTGCAGGTGAAAGTCAGATGATGGAGATTAGTAGTAGATTTGGAGAGTGCGCTGTGGAATAGGTTGAACTCACGTGAAGGCCGGCGTCAGCTGTGGCAGCATTGGTGGCGGGCAGCAGACGAGCTGCTTTTTGGATTTGCAACGTTCGCGCTGTTGCTCCTCGGCCTTGGACTTGTCCTCCTTGGTGTAGTGATAGAAGTAAACGTTGAACTCATCGTACAGATGCTCCTTCATCTCGTAGACGCCCTTGCTCTCGGAGCCGATAGGCTTCTTGAAGGTGGCCACCGTTTTGATGACATCCTCGATGTTTCTGTCATTGCTGCCACCGTTGCACTCTGGCAGAGCACGAGACAGTTCCGAGTGTGAATAGGATTTGGTGCAGAGTAGCTGTATGATCTCCTTGCGCAGGCGATCCTCCTCAGTGACAAGCGATACGCCCGGCATCCAGCGTTCGCCAATTATGACAATTAGCAGCTCAAGGAACTCATCGGTCATCGACTTCTGGCGATTTAGCTCATCCTCGGCCATCTTTTGTGGCAGGCCCGTATCGTAATCGGGTCGTGCCCAGGCGATCATATCGAATTTGTTTAGCAAATGGATGAGGAACTCATTGCTCTCCATGAGCGATGCACCAATCTGCAGGCAAACGATATCCCTATCCAGCATCTCGACGCGACACCGCACATTCCTATAGAAATAGAGCTGGTGCAGCAGCGAGTACCCGTTGCGACGCCACATTCCTGCAGCGACCTGGGCAGTCATTGCTTGGGTGCACAGCACCGGCTCAATAATCTCGCGCGGCGTCAATTTCAAATTGATGGCCTCCGTCTCGGCCAGCAGCATGTCGTAGGTCAAATCGTGTGCACCCAAATGCAAATAGATGCCGGCATAGAAGCGTGACAGCGGCAAGTGTATCGAAACCGGTAGCGTGGAAACATCATATAAAAGACAATTGGCACTGTGACCGGCCACTTCGCGTGCTTCCACCTCCTCGATGCCCACAATGAAACTGTTGTTGTACAGCGCACGCACCGTCATCTTGTACAGTTTGCGCAATAATTTCGCATCGCTCGATGCCCAGTCGATCACCTGCGATATGGTTGAGGCCAGCTTGATGTGCAAATTGAATGCGCACTCCCATTCCGGCTCATAGTCCATATGTTGGCCAACTTGTCGTGTTATCGACTCCATGCCCTGCATCACATTCAGCACACGCATCAAAGCTTTACAGCCTAAAATATAAAAAAAAACATAATTAGAAATAGAATAATTAGAAAAGAAATGGGACGGAATGGGATGGGTTGGCATTGGAGAGGTGACTAACCTTCAAGGAAGCCGCTGCGCAGATCACCACTGATAAATTCGGGCTTGATACTGAGCAGATAACGCAAATCGTAGAGTATGTAATTGGCACGCTTGAAGAAGGTCATGCTGGCAATATCCTTGCTGAAATGCAATGTGCGATTGCTAATAAACTTCTCGATGGCAACGTGAAAGAACGTGTGCAGCAACTTGTCAAAGATGCCCTCCCTGGCGATCAGATAATGCGAAATCGTTGGCACCGTGAACAGCTGGACGCTTAGCGATACGATTGAGAACGAATGATCGTGATCATCGTTGATGAACTCCTCAACAATGCCGGCGTAGCGACGCGAGAACTCCTGGGCGAGCACCACTTTGTTCTCGTACTCCATCAGCATGCCGGAGATGAGCAGGCGGTGCCAGCAGGTGCGTGCCGTCTTCCATAGTTTTACATCGTATTCGAGTATGTGGCGTATACAGTAGGTTTCGGTCCGCTGTTGCACCAGCGTGGCGAACGTCTTGCGGAATAGATAGTGACGCACAAGGAACTCCTGGAACCAACTGAGCAGCTGCAGCGCAAACTGTTGGCATGCCACCGAATTAATATGGAGCACCGAGGTGCGCAACGATGGACTGTGCCGGGCATTGGCCACCAGACCGCTCGGCGGTATATTTTGATTTTCGATGGCCGTCTTCAGGTCGTTGCACTCCTTAAACGAATCGCATTTGACAACGGCGCGACCCTCACGATCAATTGCCGCCACAATCTCCATGGCATCCTTCTGACGGCACTTGGCGATCTTTGTCAGCGTATTTATCACCTGATCGAACGTGTGCGACTCATCGTTGTACAG
Organism: Drosophila fungiperda; assembly: GCA_035042345.1. Classification (NCBI taxonomy): domain Eukaryota; kingdom Metazoa; phylum Arthropoda; class Insecta; order Diptera; family Drosophilidae; genus Drosophila; species Drosophila fungiperda. The sequence continues at coordinate 5,131,051 of JAWNLM010000137.1, read as the reverse complement.
CACCGTACAGAAACTTGCCCCATCCAGTTCACCGTCCAAACACTGCAGACTCGCATTTGGCTCAATCTCCAAATAATTGACACAGAATGCCAAAATGGCGCTAAAACAAATTTCGGCTCGCTCCAGCACGGCACTGGTTATGATTTCGCTCTCGAACGGATTCTTGCGATTTGCCTGTCAACAAAAAAAAATTAGATAAAATATGATATTTGTCGCATATATATATATATATATCGATTGCATTACTCACCAGATGCAGTTCACAGTATTGATCGCGCTTCCAGGCCTCATCGTCACCGCAATCGCAACAGCCACCGCCACCGGAACTGGACATTTTATATTTGTGGAATCGATGCGCCGAACGCTTAAAGCAATTGACGCACAGCACACAGGTCGGATCGACGCCGCATTCCCGGCAGCTGTAGGTTGGCTCACCGTTCTTGAACACCTTGCCGCAAACTGTGGCCGTGCTGCCCTCCAATCGTAGCTTCTCGAGTGCCGTCACCGGATTCTCGTTCAACATGAACTCGACAAGGACATCGATGATCTCCTCCTTGGCCAGCGACTCTTTGAACACACATTTCACTGCAATGAATTTTTGGATTTGTTTTTTTTTTTTTCACAAATTACAAATTATTATCAAATTTTGGCAATCGAATGAAAACTGGAAAGTTGGAACTTTCAAATCTAGTTTTTAGAGAAATATTTTGTTAATTATTTTCCTTACTAAAAATTTACAAATTACAAAAAAAAAAAAAAAGGAATTACAACAATAAAATTTTAGCCATGGTCTAAATTATTAAGTGAAACTAATAAAAATTGTATAAGCTTGGGACAAAATCGGACAACTGCCACAAAATCTAACTAAAAAACTATCTTTGTCAATATCACAGGAAAAATCGACTGGACGTATTCATTGGGGAGAGTTGTGGTTGTTTTTGGGGACAGATAATGATCATTATTCTTAAATGGTCGTGTTAAATTTGAAACTTGTGTGTTGAATTTTTTATAGTTGCTGCTGTTGAGAGAAATACTCACAAGTTGGTGCACTTCCGTCTGCAATTAAATAAATAAAAAAAACGAAAACAAATTGTTATTAAATAAAAACAAAAATGTAAATAAAATTTTTACCAAACTAATATAAAAAATACATATTTAGAAAAAAATAAAAATTGACAACAATAGATGCATAAAGACAAATTTTATTTCGCAGGACCACAGAAGTTTAATAGTATTTGGCAACATGCATAAAATATATAACGTCTTTTTTTCAATTTTACGGTGTTTTACAACAATGAGTCGCACATGTTCGATCAGGTGATAAATACGCTGACAAAGATCGCCAAGTGCCGTCAGAAGGATGCCATGGAGATTGTGGCGGCAATTGATCGTGAGGGTCGCGCCGTTGTCAAGTGCGATTCGTTTAAGGAGTGCAACGACCTGAAGACGGCCATCGAAAATCAAAATATACCGCCGAGCGGTCTGGTGGCCAATGCCCGGCACAGTCCATCGTTGCGCACCTCGGTGCTCCATATTAATTCGGTGGCATGCCAACAGTTTGCGCTGCAGCTGCTCAGTTGGTTCCAGGAGTTCCTTGTGCGTCACTATCTATTCCGCAAGACGTTCGCCACGCTGGTGCAACAGCGGACCGAATCCTACGATGTAAAACTCTGGAAGACAGCACGCACCTGCTGGCACCGCCTGCTCTTAACTTTCTTTATATATATATATATATATACATATTTGCATATACATGTAGTGGGCAGCAAGCAACTGTTTCAACAAAAGAAAAATAAAATAAAACAAAAATTATCAAATGCCTTAACAACAATTTAATAACCAATAACTGCGAATCAGCGCAGTTCGTGCTCTCAACTTCCTCAACTTCCAAAAAAAAAAATCAAATGCAACACTACATAGAAGGAAACAAAAATGCGCTGGCAAGCGACCTCATACACAAGAATGACTTCATGATTTATGTGCGACGGACACGATCACCTAAATGTGTCAGCCGGACGGACACAGGGACGACGTTTTCTGGAAATGAATGAGCTGGCGAACTATAGCTGGGGATTGCTGATGGCAGCAATGGCAAATGCCTGCAGCTATATATAAATATATTTTATCATTTCGCAATAAGTCATAATTGAATTACAAAATCGAATATGTAATTCGATTCGAATTCCAATTGTAAATTGTAAATGTAAAGCGGTCTGGTGACCAATGCCCGGCACAGTCCATCGTTGTGCACCTCTGTGTTCCATATAAATTCGGTGGCATGCCAACAGTTTGCGCTGCAGCTGCTCAGTTCCTTGTGCGTTCCTTGTGCGTCACGATCTATTCCGCAAGACTTTCGCTGGTGCAACAGCGGACCGAATCCTACTGCATACGCCACATAATCGAATATGATGTAAAACTATGGATGACGGCACGCACCTGCTGGCACCGCCTACTCTTAACTTTCTTTATGTACACTCACATGTATATATATATATATATATATATACCTGTTGTATACCTGATGTGGGCAGCAAGCAACTGTTTCAACAAAAGAGAAATAAACAACAACAAAAATGATCAAATGCTTTAACAACGGCTTAGCAGCCAAAGCTGATTCACAGTTCGTGCTTTAACAGTTGCGTAACATTTTAAAATATATACTTAGTAAACTTTTTTCAACTATTTACTATAAACTTTAAGATAAAATGTGTCGCTTTGCAAAGCAACTTTTGTTCTAAATTATTTTAGATAGTCGAGTTGGGAAATCGAGCAACAAAATTACATTTTATTGCGTTTGCGATAAATAAAATAAAAAAAAAACACAAATTTATAAATATATTAACAAAGTGATTTTTTTAAGTCGCTCTTTCTACTTTTTAGAAGCTTGCTAGATTTAATTATTTATAGATATTTAATGTTAAAATGCATAATGATTTTATTTTGACAAACCAATGAATTTAGAGCTCTAACTAATATTTGTTTGTATAATATTATAAATCGGGCTCTTATACTAGGGCTGCTAAAACTGGTTTGTTCACATTTGTGCAAAAGCCAAACAAATACGTTCAAAACATGAAATTCGTGTTGCCAATGATTAAATTGCCACAAAATATTTGACATTGGGCTAAAACGTTGTAAACCTTTATGTAGGTGAGTCGACCGCAGAAAGAGTAATGCAAAACTCGTGTCCAAAGCCAAACACAGCCAAAGCAAACATTTAATAACTAACGTTTTATTGATATTATGGTTAGAAAACATCAAACCAGCATACGAGGCAATGAAATTGAATCGAGCTCGAATCGAATCGATCTCTTTGAGATCGTATAAAAATAGAGGTCAAGGTCGTATCACAGCACATATTGCATAGATATATCGAAAAGAAAATGCAGATAGGCAGAGACAGCGACAGAGAAAGAGAGATAAAAAAGAGCATAAGAGGATTACAAGCTACAAATTACACATCAATTGATACTGTTCACAGTTTTCTGTATAAACGCCATTAAAAGGAGCAGGTGACGAAGGGGGTTTTTCTACAATCGCCATAGGCTATCAGCAGCTGTGCATTATGCACAAATACACTTAAAACGCACATACATAATTACGTTCATACATAATAAATATGTATATGACCATACAGACTTTAACAAAGGAACTTCTGGAAAATTCTCATTTGTTCCGAGGCGTTGCAATGTTCCGTTCGATTGCCAAGGCTGCCAGTGTGAATATCTATATATATCTATATGTCTATATGCATATACAGTAATAGTCAAAACAAGAGTGCCGTTTATTATTATTATACAGAAGCTTTTGCTACATTTGCACAGGTGAGCGATTCATTTATCCAATTGAGCAGAATCAGTGCTTTGACTGGATATATGGTAATAAAGTCAAAGGGAATAATATTAAATATTATTTTGAACGAATATTAAATTCGATATAAAGACAAACTCTTTAGTTTATATTGTATTTGATAAATTCTTCACTTTTGTTGAATTATAAATTTTTAACAACTTAATTTAAGTATTTAAAATACATCTGGCAGTTAAAAAAGATTGTTTTAATACCGATTTTTAAAAATAACACAATATTTGTGTCAGACTGGCAACATTTTACGATTAGTTTAAATAGTTTTGATAAGAGTTGACTCATTTCCTTGACCAGCACTGCATTAACACGTTAATATCCGGTAAGTGGCATCTTAACTTCTTAATTGCCATCTCTGACAGCGCCGACAAAAAGAAAATGTCAGAAATTATTACGCAAAAAAAAATCAAAAGCAACACAACAAAGAAGGAAATAAAAATGCGCTGGCAAGCGACCTCATACACAAGAATGACTTCATGATTTATGTGCGACGGACACGATCACCTAAATGTGTCAGCCGGACGGACACAGGGACGACGTTTTCTGGAAATGAATGAGCTGGCGAACTATAGCTGGGGATTGCTGATGGCAGCAATGGCAAATGCCTGCAGCTATATATAAATATATTTTATCATTTCGCAATAAATCATAATTGAATTACAAAATCGAATATGTAATTCGATTCGAATTCCAATTGTAAATGTGCATCAAGTGCTTTTGTCTAATTCGCAATTAAGTTACTTGAAGACGCCGCTGAAGTTGCGGAATAGAATAACAATATTTAGCGGCTAAACCAAGCAATAATAATAATAAATAAAACAAAGTGAATACAAACACAACGATGTGCATTACACTAAAGGAATGTGTATAAAAACGAGTTTTGTTATTGTTGCTAGGCAAGGCTGTTGTTGCTATTGTGCTGGTTTTTTTTGTTGTTGTTGTTGTTGTTGTTGCAGGCGCTGCATAGAAGGTGAGACGGGTAATGTAGACAAGTCGAATCGTGCAATCAACTCGTCCAATGAAAGGAAAACCGAAACGACACAGCGAAAATTCGAGGAAATACAATAAACACAATAGCTCACATACACACACAATAGCACAAACATTCAAATAGTATTCATTACCAAACCAAAAAAAAAAAAATGGAATATTTACACAGAAATAAATAAATAAATAAAATACACAGGGAATCGTGTGTTGTTTTCAATGACAGCAGCAGGAAAAAATTCAAGAGCACAGCTCCAATGTGTCAATGAATAATAGATAAATGTACAAATGTACAAATGTACCAATGTATAAATGTGTCATGTTTGCATGTACATCACATACAAACTTTGCTTTAGTTTAATGTAGGTTACAAATAGGCGTCATTCTCTCATTTTCTCTCTCACCTGTTTCCATTTCAGTTAGGAATCCGAAATAGTTGGGCGCTTCCGTCTTTATGTACCAGATGATATCAGTGCGTGTCAATGTGCCAGCCTGGAATTTGAGGCGCCATTCCTTTAATGGCGAGGTGCCGTCGTGTTCCGCTGGTGGTTCAACAACAACATCCTCCATATCAAAACGATCCATATTAGTTGCTGTTGCTATTTTTGTTCTTGTTTATATCACTTCACTTTCAGTTGTGTGTTGTTATTCTCCTTCTTCCTTTCAGTGAGAGCAGTCGAACCTTATTTTCTTTGCTACCTTTGCTTTCTCTCTCGCTTTTTCTGTTCCTCTCGCGACAGTATATGTATGTCCTTGGCTCTTGCAGTAAATTTTTTATTATTTTTGTAGTGATTTATATTGCTTATTGTTGTTGCTGCTGTTGTTGTTGTTTCTAGTTGCATCCGGTTTGGTTTTCTTTTCTTCAATTATGCTACTAACTGAAATAATGAAATAATGAGAATATATATATATATATATATATATATAACTGTGGAATACTTCTTTTTATTATCACTTATCGACTGCTTGTACTGATTTCTGAAACGATTTTTTGTTTGCTCGAATGGAAAGATTCTTATTTGACAATTTAGGCACAAGCTAATCACAAAAATACAGAAAAAACAAAGTGTTGAAACGTGCAACTGTTGCTCTCGTTATTGTTGCTGTTCTAGTTGTTGTTCAACTGCAGTCGTTGCTAATGTTGCTGCTGCTGCTGCTTTCAGTGGCTACAATTGGCAGCAAGACAAAAACAAAATGCACGTAAATGACATGAGAGAATGTGTGAGAGAGAGCGAGAGAGCGCATGACAACATCAGTGGCAACAGCAACAGTCACAGCGGCAGCAACCCACAAAACGGTATTCAAATTTTTCGATAAACAGTACAAAAAGAAAACACACACACACAAGCACAAGAAAAAACGAATGAAAAAATTCAGCTTAAAACGCAGTACATGTTCACCTATACATACAAATATATGTATACATACACATATACATAGGCATTTAAATACATTTATATATTGTGCTTGGCAGACAACTGCAAATGCAGCTAGCCAGATTCTGCACACACACACAAACACACATGTGCACAATCACTCAGCTATAGTAAACACATACACACTTACATATATATATACATGCATACAGCACTGTTAATAAATGAACATTTTTATTATTGTGAGCTTAACATTGTTTTGTTGCGTCTCGTCTCTTAAACACATTTCTTTCTCTCTCTTTTCATTTACATATATACCCCATGCGCATGCATTCACATATCTATATACATACATATATATTTATACTCATATATATATATAAATTCGTATATATGCATGCAATATAATGTTTGGGTGGAAGTGAGTTTATATATAATTTTTTTGTTGAACAAATGCCTTTTTGCACTTCCTACATGAAAAAGGAGACTGGACAAGCGACCACAGCAGGCAGCTGATGAATTATACAAGCAAGAGACAATTTAATATCACTCAGCTGCATGCACACACACACATACGCAGTCAGGCAGTTATATGTATACAACATACCCTATTTCTATATATGCACATATTATGTGGCTTGTAGTCTTTTACTTTAATTTACAATGAATTTTGTGAAATCGCAGGCAGTCAGCAGGCTGTTCAACTGGCTGCTGCAATTTCGTTTAATGCAATGCACGTTTTAGCTTTGCTTTGCTTTTTCGCTACCAATTATTCGCGTTAGCTTTTGCTCGCGTACTACGCACTAGGATTATGAGACAGATTTGGTGTCTTTTGTATATCGATAGTTCCGATATTCATATCTTACTTATTATAAAAGCAATGCAAAATCTAAAACTGATTTCTTATTTGATAAGCTGCATGTATTTTATTTCGACTGTTCGTAAATAATCGGTAAATTAGAAAACTAGCAGTTTTTTAAAACACATATCGGTAAACGTGACGTGTCTTACACCAAAACAGATGTTTTTTGTTTTGTGAATACATTCGATATATCGATTACTTGAAGGAGTTCACCAATGTACAAAATATGATATTGAAGTGCTCCAGAGCACTTTATACATGTCGTAGCATAGCCGAGAAACCATGAGGTACATCACCAAAGATAATAAGTCGGCTATATCAAATGGTCGTAAGACCCATGCTGACATATGGAGTAATAGCATGGGGGATAGGGCTTGGTTGATCACCGTGAAAGGACAATTATTTAAAATGCAGAGCATGGCCTGCGTATATATGACAGGATCAACAAGGGCCTTGTAAGCCTTAATGGAGCTCACGCCACTACTCCATGTTATAACGCTCCAACAGAAAGCTATGCTTCTAGGGAAGTCAGCAGATCTAGGTGGGAGTAATTACGTCCTAAGCCATAGAGATGCATAACATCTTTTAGATTAATTTCCTCTACTGTTGAAACCTAGGAATGAAATTATTGCTGAATATATATTTGAGCGAAATATCAAAGGTTAAATAAGTAGCAAAAATCCCATCCACACTTGCGACATGCTCCGCGGGGAGTTCCCGCGGTATATTTATATTTTTTGGACTTTTCATATTTGGTCCCACGTACTGCAGAGAATGTATGTCCGCCCCGGCAGAGATCCGCATTACCCAAGTAAGGCTAATTAGAACAGCCGGTCGCCATTTGCCAGAGCTCACCGTAAGAAACTGGGCTAGTTATTAACCCGGGCCCCCAGCCAGGCTGACTCTCGGCACGGTCGGAGTCACACCTTAGTCCGGCCCGGAGTAAAATGTGGGGTTAGGGAAGGGGTAGGTACACTCGTGCAGGGAAGTTTGGGATTGTGTGAGGCTATGCTTTTCAAGAGGCGGCGACACATACGCCTCGCCAGTACGATTGACATTATCGTACCCGCTGTTTGTCCGGGACTGCTTATTTACGACAAATCACGTATTATTCGCAGCTAACCTCCCCGAGGGGAGGCCTTTCGCTATCCGCAACCCACGACCCGGCTGTTGGCCTCAGCTCAGCCCCATCCGAACCATCCCACAAGTTCTTCTGACCAGGTGCAGCATCCTTTGGATAAGCTAAATGGTTAGAAGGGGCACAATAGATCTAATAAGTTGCAGTGAAGGTAGTCCTATTAATAATAATTATTTATTTATTATATAATAACAATCAGTATATATATATATATATATATATATATGTTATTTATAGGTCGTACTTAAATTACGTATTAGTGTATTTATTTATTATTATTATTTTTTTTTGATAATTTACACTTTGTCAATGGAGGCGCGGGCCGATTTCCTGGATCGTTTTCCTGGTTAAATACCTCGGCGTACCGGCTTGGGGGCAAAGAGGACCTTGGCTGGCTTGCAGATCTCCAGTTCTGTGCCAGGCTTGACGGCCAGGCAGAGCTGAATCTCGACGAGCGATGCCTCCGTCCAGACGCTGTGCGAGAGCAGAATCGTTGTGCGCAATCTGCAGTTCGTCTCGTGCTCTCCCTGCTCGGTCATGATCGGTTTAAAGTCAGTTTGCTTCGGCACCACGGTGTGCATATGCTGATCCGGATACTTGATCTTGATGCGCATGTCCGCCTTCTGCGACTCGAGCAGATTGTCAATCTCGGCGACGAACGGCACGGCGGCAATTAGCCCGGCGGTCACCTTGATCACATTATCCTGTGACTGCAACGGACAAGGCTCCAATATGTTGGCCATGCAACGCCGGATTTTCTTATTGGCCGGCGGCAACGACAATGGCGGCGCCTGCTGCACCAGTGGCAATATCTCTCGAAATACCCGCCCCGGCTTCGGATCCGTCAGAGCATCCAGCTTTGAGAGCAACGACTGCGTAAAGCTATCCGGCTCATCAATTCCCAGGTCCGGTATTATTATCGGTTTCTTCTCCTCCCCCTTCTCCTGCTTGATCTGCATTTGCAGATGCTGTTGGTGATACGCCTGCTGCTCCTCAAAGGAGTTGCTGCGTACACGGCTGCGCATAAAAGCGCTCATATCGCCGGCGGTCTGCAAAAGCATCTGGCATGGGCCGAGCGCACTCTGGGATCTATCGCGCACCACCAGCACCAGATGCAGGGCACTGGCCCGCAGCCGCAGCTGCTTCACCTGCAGTACGTCCACATAGCTCAGACCAGAGAATGTGTGCTGCAGCTTCAAACAGTTGCGTATCAGCTCCGCTAGCGACTCCTTTAACGGTATTTGACTGCGTTGCGTTCGCGCGCAGTGTTGCATCTGCTCGATCTGAATCTGTGCCGAGAGAAACGTCTCCAGGAAATTCGATGGCCCATACATCTCCGAGTCGATGGCGCCCAGACGCTAAAAAAAAACCAAACAAAAAACTCTTATTACAAATGGCATTATTTAAATCCCTCCTTTCCCGTCCTCTTCCGATCTTATTCGCAGTCCCAACTAGTTGTAATTTTGTGCATCAAACGAATCTTTGGAGCTATGTTTTGTATAGCTGGCAAAACTGCAGCAGTTATTGAAATGATTATCCCAAAATTTCTATGATGGGAATTAAATTATTGAGAGATAGAAGATGATATAACGCTATCGCTCCTTGTCTAATTCGAGTTGGCAAGTAGTTGGAAGTATTTTAGTAGAAATCATTTTGGGAGCTAACCTGAAGATTCAATTGTGCCGTCTTGAGCAGCTCGACACGCTCATCGGTCTTTGTGTAGATGTCGTTTATGTGATTGAGAATCATCTGCAGATATTCGGCAGAGCTGCCGGCGGCTTTGAGGGCATCATCGATGCGCTTCGTTGTGGATGTGGACGAGGCGCCCTCAATGGGCAGCTGGGGCACCAGTTTGGGCATCGAGTCCCTTAGATAGGCATAGTGACGATGCGTAGCCGTTGGCAGCAAACTGATGAGGGGCACCTGATGCTCGGCGGCATTGAAGACCAGTATGAGGACGCAGAGGTAGGCCGGATCTTCGACATCCCGTTCGGGCGTCTCGAAGAACGGATGCACATAGAGCAGATGGCCGGTGACGGCCATCACCAGATGCGGATGCTTTTGTCCAATTTTGCGCATGCACGCGTATGTCGAGTGGCGATCCTGCGGATATTTGGCAAGGACATCGAGCAGTTTTTGGACAACCGCCAGGAGGCAAGATTGCGTTGAGACGCGACAGGCGCCGAGCATTAAATGTAGACCCTCGCGCACATCCACTGAATAATCCTCAAGCGAGCCGAGCATTATCTCCAACTGATCCTCGCGCAACTCAATGTGCCGGGCAATCGCCGTAAGGCTGTAGATGGCCTTCAGGCGCACATCCTCAATCTCATCGTTGAACATGTCGACAAGGAAATCGAGACTGGTCACCGCAAACTCCGGTCGCGACATGGCCAGCTTGCACATGGAGCCAACGGCAGCGGTGCGCACCTCGAGGAACTCATCCTCCAGGCCATGGATATAGGCGCCGCACGCGCCGCTCGCAATCAACGAAATGGTGCGTGCATCGAGATGCTCCTGGGGTGCATCGTCCGCCCAGCGTTTGCCCGACGACCATTCGCCGCTAGTCACAAGGCGGGCGCCACGCTCGTGCGCATTACGCTTACGTCGCAGATTGCTCATCAGCTTCTTGTCGAGCGTCTGGTTGAGGAACTCGCTGCTCACCGCCGTCATGCTGCCCAGCAATTCGGCGGCCAGGACACGTATCTGCAGCGATAGATCGCACAATGCCTCGCACACCTTGCTAAATGCTGCATCTATCATCCGGATATCCTCGTGCTGACGCTCCGAAGTGAGAATGTAATCGGGATGCCGATTGCCTAGCATATGCACGAGTCGGAGCGCCTCCTTGCGAACACACTCGTAGTCATCCTTCATGGCTTCGACGGCACGCTTGTACAGCACCGGTGGCAAATGGGCGCCACGTTCGCCCAGCGTGAGCAGGGTATGAAGCGCCTGGGCGCGCACACCCGACTCCTGGGAATCGATATAGAAGGCCAGCTTCCAGACATACTGGCGCTCGCTCTCGTGACAGGTGGCAAAGCGTCCGATGACGAGCATTGCATTCTTTTGCGTATGCGTCGATCCGCTGCGCAACAGCTCCTTGGCTAGATGCGCCACCTGGGTGTTGTAGGCAGGCGGCACCCGATGCCGTCCATGCTGGGCAATGCGATAGAGGCACATCATGCCTTGGGCAAGCACCTTCTGCGAGGTCTCCTTGCGCAGCAGATAGATAAAGTAGTCGATAATTAGGATGACAGACTCTTCGGTGCTGCATTCGCAGCCGAGGCCCGAAAGGAGCTCCAGCAGCTTGACGCGCAGCGATGTGTCGCTGTCGCGATCCTGAGACTGATATAGCTGCATCAGTTTGCTTGCGGACTCCTTGAGCTCCGCAATCGGGACGTTCTCGTACGTTATCTCATCGGTGATCTTCACCAGCACCTCGAGCAGCTCCTTTGACTGTGCGCTAGCAGCTGTTGCTGATTGGCTTGCGCTTGTGCCGGCAACGGCTGCAATGCTGCAGTGGCTGGTGCAGCTACTGCTGCTGCTGCCGATGGAGTTAATGGCGGCCAAATAGGGATCGAGCAGTCCCAGCACTTGCAGTTTCTTTTCGACTTTCGGTTTTGGTTTTGCTGGCGCAATCTGCAGGCGCAGTTTTTTCAGCGGCGACGGCAAGCCGAGTAGCGTCTCAATGAACGACTGTTTGTTGACGATGGCCAGCGCCATTTTTTCGCTATAAATTTCCTTTTGTGCTTTGATTAGATCGCTTTACGTACCACCTAAGAAAAACCTTGCAATGCAACAACTTAGATTGAAATTCATTTGTAAAATATATATCGATATTTTGTATCGATGTTTCTATTTGTCGTCGTATGAGTGCGATATATCGATGTTTAAGCGGCAATTGCTTATTGTTGTATTTTGATGAGTTAATTATTGCATTTAGTTGAATGATAAAAATTTGTAGCAAATATTGCTGGCAATGAACTCTAAAATGCGTATTTATAGGTACTAAAGCTGACCTTTTCAAGTAAATATCGGGTACTCGATAGCAACGTTAGTTGAATTAAGAACAAGCAGCTTGCGGCAAATATTAAATCATTTTAATTAGAGTCTGCAAGGTCAATTATAAAGTCGAGAATATAATTGATTGCTTAAAATTATAAAGCAAACATTTTTAAAATAGTTCTGAGGCAAAAACGATTTAAGCTAGCTATAAATATGGGGAAGAATAGGCTTAGGATACTCACCGGTCTAACGACAGGACCTTTTTAAAATTAGAAGTCATCTTAATAATATTAATAATAATAATACCAATAGTAATAATAATAATAATAATAATAATAATAATAATCATTACAATAATAATAATCATTACAATAATAATAATGCTATTGGTCAAGGTCAGCGCAATTTTCTATTTTAACCGGATAAACACAGCAAGTTGCATTTAAGTAGTCTTCTTAATGGCGGAAGAAGTGTTGCAAATTATTTTTCAGTATTTCCGTTGGTTAACGGCCCTACTCAGATTATTGACTGATACAATGATCAGATGTTCCTCTTGGACTGCTTGCGATAGTTCAACCCAAATATCAAGTACTCAGTTCACAACTATCGGTACACATTTTGGCAATTCATCGGAGACAATCTCTGTTAACAATTACTATACTTGCAAAATCTTTATTTTATTTATTTTTTTTAGTTTTGCGCCGTAAATTCTGTGTTTGTATAAATATAACATTCAATATTATACAACAATTACAGCACTACACATCGGTTTTAAAATGGATGTTACGTGCTTGCGCTAAATAGAATCATCGTAAAGATTTTCATCGATGCGATATGCAATATTTCATCACTAACCGCGAGAAGCAGCAGCGGCAGCCACCAGCGCTCTGTGTGTGTGTGTGCGCGTGTGTGCGCGACGAAAAAGTATAAATCGTAACGAGCAGCAGCAAAAAAAACGTGTGAAAATTTATAGAAAGGTATTGCAATAGAAAAATTCACAAAACGTCTAACATTATGACAAAACTCATTATACGCAAAGACATTTCAAGGACTTTTCATGTATATTTGCTCTCTGTGTGCGCGTGTGTTTTGTCTGTGTGTCTTGTGTGTGACCAGCAGCACCTGGGCGCTAGAGTGGAAATTTTGCGTTCAAGGACAAAATAGAACGACATTGTGCCCACAGCTGAAACTGTGTACAGTGTGATGTCCCCCACCCAATTCCCTACGCCCCCAACACACACATTCTCTATCCACTCTCGATATGCACTCCTCGCTCAAATAGCTCCAGGCTCCCGAGCTATGCACATAAATATACATCCATACACACATGCATACAAATATCGAAAAAAAATACCGACTTTTAAAACAGCGGGCGCGTTTTTTTTTCTTTTCCATACAGTTGATCTTTTGCTAAGAAACATCGTTGATGTCATGTGTACAGTTACAGCTGAAGCGCGACAGGGCAGCATATGAGAATATCTAGTGTAAAAGAGCACATTTTTAAAATAGACATTTGCACATATTTGAAAAGAAATTTAATTTTTAACGAAACCTACCTATATATAAAAATATATATTTATACATATACATATACAAAAATACATATACATATATTTATACATATATGTGGGTGTGTTTGTTGCGTGTGGGGTTGCCAATGTTTTTTTTTATTCGCTCTGAGCGAGCGGACATGCGCATACCATCGCATGTGCGACACGTTCGCTCCTCGCTGCTTTCACATGGGTCGCACTGAAAATAACTGTGTAACGTATGAGAGCAACAGAGTTGCACAGAGAACACAACAAGCGTTTGACAAAAATGTACGTAAAGAATATGTAAAATCACACACAAAAAAATAAGAAAAAAAATAAATTAATAAGAAAAACAACAGCTGCGCAGACTTGATAAAGTCGACAGGCTGCTAAAGTGTGCTTATTGTGGTTTGGGTAGGAGAGTGGTGGGGAAGGGATGTGTGCGTGTGCTTGGTTCAAATCTTGCTGATGCCCATTTCCAATTGCACTGGGCGCAGAGTCGCATTGTCGACAGTCGCGCACAGATTCTCGTAAACAAAACGCTTGAAATTTGCGTACCACGTGTGTTGCTGCTGTGTGCGTATAAGTTTGCGTGTGTGTGTGTGTGATTCTATCTGCTTCCATGTGTGTGTGTGTGTGTATATATAAATACATTATTGCAATTGTTTCGTGTGCAGCTGATTCGTTGTTGTTGTTGTTGTTGTGGATTTAGATCTTCCTGTATTTTGAGGGCTACTAATCAACTTTTAAATTTGTGGCACATCCGCTGCGGGTATTACTCAAAAATTCGTTAGAACCCGCGTGTGCTTCTATGTGTGTGTGCATGTAAAGATATATTATATAGAGATATATGTGTAGATAGAATATATGCTGCCATCCTTACTCAAGGATTTTAAGAGTAGTGTCCTTGCGGCAAGCAATAAAAAATGGCGCATAAAGGGCGAAAATCAAAGTTGAATTTATTGCTAACGACATTGGCTCCACTTACAACACAAACAAACACATATATACATTTGTATGTACGTATTTAGCTACTGCAGCAACGTTGACGCAAGCGCCTGCGCCAATTGGCCATTCGCAATTTATACGAGTACGTCGTTTATATATACATATACATACATATATATTGATATATATATATATTGATATATATATATTGATATATATATATATTGATATATATATATTGATATATATATATATGTGTGTGTGAGAGTGCGTGTGCCTGTGTGTGTATACAGTGGCACGTGCGTAAATAATCGATTTGCATCCTTGCTGCTGCTGAAGCTTGCGTTAAACTTCGATAAGAATTATCGTGATCACATCTGGGCAAAAAATTGTGATCGACGCTAACACTCGAAATGTACTCGTTTTTTTTTAAATCGTATTTTACATTATTCTAGTTTGTATTTGATAATTAATTTCTTATTGAAATTAAGTTATTGTGTAAATCGACAATTAGAACCTTATTTCGTTATCTTAGTACTCTTGTGACAAAGCAGTATTTGATGTCTGTTCATTGTGTTGTGTAGAGCAAATAAAATAATTTCGTATTCCAAAAAAATATATAAATATATATATATATTAGTATGTAGTGCGGTTACTCGCTTTATCTTTTACTACAATTTGGAATATAATATTTAATAGCCTTAAATTTGTTACAACTTATCGATCGCATCGATAAGCATCATTACATTTTTTAAGCGCAATTGCGTTAATAAGTGAATGTCTCTTGTACCCCAAGGTATGCAGCAGAATGTGCTGGCTGTGATTCGTTTTTGTGTGTGTGTGCGGGCGCGTGTAGGTGCGTGTGTTGCATAAGCGACAGGCGCTTTAGAGTTTTACTGCTACTATTCGTGGACTCTTCCCACCATACTCCTCTTGCTATCCTTTAACAGTGCCGTTATAAGTAACGGGAACATTAGATATAACATTAACAGTTCATTTTTTTAGTGTCGAGACTTGATTTTGTTTTCCATTCAGTTTTAATTTTTAAACTCTGTGCAAGGCTATTCATTATTTGTTATTCTTTTTTTTTTGTGTTTTGTTGGTTTTTATTGTTTTGAAATCCGTTCGCACTTCGTTTAGTGGCGTATATTTTGATGGTGGTTTTCGTTGTTATTTCTGCCATCAAGTATTTTACAATCGCTTATTGCCTTTCTTTTCTATTTACTACTATTTGGTACGTTTTCTGTTAGTTTCATTCACGACATTGGCTCCACTTACAACACTTTCAAACACAGACATACATATATGTACATATTTATGTACGTATTCAGCTGCTGCAGCAATGTTAACGCAAGCGCCTGCGCCAATTGGCCATTCGCAATTTATACGAGCACATCGTATATATATATATATTTATATAAATATATATAGTATATGTGTATATGTATGGCGTATGTCTGTGTGGGTATACAGTGGCACGTGCGTAAAGAATCGATTTGCATCCATCCTGCTGCTAAAGCTTGCGTTAAACTCCGATAATAATTATCGTGATCACATCTCGGGAAAAATTGTGATCAGAGCGAACCCTTGAGATGTACTCATTTTTTTTTTTGTTATCGGTCTTAACATTATTCTTGTAATTTATTTGCGTTGTAATTGGAATTTAATTTTTTGTTAGACGTGCTCAGTATTCAATCGCCAATCAGACAACACATTCATTCGACCTTATTTCGTTAACTTAGTATTCATGTGGCACAGCGGTATTTTATGCCTGTTAAATGTGTTGTAAAATAATATAGTTTTAAAAAAATGATGTATATACCTATATATATATTTTGCGGATATTTGCTTTACATATAGCTACAATTTAGAATTTGATATTCGATACAATTTGATTTAGAAGCGAAATTACATTATTAAGTTAACATTACTTGTAACCCAAGGTATGCAGCAGATTGTGCTGGCTGTGATTTGTTTGTGTGTTTGTGTGCGTGTGTTGCATAAGCGACAGGCGCTTTACCATTTTACTGCTACTCTTTTCACCATTCTCTTCTTTCATACTTTTAACCGTGCCCGTATAAGTAAAGGGAGCAGTAGCAGTAACATTAACAGTTCATTTACTTTAGTGTCAAGACATCAGAATGTTTCCTATTCAGTATTATTTTTTAAAGTCTGCGCTAGGAGTTTCGTTATTTTATTTATTTGTTTATTTATTTATTTATTTTTTATTGTTTCTTTTTATTAAAATTTATTTGATGGTAGATGGATCTTTGTCATCAACTATTTTACAATCTTGTCTTATTGGCTTCTTTGTGTCATTTTTCTATTGACTGATATTCGCTACGTTTTCTTTCGGTTCATTTCCTTTTTTTTTTAATGCAGAAGGACGCTGTTATCCCACGTCTGTTGTCGTCGTTTTCGTCATCGTTCGTCGATTTTTTCGTCATCGTCCTCATCGTGGTTAATGCAACACTTCTAAATTTACAACGCTCAAGAAAACTCACTGCTTTAACAGTACCTCTAACGGATCAGAGCCGAAAACAACAGCAACAGGAACACTAGATAGCATCAAGAGGAGAACGGACTAACTGTAATCCAAGAGGCGGCTTGCAAAATGCACCAGCAACAAGAAGAACAACAGAGGACGCATACAAAGTAAACGGAGCAAAGAAAACAAACAAGGAATTGTCCTTGCCTCTGTTTTGCGCTGCGTGCGTGTGCCTTTGTGTGATTCCAGCAACGTGCGAGCGCACAATCTTGCTCGCTCTCTTTTTCTATCTGCCTGCCTGCCTTTTCGTTACTTGGCTTGTGTATGTGCGCGAGTGAGTGAGTGCAGTTTGTCGCAGAGACTCAAATATCAACGCAAGCTCTCGTTCTCGCTCTCGCTGATGTGCAAACAATTGGTATGGGCTGCAAACATTAACAGCAACAACAAAATTAAGGATATGCAGCAATAGTTAGCGTAAATAACTAAAAACTAAAAACAAAACAAACACCACACGCTAATAGAGAGAGAGAGATAGGAAGAGAGAAAAAGATAGAGAGCTGCCAATACATAAGGGACACGGTCTGCCGACAAAGCAAAATCAAAAAGCAGTTCGAACAGTGGCAGATAAGTTACAAGTTGCTGGCAACATCATGAGCGCGCTGCTGGAGGAGCTTGGCCAAAAATTGGCCTCAGCGACAACAATCGATGACCAAGAACAACAATTGAATTCGACACGATGCGATGATTCGAATTCATCATCGGTGCTGGAGGACATCGATGGTGTGAACACTAGCAGCAGTAGCACAAGTAGCAACAGCAGCACAACCAGCAGTAGCTGCAGCAATGGCTCCGCCACCGATACAGACACTGGCAAGGGGAGCAGCACTGGTAGCAGCATGGATGCGGCACGCGTTAGTTCGTCGAGCATTGGATCGGCATCGATTGCATCATCATCGGAATCAACGAACGCACCATCATCCACCAATTCATCGGGCCTGGGCCTGGTGGTCGATGTGGACAGCAACATTGGCAGCAGCCAGGAGCTGAGCCATGGCTATGATGCCAAGAGCGTAACCGAACTCGATTCGCTGGAGGACACGTGCGGTTCAATGCTTAAAGATGCCGACAAGATGTGCAAGCTTTGCAGGTGAGTCTTAATTCTAACTTAAGGACATATTTATGTGTATCGATAGGCAAACAGCATCAAATCAATAGCTCGATGTGCCAGGCTTTTTGAGTCGATTGCATTTTCATATGCAATTAAATGAAATAATATCGATATCGAATCTGTCTAATTGATTACCTAAAATTTGAACATAATGCTAATCGAGGTTAATTGCATATATCG